>JBBPBQ010020323.1:28894386-28922500 GCA_037974755.1 Cicer yamashitae
CTCATTGAGAAAAAAATTATCCCTAGTTATAAGTCCTCTTTTAAATACCTAGATGCATTTTTTATTTTTTCTAAACATAACCCTAATTAATATTACTAATTTTTCTTGAAATATGAAAAGTCAATATTAAATATATCTATATACAAAGGACAATTTAATTATTTCTCAATACAAAATAGACACATTAATTACACTACCAATTTTTCTCAATAAATGTGAAAAATGCAATAAGTGCTTATATTTTGGGAATGAATGGGATATAAGTAAAATTTGACTAATTCTACCATAATTAATGTAATTTGTGACACCCTAAACCTATAAATAATATATAATAATTTATATCATATTTTTATAAAAAAAAATTCCAGCGATAAATAAAAACTTTTTCAACATTTTATAAGTTATTTAGGATATCACATTACTTAAAATACAAAAGGAACATACCTGCTCTAATACCACTAATGTGATACCCTAAACCCCAAAATAATATATAATAATTTATACCATAAAATAAATTCGCAGTAGATAAATAAAATTTGTTTCCAAAGAAACAAAAAAAATTGTAACTAATTTAGAATATCATGTTCCTCAAAGTACACATGTAACAATTCAAACTTTATTCCTTAATTAAAATAGTGCAATCTCCATAAAGTTGATTTAACTAAAATTTCTTAATTTTAATTCAAAAATTTACTAGTATTTATAAGAGTTTCATATAAAAAGTCGTTTCTAATTAAATAAATAAAATACAACTTATGACTCTCATTCTCGGTATCACTTATCAGAGCGGGGCTTCTCCCAAACTTGAACTTCAAGACTCATTAACCTGCAATAACTGCGATTTCACAAATGTAGGGTCAAGCCAGTCAAACACAAATAATGAAGGAGATGAGTTTCGAAATCATGTTGATTGTATAATATAAGTAAGAGGGACACACAATTAATCATAAATAAAACCATATCATTACACAAACATTCTTCAAGGAAAATCATCACATTATAAAGTCAAAATCACTCAAGGAAAATCAATACATTTCACCATAACATCAAATCATCTAAGAGATACACATTAATCACAACAAAACAATCACAATAAAATGCAATGCTATGCATGAGCTTAGACTCTACTTCACAATTTAGTACAATTCAAATAAGAACTAATATATACAAAAATTTCTCCTACAATTTTTTCTTTTATTACAACAATAATTATTGAGACCTAATTTAAATTTTGAAAAAGTTTACGTCGAAATTGCAACAAGTTGAATCTCATTTTCATAAGAAATCAAATTAAGATATTAAATAATTGAATATTTTAATTTTGTCTTTGAATATTTTGCTGACTTGAAAAGTTTATCTAGACAGTTTTGGTATTCAAGTTTTGAAAATAATCTTGTAATTCATATACCTATTAGGGTTCCATTTCATTATATTACTTGAAAATATAAGCAAGCATTTGATTTAGTCTTTCAATTATTATATCATTGATACAAATGTGGCCATATGCATTCACACACAACAAATCAACATACAATATAATGAACCAATTTGCTTCAAAAAATATAATAAACCTGCAAATCACTCAAAAGAATGATATTTTACCCTAAATTTTATAATAGACTATTTAATTAATTAAAATACTATTTTACCAAGTTAATTTGATATTTAATGTATTTTAGAGTATATATTGATAAATATAATGATTCACTTTTTTTATTTGTGTGTTTGATGTGGTGTGATAATTTCCCATGTGTTTGGCTTAATAATTTATTTAAATTATTGATATTAAATATATTCATTTTTTTTTAAATAAAATATTAATTTTAGATCGTTATTATTTTTAAGTGAAATATGTTAACTAGATATTGAATAATTAAACTTATTTATTTTTGTTTTAATGACAGTTAAGTTAATACAAAAGTTTAAATAATAATAATAATAATAATAATAATAATAATAATAATAATAATATAAAAATATGGGTGATACGGTTGTTCTTTTTAGGAACTGATAAGGATATATGTGCCACTAATAATATAAATCAATATAGTGACTATTGTAAATCATATTTTGTCCCCACCGCCTAAACCTAATAACCCTACACACCTCAGTAAATCAAATGCATACGCCTTTGTCATTCAACCACTTCGTACAATTCAATTATTTTATTTTCCATTGTCTACGGATGAATGACCAATATCTTCCTTCTACATTCATTATCTTCGTCAAAATCATTTATCTGTCACGTGAAGGATAAACCAAATTGTGACCTATTCTTTTCCGCCATCAACACTGCCGTGAAGCTTTTTTGACCTCTGTAGTGTTGCACTAAAACAACGCAAATCAATTTCGTGTTCTCCACATCGAGAACTTTGTCCTACATCTTTCGTTTTTCAGTTTCGCCAACATTCACGGACACCCGACGGCGGTGGTGTTATGATAAATGTTTTTTTGATGAATCTAGCAGTTTTTGTTCAGTGTTGTTGTTACTTGTAAGCACCGTTTTGAGTCATTTGTGTCGGTAAGATCCACCGACCATTATTTTATTCTTCCTTCCATAATTTCAACTCTGTTTCTATTCGTGATATCATTTATTAAATATTTGACATATTTTTTTATCATCATTGCAAATTCTCAACTGCAATTTGGTTATTCTCTGGACCCACTTTCAAACAATTTATTTTCGGATTGCTTTGAGGTTGCTGAAATTTAACTTCTTATCGTACGAGATCTCCAAATGAGGTAAAGGGTAAGAGAGCGTATATTGAGAGATAAACGAGAAAATCGTATTTGTACGACAATAGCCTTTTGAGGAATAAATTAATTAATGTGCAAATATGGAATTTGTGAGGTTAAAATGTGGAATAGAAACATTTATAAGGTGTTGATTGATTGAATTTCGTTGAATGTGTGGTATTTGATATTATTGTGATATTGGATGTCGAATGAATTTGGTGCATATGTTTGATTAGACGAGCTTATGCAATGTTATAAATTTGTGATGATGATGATGTACGATTGATGATAGTGATATTATAAATTTGTGATAAGTTTATGTGATGATAATGATGTTTGATTGATGATAGTGATGTTATATATTTGTGAGAAGTTTGTATGATGATGATGTATGATTAATGATAATGATGTTACAAATTAGTGATAAGAATATTGAAGTAACTCCATAATTGATAAAACAATGAAAATTCCAACTTGCACCAAAGATGATGCTTTTAATGGAGTAGTCTAGGCTAACGAGGGGGAGAAAATAGATGTTGAGAATATTTGAAGTGGATGAGAATTTTTGAAGTGCATATTATTTTGTCATCATATAGGTTGAGTCTGACAAACCTAGTGTTTTCGGAGAAGTACAACTGAATGAGCTTGATCATGGCGGTCTACTGTTGAGCCTTAAGACAAGATTGTTAAACCTTGGAGGTATTAGGGTGGGGAATTCCTAGGTTACTTGGAGGTAGCACTCCAAATGTCGGGAGATACCATGCAACACATGTTTATCTCGATTGTCGCATATATGTGTCTCGGGTTGAGTTGATAGGATCTATGAGGACAGGGCCAATTTGAATTGTCCGTCCACTCGGGTTGTGGCATATTATCAAGCCTCCTAACCAAGTACTTCAGAATTAGAATGTTACCAAATTGTGAAGTAGAGTCTAAACTTATACATAGCATTGCATTTTCTTGTGATTGATATGTATCGTGTGCGATAATAATTTCTCTTAGATGATTGGATGTTATAGTAAAATGTATTGATTTTCCTTGAGTGATTTTGACTTTATAATGTAATGTCTTTCCTTGAAGTATGTTTGTGTAATGATACAGTTTAATTAATTAATAATTGTATGTTCTTCTTACTTATATTATACTATCAACATGATTTCGCAACTCACATCTTTCGTTGTTTGTGTTTTACTGACTTGACCCTGTGTTTGCGAAATCACAGTTATTACACGTTAATGAGTCTTGAACTTCAAGTTTGGGAGAAGCCCCGCTCTGATAGGTGATACCAAAAATGAGAGTCATAAGTTGTATTTTATTTATTTAATTAAAACAACTTTTTGTATGAAAACTTAATAAATACTAGTAAGTTTTTGGAATTAAATTAAGAAATTCTAGTTAAATCAAGTTTATGGAGATTGCATTGTTTTAATTAAGGAATAAAGTTGGAATTGTTTCATGTGTACTTTGAGGAACATGATATTTTAAATTACATACAAAAAAATTTATTTCCTTGGAAACAAATTTTCTTTATCTGTTGTGAATTTATTTTAAAAATATGGTATAGATTACTATATATTATTTTGGAATTTATGGTGTAATATCTTATGATATTCCTCTTATTTGAGATTTGAATTCATTAAATTCTCCATTTCAACACCACCACTATGACACATCTCCTATTTCTTTGGTTTTTAAAGTGGTTTAATTCTATTTCATTTGAGTATTTAAAATAATATCTCATCACATCTCTTAAAGTATATATGTTTTTAGTTTCTACAAAATTATGACCTTTCAAGTGTAGTCCTTAAAAAAAATTATTCACTTTTACTCCATATATTGATTTTATAGGTACTTTTTTTAAGGACTAAAAGTATCAATTTTTTTTAAAAAAATTCAAAATAGGAACTAAAAGTGAATAAAATAGTATTTTTAGAGAGTAAAAAGTTGGAATTTTTTTTATAGAACTAAAAATAAAATTTTATAGAGACTAAAAACTTTTTTTAACTCCATTTACAATAATGTGATTTAATGTTAGCAATTGGTAACAATTAATACATGTTAAAAAATCAAATATAATTTCTCTTTAGTGACTTAAAAAGAAATTAAAAATAATTAAATAAAAAAACAAAATATAATAATATCATCTTGGAAATTGTGATTTCAGTATTTTAAACTGGTTGTGTCTTTAAAGACAAATTTGTTCTTTTAATTCATACTTTTTAGAAAAGTATGTTTAATACGCAATTTAGTAAGACATTTTCAATGAAATGAGGTACACATATATTGTAAATCTTCAAAAAGACTTCAATTTTTTTCTCACAAACTGGATGATTCTATTGCCAAATCATTATATTATATTATATATATATATAACAATAAAGTTGACTTTAAGTGTTTAATTAGTTTTAGTTATAAACGAATTGTTTTTGAGACCTCGAGTATGAATCACGACTGAAATATTTCTTAATTAAACTTTACTTATCTCTCAGATGTACTATAAATTGGCAGGATCTATTTCCTTCGGGAGTACAGAGTGTTTAGAAAAAGATTGTATACAAAATTTCTACTTTTGATTTCATGTTCTATAAAATTCCTCAACTTTGTTATCCGAAAATATAAACTCAATAATAATTCGTACCGCAATGTGGTAAACTAATATTTTAGTCTAATTACAATAATCAAGATTAACAAAAAAAAAATTATGCTAGAGGCTATAAATCTGACAAAAAATTCATAAAGTTAAATTTACTTTTTATGTCAAATTGTAAATCGTAAAATGAGATTTGTTAAAGTAAATTCCTTATTATTTATACACATGAGATTTGTTAAACTTGTAGATAACTCTTCAAATTTATGTTTATATTGTAATTAAAAAAAGTAACTGATGTACCAAAATAAATAAATGAATTCCATGGTTTATTTTTTATTTCAGAGCTTTGTTACATTTTTTAGATTTTCTACCAAAAAGTCATAAATGAGATAAATATAGTAATATAAAGAAATGAGTAAACATGAGAGATATATTAGGTGAATTGGACAATCATATTGGAAGGAGTAGAAGTCGGGGAGAAATATGAAAGCAATAAGATAACATCAACTAACTAACGACATGGAGAAGAAGAAAACATAAGAAATAAAGTGTAACTACATGGAGAAGAAGAAAACAAAAGAAATAAACTGAAGTAGAAAAATGGATTGAGTACAAAAAAATAAAATAGATCGACTAAAACAATAGGTAGAAAATTGGATAAAAATTTCACATTTTTTGTTATTTTAAATTAAATAATCATGTCCTTTTATGTTATTTTATATTGTTAAAAGTTAAATTTACCAAATATTTTAATTTCAATTAATTAGTTTTTCAGCTATAAGTTATCAGTTATCAGCCAGCTTTTCAGCTATCAGCTAACTTGTAGCTTAATTTTACCAACCGGAGCCTAAAAATGAATTTATTTGTTTTATGGACGAAACATAAAAAGTCATAATTTTGTAGGGACTAAAAATATAATTAATTCTTTATTTTAACAATACACGAAAAAGAAATTAAAGTTAATATTTTTTAAAAGAATATATTTTTTTATAACTATTGATTAAAATATACATGAATATTGATAAATATATATATATATATAAGAGTAAGGAGTTGTTGGGTCACAAAGAAACACTAGGAGTGTTAGCAACTTTATTCGATTGGGGTGTGAATTGTGAAAGAGAATCATAAAGGAACACTCGTGGTGGTGGCAAAAATGGAGAAACCATATTGGTACATGGTTGAATTTGAGGGTCCTTTAGAAGAAGATTTACTCATAACAAACTCTTCAAGAGACATAGGAAGAGGCAAAAACGATACAAAATTAAAGGGGGCTCATATTTGCAGGACCGTTTGCATAATTAAGCCATTTGGATAATTATATTGTTCGCTATCAATTAGTGGATGGTTTTATTTTAATATTATAGATTTAGATAATTTTATTTATGTGCTTATTTTAAATTTATTGCATATTTATTATCATCTTAATTTATTTAAATAAATTTTAAAAAAAATCTATACATTTTTATTATTCCTTTGTAATAATTTTTTTTGGTATTTTTAAAAAAATACATTTTTTTGTATTTTTTTTAATTTTGATATGTATTTTGAATAATAAATTAATAAAAAATAAACTTTTTTTACATTTAAAGTTTTTCCAGGACATGATGTTGGGAAATAATTAAGCAAAAAAAATTATTTTGAATTTATAGTTTTCTCAAGACTTTTTTTTCTGGGAAATATTTAAGTAGAAATAAATATTTTGAATTTATAGTTTTCCCAAGTCATCGATCATGAGAAATTTTTAAGCGCGAAATTTACTTTACATTTAAAGTTTTCCCATGACATAGTTTTTGGGAATGGTTTTCCAAATTTTCTCTATATCTATATAATTCGTAATTTATTTTCTTTTAATCACTATATTTTCTAATTTCTTTACAATTATTTCCAACCAAATACATTTCTTGAAAAAGTTCCATGAAAATTCGTTTTTGGTAGGAAATTTTGCATTTGTTTCTGGGTAAATTATGTTGTTTTTGTAGAGGTGGGTGTACTGAAGGTCATGTGGTGTATGAGAGAAGTCTATGTGTTATAATAATTTTCACATCATGTTATTCTCTAGTTGCCATTACAGTCGTTGTTTTTTCTCAGTTTTAGAGTTTCCACATTATATTTTTGTGGTTTGTTGTTATTTAAATTTCTTTGTTTGTTTATTTTCCCAACATCTGGCATCATAGCTTTTTGTTCGGTCTAGGGAAATAGAGTTCTTAGTATGCTCTATGGTTGCAGATTTTTTTGATTTTCCAGATTAGAAAAAAGGTTATACTGTTTGATCCTTCTGTTAGGCAAGGTTTTGGTTCAGGAAAGACTTGGTTATTAAGTGGTCCTTTGTGACTCACCTATCTTTCTTGGGAACTTACCTGGTGGAGTGCTATAGTATGTCAAGTTCCACTAAGAAATTTGGGATAAAGAAATTTGATGGATGAATCAATCAATTTTGACTTGTGTAAAATTCAAGTTAAGGATGTGTTGATACAACCATGGTTACAAAAAGTAATGATTGGCAAAAGGGAATTGGTTTACATTGATGGAAAGTGTGTTGTGAGATTATATCGATTGCTGAAGAACTTCCTAATAAATCCCACATGGAAATTGCACCATAAACTTTCAATTGAGTTTTCCATATGTAGAATAAATTCTTGAAGTGGTTTAGCTTGAAGTGTAAATTCTTGGAGTGAGATTGCTTTAAGTGAAATTTTTTGAAGTGGTTTGTAACACCCCGACCATTACCGTTACCAGCAATGCTACCTCACGACCTTCTCGCCCCTTATCCACCCAGTGGAAATAGCGAGTTTTTACCTTCCGTGGGATTCGAGCCCGATACCTGGGAGATAAGTATCGTCTCATCTCATTCCCACTACCAATTGTGCTCAATTGGTAGTGGGAATGAGATGAGGCGGTAGTTATCTCCCAGGTACCGGGCTCGAATCCCACGGAAGGCAAAAACTCCCTTTTTATGTAACACCCCGGCCATTACCGTTACCGGCGATGGTACCTCACGACCTTCTCGCTCCCTCTATCCACCCAATAGAAATAACGAGTTTTTGCCATCCGTGGAATTCGAGCCCGGTACCTGGGGGATAGGGGGGACGAGAAGGTCGTGAGGTAGTACCGCCGGTAACGGTAATGGCCGGGGTGTTACATGATTTAACTTCAAGTGGAGTATATTTTTTATGGTGGATTATGATAGTTCTTTTGAATTATGGTTGTCGGTGTAGACAATGGAATTCAAAGATGCACAAATTTCAATCAACGTGAAGATTTATGGGTTTGGTTGAAATTGGACAATATTGAAGAAGTCTCACATCGCTTGGAATTGTAAAGGAAGAGGGAATTCAAGGATATATATGACTCTAGTTCTTCATCACAAATTGCACTAGTCAGAAACACATTAAGTTTGTATCTTATTCTTTTATTTTCTTTTATATTCTTGTGTTAGAGTGTTGTGAGATGTAGTTCAAATATCTGCTTTGGAGAATGTGGATGTACTGGAGATCATGGGGAATGTTAGAGAAGTCTATGTGTTATAACTATTTTCACATCGTGTTATTCTTTGGTTGTCATTATACAACGACTGTTGTTTTTTCTTCGATTTTGGAGTTTCCATGTTATATTATTGTATTTTGATTGTAATTTAAATTTCTCTGTCTGTTTATTTTCCCAATAATTTGATCTCTTCCAATATATAAATATAGCGATATGATCAAATGACACCAAAGTGTCATATTAAACTTTGACACCAAATATCCATCTATTTTATTTTATCTGAAGTCTTATAATTAATCCTCACGTCACTAGGAAGATTGTTAGAACTAAGTTGCGTTGAAGAACAATGACTCTTAATTGTTTTGATGGAAACAAAAATTATTTTGTTGGAATAATTTATAGCACTAATGAATTTAGTTAAGTGTGCAATTCCCTTGTCAATACCCTTAAAGGCCTTATGTTGTATCCTCTGATAATTGGAGAAGATAAGCAAGGAAAAAATACAATGTTTTGGAAGATCTGATAAATTTGTGATTGACTATGGCAATTCTGTTAATACGATTAATGTCAGACCCTTAATTTTAATTTGTAAATTATGACTTTAAGTGCATTTTTATGTGGAATTCACAGGCTTTTGAGCCAATTTTAATGGTATTTTGTGTGTTAAATGGCTTAAAAATCTTTTTGGAGCCCCGATTAAAATTATTCGTCAAAGAATAATTTTGTTTTATTTCGGTAAAACTTTTAGCGAAATAAAATTTTTCTGAGATGCAGCGCTTTTTCAGAAAAATTCATCTGCCGATTGAATTGCGATAAGAGAAGATATTTTTTTGAAAAAGTGGTTTGAGAGGTGATGCGACGGGGGTAATGATGATTTTAAAAATATCTAGATATTTGTTTTTGGTTTTAAAATATATATATATATATATATATATATACACTTAAGAAAGAAAAAGTAAACACTTTTCCCTATTTCACGTCCGCCATTCGTTCTCCTTCTTCTTTATTTTGTTTCAAAAAAACAAAGTTTTTGTTTTCAAAAATCCACAAACACAAATCCTCAATTTTCTTCGACTTCTGAGTTTCATTTCGAGAAGTGATAAAAGGGAAAGTTACTCACCTCCACGCTGCGGTGCTAGTGAGCCAACTTTGGAAGCGGCGAGCAAACAAAATATTTTATCAGAATTAATCGCAGTGCCGTAATCGGCCGTTAAAGCTACCATTGAGGTAACGACTCCTTCCAAACTTTTAGTGTGCATTTAGGGCCTTATATGTGAATTTGTAGGGTGTGAATTTGGTGTGTTTGATGTGTGGATTTGTAGAAAATGAATTTAAGGTGTTTTATGTGGAGTTGAGGAAATTAATTTGATGAGTTTGAGGGATGATTTGTGGAAATTAATTTGGTGTAAATTTATGTTTGCAATTATGGAAACTAATGGGTGTATTGTGGTGGAAATTTGGAGTTCTGAATTTTGTCATTTATGTTTGAAAATTTTGGAGATTTAATGTAGGTGGTTTATAATTGGAAATGTGGAGTTTTGAATTTGGTGATTTATTGTTGAAAATATTGGAGATTTAATATAGGTGGCTTGTGTTTGGAAATTTGGAGTTTTGAATTTTGTGATTTATGGTTGAAAATTTTGGAGATTTAATGTAGGTGGTTTATGTTTGAAAATGTGGAGTTTTGAATTTGGTGATTTATGGTTGAAAATTTTGGAGATTTAATATAGGTGGTTTATGTTTGGAAATTTGGAGTTTTGAATTTGGTGATTTATGGTTGAAAATTTTGGAGATTTAATGTAGGTGGTTTATGTTTGGAAATTTGGAGTTTTGAATTTGGTGATTTATGGTTGAAAATTTTAGAGATTTAATGTAGGTGGTTTATGTTGGGAAATTTGGAGTTTTGAATTTGGTGATTTATGGTTGAAAATTTTGGAGATTTAATATAGGTGGTTTATGTTTGGAATTTGGAGTTTTGAATTTGGTGATTTATGGTTGAAAATTTTGAGATTTAATGTAGGTGGTTTATGTTTGGAAATGTGGAGTTTTGAATTTGGTGATTTATGGTTGAAAATTTTGGAGATTTAATATAGGTGGTTTATGTTTAGAAATTTGGAGTTTTGAATTTGGTGATTTATGGTTGAAAATTTTGGAGATTTAATGTAGGTGGTTTATGTTTGGAAATGTGGAGTTTTGAATTTGGTGATTTATGGTTGAAAATTTTGGAGATTTAATATAGGTGGTTTATGTTTGGAAATTTGGAGTTTTGAATTTGGTGATTTATGGTTGAAAATTTTGGAGATTTAATGTAGGTGGTTTATGTTTGGAAATGTGGAGTTTTGAATTTGGTGATTTATGGTTGAAAATTTTGGAGATTTAATGTAGGTGGGTTATGTTTGGAAATGTGGAGTTTTGAATTTGGTGATTTATGGTTGAAAATTATGGAGATTTAATATAGGTGGTTTATGTTTGGAAATTTGGAGTTTTGAATTTGGTGATTTATGGTTGAAAATATTGGAGATTTAATATAGGTGGCTTATGTTTGGAAATTTGGAGTTTTGAATTTTGTGATTTATGGTTGAAAATTTTGGAGATTTAATGTAGGTGGTTTATGTTTGGAAATGTGGAGTTTTGAATTTGGTGATTTATGGTTGAAAATTTTGGAGATTTAATATAGGTGGTTTATGTTTGGAAATTTGGAGTTTTGAATTTGGTGATTTATGGTTGAAAATTTTGGAGATTTAATGTAGGTGGTTTATGTTTGGAAATGTGGAGTTTTGAATTTGGTGATTTATAATTGAAAATTTTGGAGATTTAATATAGGTGGTTTATGTTTGGAAATGTGGAGTTTTGAATTTGGTGATATATGGTTGAAAAATTTAGAGATTTAATGTAGGTGGTTTATGTTTGGAAATTTGGAGTTTTGAATTTGGTGATTTATGGTTGAAAATTTTGGAGATTTAATGTAGGTGGGTTATGTTTGGAAATGTGGAGTTTTGAATTTGGTGATTTATGGTTGAAAATTATGGAGATTTAATATAGGTGGTTTATGTTTGGAAATTTGGAGTTTTGAATTAATGTGATTTGGGTGTGGTTTTGTGGAACATGAATTGATGAAATTTTGTATGTATTGTGAATTGAATTTAATGTGAATTGTGGATTAAATTTGATGTGGGTTTGAGGAAAATCTGTTTTGAGATGTGTTTTATGTGTAGATTTTGTGAAAAAATGAATTGATATGATTTGATATGAATTGTGGGACTATGAGTTGAATATGTTTGAGTATGCTCTGTGTTGAATTTGAAAAATCATTAGTGTTAAATGAGTATTAAAAATGGGGAATCTTTTAATAGTTGCATTTACTTAATGGTGTTGGTGAGAAGAGTCAGAGTATACTCATGCATTTCATAGTACATGGTGACCGCGATGGGCCATGGTGATAGTGGTGGCTAGATGGGCCACGGGATGATGTCATGTGAATTGTTGGTTCATCTTATCCTTGCGGGGATTATCGTGTCGTGCTGATCTGTGAGAGATTGCACTCTAGAATGTGCTGATCTGTGACCGATTGCACTCTAGATAACAATGTAAGGCCTGTGAAAGGCGACACTTAAATCGTGCTAGTCTGTGAGGGACTGCACCTTGATAATTAGTACTGGCTTGTGAGAGACCATATAATTATGATTTATGCCCCTTCAAGGAGGGTTTTGGTATGGAATTCCGGAATCATGTGCATTGGCATATATGCAATGCATTAGGGTGCTTGGCACGCGAGTCATGTTTGATATACTGTGATGGTTGTGTATACATACTCGATTGATGTTTGTGATTGTGATGTATTTGATGAGTGTTATTGATTGACTTTATGTGGTAAGTGTTGAATGATTTCGAAACGTTTTCAAAATTGAAAATCTGCAACTTTCACAGTTGAATTCGAATATAACTGGATTGTATTCGAATACAGTTGTGCTGTTTTTGCTTCTGACTTGTGAAATAACACTGTATTCGAATACAAGGATGCTGTATTCTAATACGATAGTGCAGTTTTGTCCAAAACTTCATTTTTCAACTTGTTTATGCATTGTTGGCATATGAAAAACCTTTCAAGGTGTATGTTAAGTTGAAAGGTTATTTTGTGCATTTAAAACTTAAATGCTATGTGTTGTTTGTTAATTTCGGATTGGTGACCTTTTACAATTATTGTGGAAATCTGGGCTTTGCCCTCAGATGAGGATCAGGACCGTCCTTCCGGTTAGTACCCCGGAGATGGGAAGGTAGTGTTTATACCTGACCGAGGTTGTGTCAGAAGGTTTTACTAGACGCATGGAGTTTACCCGGGTTGTATAGCTCTTTGTGGTATGATCAGATTAGGTGGCTGTATAGGGGTAGGGTGTCTTCCTCTTGTGGTTGTATTTATTTTATTTTGGAAGACTGTATCCCTATATTTTAAGTGTCTGTTGACTTTTATTTTTGTCGGTCCATGTGTCACTTTTTGATGTGACGTGGGGGAAGTAGAGATTCTTGGGGCAGTGCATTTGTGCAGGTGACTGCCGAGAATACCCCAGGGGCATGAGCTATGTTTGATAGGTCTCATAGCACCGGTGTATTTTTCTGTTGAAAATACTTTGGACTTCTAATTCCAAAAACTATTTCCGCTGCTTACAATTATTGTTGACTTTTGTCGTTGTGATACAACTTAAATGTTTTATCCAAAAGTAGTTTCTTGATTTTATGAACTTGAATTTATGTATAAAAAAAACGGGATATTACAATTAATCTGTTAAGGCACCTATGATTAATCTGTTAATACAAGTTTGATCTGATAATTCTGTGTATGATGATTCTGGAAAACATTTGACCATCGGGTAAAAGTGTGATGTCAACTCTTTGACAAAGTCAATGCTATGATAAAAAAAAAAGTAAACTTTGATAAGTCAACTTTAGAGCCCATAACTTGAAGAAGTTAGCATTTGAACATCTTTTGGTCTTCCTGCCACTTATATCAAGATACGCTAAATCAATTACAAAGATGGATTTGAACAAGTTTTAATGTTGTTTCAAGAACTCATGCAATCACAACAACAATCACAAACCCTAATGGCCTTGAAGTTTCTCTATAAAAGGTTTAGAGATTCACTACAAAAGATACATACGAGAAACCTAGTATTGTCATATACAACAACCCATGTAAAACTCTATATTATTTTCTTGAGTGCTAAAAAAACCTCAAATACATTCTAAGAGCATACCTTGTAAACAATCTCTTATGAGAGTTATTCAGAAGACAATCATAAACATTATTTGTAACTTAGCTTAGTAGTGGCTACTGCCTTCAACAGCTTGACTGTACTAAGCTAGAAGATTGAGAAGACTTGAACATAGTCACATTAACTAGTAGATGTTTAGTGGACGTGTGATACTATTGGTGATTGGTGGATTAAATCCTTTAGTTTAAAGGGACTGGACATAACTACCATATTGGTGGTGAACTAGAATAAATTGTCTTGTGTTATTCTCTTTATCTCTTTATTTGTTCTTTCTTTTAACATTGTCATATTATAATTTTTTTTTTATAATTAAGTTTTTATAAGCAAAACACATTTCAAACCTCTTTCTTGTATATTTTTCTCTACAAAGATAGCCTAATTATTTTTTCACCAAATACTTCTTAATATGAAATGGCCTTCAATGTTCCAATTATATTATATATTATTAACATATCACATGACATATAAATCATAAGAACGAATTTTTCCAGATTCTACAAATAGCTATAAAAAAAAAAATCTATATTAATTCACTAATTTCCATCCTCTATTTTTTAATTTTATTTAACCTTTGTTAATATAACTATAATTATCATATTTCTTTTATCAAATACCTATATTTAATATGAAACACATTTGGTCGTTAACAATATATGAATGATACGATATGTCATAATTTCTTTATATGTAAAACATAAAATAATATTACAAATAGTAAGATATGTAAAGTAAAACAATGATGTTGAAGTAGAACTACGTTTCTCCGAAACGGTTCTTATAAATATCTATATTTTGGAAGACAATAGTAATGTTAAAGATCAATGTGAAAATTGAGAGAAAGAAAAAAAGGGACGACACAATAAAGATGAGTTTTATTCACAAACATTGTGGTATGTTTCATGATCTATAAGAAAATTAAGAAATACTCCTTCGAAGAACACCTACGGGTATTTTGTATAAACATAACAATTTTCACAAATAAAAATTTATAAATGTATAAAAAAATAAATAATTGAAAATAATCATATAAAAAAATTTAATGTGACACATGAAATAATTTAATGAAGTAATATCTTTATAAAATAAAAGTCAGAGTCAAAGTCACACGTGTAGAATAATATTTCTAATATTTTGTGAGAATCCGTCGTGGTATTGATTTGTATTTGTTATTTGTATTTTGATTGTACTCCGTGAGTATGAGGTGTCGTTATGAAACCCAAAAAACATTTGTCTCCGAGTCACTATGCTTCATATATATATATATATACTACTTCCATGTTTTTTATACATCTTTATTTGCTATAGGCTATTATATAATTTATTTTAATTGTGCGAATAAAATTTTAATAAATATGTACTCTAAGATGAGACAGTGAGGTTTTTTTTTTATTATTATATCTTTTTTTTAAAAATTAATCAATATACCTTACATTAAAATTTATATATCAAAATTAAGGATGATCTATCTGGGTTTGGTTGGGCCGGTTTTGACAAAATTCGATACTCGACCTGATCGATTATCTTTAGGTTAGGTTAAGTTCTAAACCCGTATTTTTTCATTTAACCCGAACCGAACTGACCCAATCAAGAACGGGTTGGGGATTATACATAAATAATAATCTGTTTTTTATTTTACGAGAAAATATATTGAATGAAAATATATGTAATACTTGAATGTCTCAAAAACTATAAAATTTCAATCACATCATTCAATTCTTTAAAAAGGTCATCAACCTCTCACAAAAAAAAAAAAATCCAACAATTTTCAAATACATAAATTCAACAACAGTAAATCAATAAAATATGAAAATTCATCAATTCTAAGCAATGTCATCTTCAGGTACAAGTTCCTCAAAGTATGGAAGAAAACAATTGGGAATCTGTAAAAAGAAATATTAATAATAAAAGTGAGGAGATAAAGAAGGGGAAATAATAAATAAGTAAAATATGCATTAAACAAAGCAATAACAAGTACCTTAAGATGTAGTAGTGATTGTGTTAAGCTCAGCAGCAGTCACCCCAACATCAATTGAAACTAATTCAGACAACTCTAAAATTTAAAATACAATACACAATCTCGTTAGCACACCAAATGATTAAAAGAATAAACAAAAATAGAGAAAAATCAATTTGAAAGTTAAAATAAAACATTCGTACCCGACTCAATCTTTTGTACTTCAACCAACTCAACTGCTAAATCAATTTTCTTAGGAGATTTGATCCAATTTTGGGTACAAATCAAAGCTTCAACAGTAGTGGCATTTAATGAAATACGAAATGAATCGAGGACTCGACCTCCTGTTCTAATTCGTATAAGAATCAGAACTGAAGAGTTGCATTGCTTCGCAGTTGTATCCGGCTACAGCCTAAGTGTAGTCAAATACACTTCTGTAATGTTCAAATTTTTCAAACAATTTGTGCTTGTATTCGAATACAGATCCATGTAGTTGAATACAAATGACTGAAATTTGCCACTGACTTGGTTTTGTATTCGGCTACATCATGTTGTAGTCGAATACAGATGTGAAGTTTTTGCTACTTTCCTGGGTTTGGATTCGGTTACAACATGCTGTAGTCGAATACAAATGTGCAGTTTTTGCTACTGACTTCATCAGTATTCGGCTACACATATATGTAGTCGAATACAACCTTGACTTTTGTTAAACACTTGATTTTCAAACATTGTTCATGCAGTTTGATATTTTGAAAATTCTTTTGATGCATATGTTAAAGTAGAAGGTTCTCATGTGCATTTAAAATATAACAATATTAGATTGCATCATGTACCTTAAACTATAAGTCTTCTAGCATATTGACAATAGTTGACTTGATTGTTGACTTCACTTTGAACTTGCAACTTGATCAATTTACTTGGTCTTTGTCTTCATCAAAAACATAAGTATTCTTGCATATTTACATACGCAGAAAGTGGATGACGGCAACTGAAAATCTGAAGAAGAAGAAGAGTAATGAAACCCCATTGAGCTATTGGGGCTGCCAAACAAATTTTTTTAAAAAAATATATAACTAGTTACCGGGTCGGGTCGACGGGTTCAAATTGTTAAATTCATTACCCGAACCAAAATGCTTTACTTTTTTGAACCTTCAGGAGGTCGCATCCCCGCCCTGCAACTATATGAAGGATGATTCTTTTTCTTCCAATAGGAGGTCGCATTCTCAGGAAGCGACTATCTACTAAAAATAAAAAAAAAAAAATAATAATAAAGTTTATAGATGATCGCATCTCGGGGATGCGACCTCCTATTGAAAAATAAAAAAAAAATAAATTTTATAGATGGTCGCATGGCGGGGATGCGACCTCCTACTGCAGAGTAAAACATTATATGTCATGTGGTCACATCCCGAGAATGCGATATCCTGAAGTCAAAAAAAGTAGAACATTTTAGCATACATTTTCAATGTAGAATATAATGGTTAGTTTAAAAAAAAAAGATATATATATGTATAAACAATACCGAGACTTTGGTTGGTCGTCTCATGTTGGATCATTAAGAATGAGAATGCAATAAATACTAGCAGAGCTTGATGCCCCATCTTCGTTAATATTGGAAATACTATTTATACCTAAATTTCCATCAATCAAATAAATCAAATCAAATCTTTTACAATTAGCTCGATTCTACTAGAATTTGACAATCTTATTGTAATAGGAACACCGTTTAGTTAACTTTTTATCAATGTAATTCAAAATACGATTTATGTATGAAAATAAATGATTAATATGGTTGAATATACATACGAGTTAGAGAATATATTTAAGGATTAGGTGGTGATAAAATATTTATCTAAGTTTAAATAGATTTGTAGTCTTCATAAATGTTACATATTTTTGCTTTAAATCGAAATAACATAAAAAATAAAATCTCTAGTACTTTTAATATATGATTTTTGGCCTTTAAATTATCTTTTCTAGGAAATCCATTGTCGGATTGATGTTTTATATTTTGGTTGTATTTCAGTATACGTGGTGCCTTTATGAAGTCCACAAGTGATTTAGGATATCGTATTTCTCGCAGTAGACAAATAAAAACTTTTTCAATGAAAAAAAAAACTTTTACAAGTGATTTAGTATATCACATTGTCCAAAGTATACATGGAACACTTAAAACTTTATTTGTCAAATAAAACAGTGCAATTTCAATATACTTGACTCAACTAATTTTTTGATTAAATTCCAAAAACTTACTAGTACTAAAAATGTTTTCTTACAAAAAGTATTTTTTAACTAAATAAGTAAAATACAACTTATAAATCTCATTTCGGATATCACATATCAAAGTGGGGTTTCTCCGAAACATTAACTTCAAGACTCGTTAGCTTGAATTACTTTGATTTCGCAAATGCATGACCATACCAGTCAAACACAAACTACGAAGCGGATGAGTTCAAAATCATATTGATAGTATAATATAAGTAAAAAGAGTACACAAATAATCATAATAGAACTGTATCATAACACAAAATGATATATCAAAATAATAAATGAAATAATATCACATTTTAATGTCAAAATACCTCAAAAAAAATCAATATCTCAATATAACATCAAATCATCTAAGAAAAATTATTATCACCTTTAATACACATTAATCAGGACCAAACAATCACAAAACAATGTAATGTTCTCCTTGAGCTTAAACTCTACTTCTTCACATTTTGGTAGCTTTTTAACTCTAAAGTATTTTGTCAAGAAGCTTGATACTATGCCACCACACATGTGGACGGACAGTTCAAATTGGCTCTATCTTCATAGATCCCACGAACTCAACCTGAGACACATATATTCGACTGTCGAGGTAAACGTGTATTACATGGTAGTTCCCGATATTTAGAAGACTACCTCCAAATCACTTAGGAAATTCCCACCAAACTACCCAAAGAATTGTAGCGATAATTGTAAATATGAGAGTTTTACTTATCATTGTTATATACATTTTTTTAAAGTTTAATTACTTTAATCTTTTTATTTTGTAAAGTATTGATTTTGAAATAATAGTAATATTTTGAAAATGTAATTATACTTAGAAGAGGTGTTAAAAATGAGTTTAAATAGTTATTAATTTGGTGTAATATAATAAAAAGAATAGAATGATAATATTGGGCTCGACCGATGTGTTTGTGACCAATGTCACAAAACAACACCCCTAGTCTACAATACACTATAAGAATTCTCAACTATACCAAAAATACAATTTTGTCCTTCATAAATTTAACCTTTGCAAAAGTTTTAAGGCCACAATTGTAAATTACTCTAGCTTTCTGCACATAACTCAACTTCTTCAAATTTTTGTCATTGTGAATTATTTCTGGTTTACACACTGCAACACTCCAACATTTATGCAAATTAAACAGATTGACATTGAAGAAAATCAAATAGATTCACGGAGAAGAAAATCAGAGAGATTCAAGAAGAAGAAAATCGCAAATGGAACAACATAAAGAAGGGGTTGCCTCAATCTGTGATACAAGTCTGGTCAAGGTTTGTCACTTCCTCCTTCAAACCCATTCTAATTTTCAGTTATTCCTTCTATGGACATTTACATATGTTATTTGTCTTTCGTTTTTCAAATAGACTACAGGAAGTTCAACCACCACCACTAAAAAGGTAACCCACCTTCTTCATATTCCTTTGCATTGTTTTGGGTTTTTTGTTTGTAATTCTAAATGCTATTTGTTTGGTCTTTAATTTTTTCTAAGCCTCCACAACAACAAAATGTAACCCAACTTCTTCATCCTCTTTTGCATTTTATTTTTTAGGATTTTTTGCAGTTCTAAATGTTCTTAAAAACACTATTTCTTAGTTCTTTAAGTTATTCTTGGTAACCCACCTTCTTCATATTCCTTTGCATTTTTTTAGGTTTTTTGTTTTTACTTCTAAATGTTATTAAAAAGGCTATTGGTTTGGTCTTTAATTTTTTCTAAGCCTCCACCACAAAAAACGTTTTTACTTCTATTTTAAAAACTCTATTTCTTAAAAACATTATTTCTTATTTCTTTAAATTATTCTTGGTAACCGATCTCATTTTATATTCCTTTTCAGGTTTTTAGGTTTTTTGTTTGTACCTCTAAATGTTATTACAAACTGAAATTGCATCTTCAACTTCTTTAGGTTTTCTTGGCTCTTTAAGTTCCAAATCTTCTGCATTTCATCTTCAGAGATATATTACAATCTGAAATAAATGATTATGTTTATAAAATTTGCATTGGTTCACAGACAAGAAATGCAACACCATTGAAGGACTTTAACGCCTCAAAGAAAACTTGGAAAATAGCAGTTAGGGTCACAAATTACTTCACTGTTGTTAGTAAAAATGGGAATGTGCACGATGAAGTTATTTTGATGGATCAACAGGTCTACATTTTAACTTTTTCTTTATGTTTGGTTAACAAATATCTTAATTCTATTGGTTAGTATCTCATTTTATAAATTATTTGTTATTAAAAGGCTGATCAAATACATGTCGTTATACGACAAGATGATTCTGTTAAATGGAGGGGCAAACTCAAAGAGAATCAAACATACATCATCCATAACTTTTTCAGTTTTTCCAAGTACTTTCCAGTTCAAATATTGCCTCCACGAATTCAAAATTGTTTTCAATTCTGCTACTTTTAAAGAAGAGATTGATCTCCCTGAAATCCCACCGACTCTATATCGTTTTGTGTCTTTTAGCACCATTTTGAATGGGCAGAATCCTCCTAACAACTTAATTGGTAATACTATCATTTCTTTTTTCTTTTTTTTAATTGAATAATATATATGTGTTTTATTATTTTCGTGTTTCAATGGATAACTTATCTTTTTTATTTATAGATATTATTGGGGTAGTGGATGAGGTCATTTCTTCAACTTCAACATCATCAACCAAAAAAACTTGTGTCACCGTCAAAATCAAAGTTCTCAGGTAACAAAAATATTTACATTTAATTAATATACTATACAAAGCATGTTTCAAATGATATTATTCATTTGATCAGCGGAAACATTCTTACTTGCTCCCTATGGGAGGCTTCTAGTACACAATTCCTCAATTATGTTAATGCTCACCCCAACTCTGGTCCCATCATTATAATCTTCCACCATGCACGAGTCAAGCCTCCAGAAGGTATTATTAATTCAACACAAGTACTAATTGTTTAATGAAATATTTCATTTGTTACAATTTACTTAAATGTAGTTGTTAATTAATTAGTTCTATATGGCAGGAAACAATAGGCACACAATCACTATTGCATGGAGTGGAACTAAACTTCTTATCAATGAAAACACGCATCAAATCAAGGAATTCAGAAATCAGTAAGTTGACCAACTGTTTACAAGTGTCTTCCAAATGTTGCAGTTATGATTTAGCCTGATTAGAGGTCAAGCGATTTTAATGAGTAATCTTTTCAGTTAGCACTCATCTTCAGTTAACAGTTTTGTTGATAAGTAATCTTTTCTATTAAGTAGTCAATTTTCAATGAATGCAGGTTACCTACAATAGATGATATAGATAACTACATTCAGGGCAGCCAACTACAAACTCAGATCACATCTTCATCTCAATACACTTCACAAGAGAAGTTTATGTACAATGCTCAAGTTAAAACTCTTCGCCAAATCAAGGCTATTGGACATGTAACTATAATTTCATAATACTATTTTTATGTAGATATATACATTATTTAATTGTTACAATTTTTTTTAATTACAACATGGTTTTTAGGAAATGATTTGTGTCACTGTGGTAACTTTGTCAAAGGTTGTGCCAAACAAATTCTGTTGGTTTTATCTTGGTTGCACTAATTGCACAGTCAAAGCTAAAGAAGGGATTACAAATTATTAATGTAAATGTGGTGTTCAGGTTGACGAACCAATTGCAAGGTACATCAAACTTTAATAGATGTTGTTTTTTATATTTTAGAAGTATGTAATTTCATTTGTTCTTCATAATTCAAAATATATTGTCCACTCAAGGTAAAACTAAATTGTTACAATTTTCTAACTTATAGGCATATGGAATAAAGTAGAAACAATTTGTATATTATTAAGGGTTAGTGTTACTATATGAAAGGTTTTCTCTTAACTGTCATATAAGGATATGAATTTAGTCTCGAACTAAAAGCAAATACCCCATAAGAGTAGTTCAATATTCAACCTTAATTTATTAGAATTTATAAATCAATATTAGAGTCCTTATATCAAACACTTATTGGTATCAATACTAACAACATAAAACAGGTACAAAATGATCGTTGAAGTTTTCCACGACAATTGCTTTTGTAACTTCCTTATGTGGGACCAGGATTGTACTTCACTACTTGGAATTTCAGCACTTCAAATGAGGAAGAATATGATTAAGGCATGTATATAATGCTTAGTCCAAGTAACTTCATAGTTTGGATATTTATTGTTTACCACATAATATGACATAACTCCTTTACCTGAAACATATGTTAAAGACTGGTGATACTGACATAAGGATATATCCATCAGAACTTCAAGACATAATGGGGACCACTCTAGCTTTTTGTGTAAAACTACAACCATCTTCAAAACAGTGTTCTGTTAATAAGTTATGGAGTGATGCTGCACTTATTGCTGCAATTAAGGAACAATTTCAAATTGAAGAGGTATTCAAACCACATATTGCCTTATTGTATCTTCTAACTGTAATAAATTATATATATTAAAAACTGCACAACTTAAATTAATAGAAGTTCATTTTCAGAACACATCTAAAGGAGAACTGAGTTGTGAACTTCTTAGTCAAGAAATAATATTTGACACTGTAAGTATATCTGCATGACTCTCTATAAGTGCATCATTTTGATAAATACATTCTGATTTCATAAATCTTTATGACAATAATCTAATTAATTCCTACAAACTTTATGAAATATGTAGCAATCCTTATCAATGACTGGTGAAAAGGATATTGAAAATGTTCAGTCAGCTACACCGGCTAAAAGGCCTCCAACTGATGACCAACAAGATAATGGGGGTAACGATGCAATTGCAAGTGCCTAGGTATCATCATCAAAACCACTCAAGAATATCAAATGTGAATAGGAACTACAATGAAATTATATGCTAGACAGTAGATGATGACATCAATTATGTTAAAGACTATTATTATATGTTGTAATCCTAAGGTCTAATTATGTTTTGGTCTCATGAAGTCTGAATTATGGGATATATTCTCAAATCATGTATCGTTGTAAACACTAAACACAAGTACACTTTTTGGTTCAATGTTATTATTATAGGAGGATGTTTAATTGATTAATGTCTTTAGGATTAGTAATATGGAAAATGTTGATATGTTGTCTATTGAAAATATATAAACTCAGTGATTATCCTTATATCTCTATATTTAAAAAATTATATATGACTAAAGAGCAAATTGATTACTATCTTAAATAATAGTATTTTTTTTTTTGTTGCATAATACAACATAAGTTACACAATTAGGCTATAAAATAGTTGAAACTTTCATACTTTATAAATAATATATTACATTGTTGAAGTTTAGGCTATTTACCAGGTTTGAGAAACTCATATGACATACATATAGAGATTAAATTGTGGAAATCAATAAAATTTATATTTATAGTTATTTAATAATATAAATTTATTATAAACTTGTTAAACTACTCAACGTTGGAACATGTCATCAGCAACTTTCCCTCCATTGGATAAAGTAAACTGAAAGTACTCATTTGTCAACTCACAAAAGCTGGCTTCTTGAAACACGTCATCTACAACTTTCCCTCCACAAAGCTGGCTTCATATCTCTCTTCATCCCTCTTAACATTGTCAATAACAAAACAAATACCAGCAACAATTGAACACCAACAACTATGAGGTATATCAATGTTACTCATTATAACTCTTTTATTTTTTATTCTAATCAACCAACAAGCTCAAATAACTAACCAACTAAAGTTTAAGAGTTATATTATTTCTGCTAACAGTTGAACTGCAAACTATAAAATACAGCTTACAACTTTTGAAGCTCCAAATTCATATTGAAGTCAGAATAGAGTTGTTGTAAATCTGTCGTGATACAAGGTTCGTAATGCTTAGTTCAATATCCTCATCTATTGATAGAAAATGATTATTTATTTATTTATTAATTTTTAATTTTTATTTATATATGTAGCTAAATCTCATAAATAACATATTGCATCTATAGCTTCAGCGTTTCATGGTCTAGCTCATGTTAAAAGGCTACCAAAAACAAAACAAACATCTAAATCAAGCCATACAGCACTAGAAAATCAAACCGTGGTGGATATTTTATGAACCAAACTAGTTCATTTATTTTATAGAAAATCAAGTCATATTTTATTTTTTTAACAATTAATATCAATCAATAATGGCAATTCAGTACAATACGGTTCCCAAAATCAATATGGTTTGAAAATGTACAGTTGAATGACAATTATGTGTTTTGTGAAATATGGATAAAGTTTTTGGTTTAGCAATATCAAATATTTATTGTTCCTAAATTGGTTAGCACTGCCAATGTAGTTTTTGGTAAGATTAAAACATATAATATTTCTTATCATGATATAAATAAAATTTTAGATTTAACATGAAAAAAAATTAACCTCCATCGTGAAACAATAACTACCTCCATCATGAAACAAAAATTAACCTCCAACATGAAAAATAAAATTTAACATGAAACAATAATTTTTTACCTAATCAAATGAAATGTAGATTAAAGGGATAAATTTATTTATTTATTTTTTAAAATTATTACTACTACAATGTTTATAATCATGTTGTGTATTAGTCTAACCTTTTTTTATTTTATATCTACATCATGTGAAATAATACATAGAATAGATAACCAAAAAGAGTTATCGTAAATTTAACCCTCTACCCACAGTCCAATTGCATCGACTTGTTCTGATACCAAAATGTATAGACCAACACCAATTGTCAAGAATATGGTAATGAATTTATAGATTTTGATATAAGAGAATAAGTCATTTTAAAATCCTATAAGTTACTTTGAATAAAATAAATTGTAATTACAAATTTATAGTTTTCAATCATCCTTTGAAGTACCAAAATTACATCACATGTTACTTTCTAAACAAAATATAACTACTAAATGCTATTCTCTAACTCTGATTCCAACCTTACTTCCTTTCCTCTGCTAAAATACATAAGAAAATAAGGGTGACATATTAATGTTAGTTGTGACACCCTAAACCCCAAAATAACATTTATAATAATTTATACTAAATTATTTGAGGAAAACTCCCAACGGATGAGGAAAATCTTTTCAAGAAAATAAAAACTTTTATATCTATTTTAGGATATCACGTTTCTCTAAATACATATGTAACAATTCAACTTTGTTCCTCAATTAAAATTCAATGAACTTGATTTAACTAGAATTTCTTGATTTAAATCCCAAGACTTACTCGGACTAAGGTTTTCATATAAAAAGTCATTTGTAATTACATAAGTAAAATACACATTACAACCCTTAATTTTTGGTATCACCTATCAGAGCGGGGTTCCTCCCAAACTTGAACTTCAAGACTCATTAACCTGTAATGCGATTTCGCAAACGCAGGGACAAGCCAGTCAAACACAAACAACGAAGGAGGTGAGTTTTGAAATCATGTTAATAGTATAATATAAGTAAGGAGAACACGCAATTAGTTCTAAATAAACCGTATCATTAGATAAACATTATTCAAAGAAAAACATAACATTACAAAGTCAAAACCACTCAAGGAAAGTCAATACATTTCACTATAACATCAAATCATCTAAGAAGAATTATTATCCCACACGACACATATTAATCACAACAAAACAATCACAAGAAAATGCCATATTATGTATGAGGTTAGACTCTACTTCACAATGTGGTACCGTTCTAACTCTGAAGTACTTGGTTAGGAGGCTATGATACTATGCCACCATCCCAGTGGACGGACAATTCAAATTGGCCCTGTCCTCATAGATCCCCTCAACTCAACCCGAGGCACATATACGCGACAGTCGAGGTAAACGTGTGTTGCATGGTAGCTCCCGACATTTGGAGTGCTACCTCCAAGTCACCTAGGAATTCCCCACTCGAATACCCCCAAGGTCTAACAATCTTGCCTCAAGGCTCAACAGCAGACCGCCACGATCAGGCTCAATTCAGTTGTACTTCCCCGGAATCACTAGGCTTGTCAGACCCTACCTATATGATGACAAAATAATCTCCACTTCATAAATTCAGAATATTTATTTTCTCCCCTCGTTGGCCTATGATACTCCATTAAGATCGTCATCTCTAACACAAATTGGAATCACAATTATTTCATCAACTATGGGGTTACTTCAATATTCTCATCACAAATTTATAACATCACTATCATTAGTCATACATCGTCATCATCATCACGTAAACTCATGACAAATTTATAGCGTCACTATCATCATTTATACATCATCGCATAAACTTATCACAATTTATAACATCACAATTATTAATCATACATCATCATCATCACATAAAATTATCACAATGCACCCATGTTTTATTATCACCTCAAATAAACTCATCTAATCCAACATATGCACCAAATTCATTCGACATCCAATATCACGATAATATCAAATATAACACATTTAACCAAAATAAATCAAATATCACAATAATATCAAATAACACACATTCAACGAAATTAAATCAATCAACACCTTATAAATATTTCTATTCCACCATATTTGCACATTAATTAATTTATCACTCAAAGGGCTACTGTCGTACGTAGCAAGCCCCGGATGAATCATTGGGAAATACGGTTTTCCCGTCCATCTCACAATATATTATACTCATGAATTCAAACGCTCTCTCACCCCTTACCTTATTTCGACGCTTTCAAACAAGAATACGTTTCCACGAGCAAACAGCCTCTGTTCATTGGCTCTTTGTCCTTCAATCGATCTAACTCCATAGTTTATGGGTAAACGTTAAAAATAAATTATGAGGAGGCACTCTAAAATTAATTTCGAAATTCGGTCAAGGAATCTTTCCATAAATAAGAAAACCAATCAGTGGATAATATAGACATTTTACACACGATCATTTTGGCATTGGCTTCACTCAAATCGGACTTACGGTGAAGAAGAACGATACAAAATAAGGAATTTCATAAAGGGAGAAGTGGGGTATTTTAGAGAGGAATTAAGATGGTTAAAAATCTGAGGAAGTATGTTTATTTGACTACCTAAATGAATAAAACAACATACTGAAATTTGGACGAGGACGGAGAAAATTTTCTGGAACAGTTATCGGTCACCGGTGTCAAACGATAGGTTGTTGTTGTGTTTCTTTACGGCTGCCAACTCCCTTCCTTTTTTCTTTTGTTTTTGTTAACAATTACTATTCACACATGGGTCAAATCCATTGGTCTATTTATTTACTTTTTTGTTTTATTACTATTATTATTATTTCATAACTAATATATGATAAATTAGAGTAATAAAATAATTAACCTTTAAAAAAATACATATTACTAACAATTGAAACTCTCATATTCAAAATAGTCACTATAATTATACTTATTTTTCAAAATATTCATATTAAAATACTACAATCATTAGAGAATAGTCAAAATCACAAAATAAATAAATATAACATTGCTACTTTATATTAATTACTAAATCATAATAAATATATATAAAATCACAATGTCACAACAAGTATATAAAAATAAAAGAAATCAAACACAATATTGTTACTATCCCAAGATAATTATTTATAAAATAAATAATTAAAATAAGATATATTTAGAAATAATTAACTATAATTAAGTGCACATACACTTAATATTAATCAAACACACGAGAAAATATCATATTAATTACCAACTCACATATACACGTAAAATCTCCTAAATCTTATTCTTTAAAATATTTACACTAATATACTATTATTTTTAGAAAAATATATAAAATAATAAAATATAACATTTATTATTCATATAACATATTTGGTCAAATATGTAC
>JBBPBQ010020323.1:28930248-29007270 GCA_037974755.1 Cicer yamashitae
ATTTTTTTTTTTTTTCATTTTTGATAAAGAATGGTGAGGTGGAATATATCAGCGTTATTTGATAATTAGTTTGGTTCTACTAGTATTTGATCATCCTATATAGAATTTTTTTAGCTTTAAGTCGTTGTAATATATTAAATCTTTTGTTGCCAGTACTTTTAAATATATATTTTTGGCTTTATGACCTTGTTATTTTATTGTAATCCTTCCACTTTTTTTTTATGTTAAATTTAATCGTTATAATAAATAGAATATTTGATTTTAGACTTTAAAAAATATCAACCTAAAGACTTAAGTGAATATTACCAACATATTATAGGAGTCAATTGCAATATGAACAACTTTTATAGGGATTAAAACAAAGAAACAAAGACCAAAAGTAAAAACGTTCACTACAACATTTTTGTCTTACAGCAACGCATGAAAACCGTTGCTTAACATAAAAAAACCGTTGCCGTAATCTACAAGAACGGTTTTCTGTCCGTGGGGAACCAAGGCGTTGCCTTTGCCTTATGCAACAGTTTTTTTAGAAACAACAACGCTTTTAAAATACCGTACTGGTAGCAACCTCTAAGAGAACGATTTTTCAAATTGACAACGACAACGGTTTTATGATGTTGCCAAATTAAAACCGTTCTTGTAGGTTCCTTTTTCAATTAAGTTACGGCCACACTTTAAAACCGTTGCAAAAGCTTTTTTTTTTTAAAAAAAAATAAATTATTTTTCTAAAATACAATAATTTAAGATATTTAGTAAAACATTATTATTGTAATACCATAATAAATTTAAAAATATAATAATTGCGATAATACAAAATTATTGTAATATACTATAATAAATTTAAAATATAACAATTGCAATAGTATAAAATTTTGTAATACTATATATATATATAGTTAAAGTTCATTGTCATATTTATGATATGTCTATGTTAACAATGTGTGAAGCAAACAAACAAAATATTATTCATACGATATATATTCGCAGTGATTCAATTTCTCTAATTTAAATTCTAGAGATAAGGAGACAATCAAAATAACAAAAAAAAAATCCTTATCTATAAAAAAAATACACAAAGAAAACTTAAGTATCAACATCTATCTCTTCATCTTGTGCTTCGAAATGTTGAAATTCTTCATTTGTATCACCATCATTCATCTACAAAATAAAAATAATATATTCAATAAATAAAATCATGAGTAAATGACAAAATGTTAAAGTCTATAAATGTGATTATAAAGTCAAACCAAGACACATGTATGTGACAGCAATACATAACAATAGCAATTTATAAAAGTAATATAGTTCTAACAGTACCTATTTCTAACAGTAAATAAAGTTAAATGTATAATATCATTATAGTTCTAACAGTACAATTTCTAATAGTAATATAGTTCTAATAGTACTATAAATATAATTCTAACAATAATATTTCTAACCGTAATATAGTTCAGTCTTACTTCATTATTATTAGGAGCATGTGTTGATGTAGAAGAACGTAGAGTACTATTAGCATCAGCTGGAGTTGATAAAAAAGCTGCTAAAGCCTCTATATCCAATCCTGCAGTGTTTGGGTTCAACATTGTCTTAAGAATAAGCTGAAATTTTCCTTCCATTGCTTCCATTTCCTTACGTTGTTTCTCCTCTATCTCTTTTATCTTATCATTAAACTGTTTTATCTCTTCAGCGTGTTCTCTTTTAAGTTTTGCAATTTCTTCATTTCTTCTCAAGAGAGTTGGTGTTGAAGTTTTGAAAACGACATTTATTTACCTTATCACAAACTGCCCTTTAATTCTACCCTATGATGCAGAAGTGGTCCAAACTATTTACCAAATTAACAAGTTTCGTCATTTGTTATATTCATTAATCATCTACATAGCGTAATTAACCATATAATTGAGTTTTGTAAACAAATTACTCCCTCGTGTTCTTTTTTTTTTATAAAAGACAATTGAATCAACAATACATCAATTTCGATTGACTCAACTTTTTCTTATAAAAAGAACTCGAAATAGTATATATTATTGGTTTTTCTTTGTCAAACTATCATTACTCAAAAAATATAAATTATGTGCATACACATTTCACATTTTGTTACTTGTCATGTTCCTATAATTGAAGATGCTGCTTTGTAATTTAAGTTTATAAATGATCTTGAATTGAAGCTCAAAAGGTTCGGTTATCAATGTAGTGGCAGAGTTTGAGACATAATCATCATATAAAAGATGGTAAGAGCAGTAACTGATAATGGAATCCGTAAAAGAAAGAAATCATCAAGAGGTCACCACAGATTTGTAGGAGTTCGTCAAAGACCATCAGGAAGATGGGTGGCAGAGATCAAAGACTCTATATAGAAAATTAGGCTCTGGCTCGGTACATTTGATACAGCTAAAGATGCAGCTCGTACTTATGACACTGCTACAAGAGCTTTAAGAGGTGCTAATGCAAGAACAAACTTTGATTTGCCACAAGCTACAACCAATGGTTGTGGTGGTGGTGGTGGTGCCAAACGTGGTGCTAGTTCCACTTTCAAGATGGAAAACACTGAACCCTTTTCTTTTGAGGATGTAAATGAATCTGGGTCAGATTCAAATTGTTTTCTTGGGGCACTAAAAGCAAAACTTTTTGATGGAAAAGAAGGGAAGTTTTGTTCATTTCCTTTTCATAATTCTGTTCCTATTGTTCAATCAAACATGGTTTCAAATTCAAGTCAGAACTTTTGTGCTAAGAATGAATTAACTCATGCTAATAATAATACCATGCCTAGTTTGTTGAGTGTTTCATCAAACACTTCTTCTAAGAGTGTTGTTATACCAAATCATGATCATGAAGTTGTTGATGGTGTTAACAATATAAGTTTATATAGTTAAAAATAGTATTGTATGCAAAAATAAGGAAAATTAAGCCCAAATTGAGGTATACTACAAGTTGTTGGATGGCTCATGGATGGTATTATATCTAGCTCATGGATGGTTTTATATCTGCAAAAATCAAGTTCATAGGAGCATTTTACAGCTGTGAAATTACTAGAATCGAGGAACTTTAGAGGAAGAAAGACTAACATGGCGGGATTGAACAACTAAAAGGCTAACCACTGATAGCCACATCAAACTAACAATTATGCAGAACAATATAATAATGAAATAATATTAGTAGTATAATAATGAAACAATTATGCAGAATAGTATAATCATGCAGAACACTATAATAATGAAATAATATAACAATTATGCATAACAATATAATAATCAAACTAACAATTATGCAGAACAATATAACTAATAATATAAGTAGTTTACTTGTTCTACAACAATGATATTGATAGTTTGATTATTATGCAGATGCCATGCTTTTCTTGTTCTACTGGAATATACACAGAACTTATGAAGCGTATATCAGAATATACACATAACTGGAATGAAGCATATGAAGCGTATATCAGCATCTTATGTAGAACTATTAAAGACACAATCTCAACCACAAATTAATAACCCTAACCTCAACCACAGAGTTTAAAGACACAATCTCACATCACATGCATTTGACCCTTATTCAACAATCTCCAAAATACATGTACTCAAAACTCAAAACACAGCAAAGATTCAAAATACATACCAAAAAGTGTCGCAACTCAATCGATGATGCACAAGCTTCCTTCCTAATCAATGATGCGCATATTTTTTCCCCTTTCTCATGTAGAGAGGAGATTGAGAGAGGAAGAAAGGGGTACGCGAGAGAGGGCTCACGACAGTAAGGGTTAGGCGAGAGGAAGAAGGTTACGCGAGAGGAAGAAGTTGCGAGAACGGGCAAGGCTTCGCGAGAGGGGTCGCGAGAGGGGGCTGGGTTTCGCGAGAGGGGGGAAGAAGAAAAATGGGTTTCGCGATAGGGGGGAAGAAGGAAAATGGATTTCGCGAAGGGGAGGGAAGAGGGAAAATTCCTTTCGTGAAAAATGGGTTTAGTGAGAGGGAAAATGAAATATTTGGAAATTTTACATAGAGAACGGTTTTTTATTTCAACAAATGTGTTGTTTAAGAGAACGGTTACTAAATGTTGCGTAATTATATTAATAAACAACGAGAACGGTTTTTATGTGTTGTCATAGAAATAATAAAATTTAATACTCTACTGCAACAAAATATAATAACCGTTGTCTATTTAACTCAACGAGAACGGTTTTTTTACCATAGAAAATTAGGCGTTCCTATAGCACCAAAATGTTGTAGTGGTTATATTTGTATGAACAAAATATTATATATATATATTTATATTTATATATATATATGTAGTAGGAAAAAATATATTTAAATCTTATATCTATTAAATAAATTATATTAATAATTTTCTTTTTAAATTATAATTACCATATTTCATTTAACAAATACCTAATTTTAATATGAATCACACAAATATGTCATGTCATATTTTGTTAATATGTAAAGTATCAAATAATATTACAAATAGTAAGCTATGTGAAATAAAACAATGATGTTGAAGTGGGACTACTATTCTCGAAAATGGTCTACATCCAAATCAGTTATATGTGTATAAAAAGCGGCAAATAAAAAACTATTAATGTGTAACGGGTAGAAAACTATAGGATTATGACGCTATACCTGATGAATAACTATATTGTGTGAGGCGATAGTAGCGCTGAAAATCATTGTGAATACATGTATTGAGGAAGAATCAGAGCAGACGTGACTAGAATCAAAGTCAGAGGAAAGCTTGCACTAGAGGCAGCTCTGTAAGAGGAAACCGAATCAAAGGTAGCCAAATGAGAAGCATATGGACCAGAGGCAAATTCTTATTAGAGGCAACATGATTAGAATCATATGGATCAAATTTAGCATGACTAGAGACAACATGATCAGAAGCATATGAATTAGAGGCAGCATGACTAGAGGCAAAGTCTGATTAGAGGCAGCATGATAACAAGCGAATGGATCAGAGGGAGCATGACTAGAAACAGATTCTAAATAGAGGCAGCATGATTCGAATCATATCTCCATCGGCAAAATACTCAATAAGAAGAATAAGAATAGGAGGCAAGATGAAAGAATGATACTAAAGGAAGAAAAGAAGCAACACATTAGATAAAAACAGAAGTATTTTACCAAAGGCAAAAATACTCAAAATGTTGGAATAACATTTATAGGCAAACAGTTATATGTGTACAAAAAGCGGCAAATAAAAAACTATTAATGTGTAACGGGTAGAAAACTATAGGATTATTACGCTATACTTGATGAATAACTATATTGTGTATAGGCAAACAATATAGCTATGAAGGAGAAGCATTCGAAACATGCTTAGTCAGTCTTAGTAGTTAGATTTACGCATCTAAACTATAATTGGTTTATCACACAATTAGAATAACAGCATGCATTGTTTCGAAATCACGAGTATGAGAACAGGTTTCAAAAGCACCTATATGCTCAAAAATTTCATTTCCTCACCTTCTATGTATTTTTCAATAACCCAATTTGACCCCATAAATGGTTTTATGCCCTTTATATTCTTCTGCCCTTTATACTACTGTTTAAATTTAGAGATCCCCCAAATGTTGCTCCGTATATTATTTTAGTGTTACGTTGGTCGATTAATGGATCTTTAGAGGAAGAAAGGGACATGCATTAGGTCGGGCAAGTGTTGAAGACTTTAGAAAACTTTTGTCATTCAAAATTTTTGGAAATATGATAATTGATGGATGAGGGAGACGTTGAACGGTAACGGTGTTGGTGTTCTCCGAATGTTTTTGAGAGAAAATGGGATTTGTTGATGGAAAAGAGGGTGCAGTTAGTTGGTGATATAATATGGAGGTTTGTGTTAGTTAAGGGTACCCGTGAGAGGGTTAAGGTAGTGTTAGTTAAGGTAGTGAGAGGGTTGTTACATTCTCATCCCCTTCCCCATTAATAATATTTTGCCCTCAAAAGTTGACAACTTACCTATGGAAAGAGACATAGTAAAAAAGATTATCTTGAGAGGTGATTTGAAGGAAATAATGATTTTGGAGAGGTCATCATAGTAAATAATTCATAATATAAGGTTGTAGGAATTGGTTCCATAAATTTGGGGGTTTGCAGATGGTACAAGGAGAGTACCAACTAGAATGAGAGGTGTCCCCATAATTCAAGAGAAAACTTATATCTCTTATGTGGATTGTAGGAGTCTAGCATGTTCATACCATGCATAATATATTACATTGAAATTAATGAGAGGTGCCATAATGGGATAAAGGTCACAAGAAAGTGGCACTTATGTCATAGATGGAAGTATTATAATTAGAGGTGCATAGAGTACGTAAGCAAGGGTTTTTGATGGACACAACATTGGAGAGTTGTCATCTTGCAAACATTTTGTTTATGAAAAACATCAAAAGGACAATTCACAATTGATCAACACTGCACCAATTGTGAAATATAGTGTCAATGATTTTTGACGACAAACACAACGTAACCAAAGGCACCTTCAAGACTGTTTAAGGTACTAAGAAAATGCAACACCAAAAGAGTCATGTTGCAGATTAAAAAACATGCTTTAAACATGTCTGCTAGACTTTATTGATTACTATTAGGAAAAACAAAAAGGAAATCTTTATCAGAGGCAGTTTGACTTGATAAAGTCTGGTTGGAGGAAGTTTGGGTCAAATATAATCTACTCAGAGGAAATTTGGATCAGATGTAATCTGTGTGTACCATAAATCATAGGAGCTTTAACTTTGTAACATATGGCATGGTATGATTTCCTATTTTGATTTCTAGGTTAGGGATACTACATTTTATGCTAACCTTACACTCCATATAAATCCTAATTGTATGTGCTTGACCTTACTTTTTATTAACCTCCTATTTTATACAATCTATTTCACTTTGCTACACATAACCCATCTGCTTCAAAAGCCCACCTCTAGGTGCTTCCTCATCTTTCTATTGAAAGGCTCTATCACTTTCCAAATTCGATGTCACGCATAAAATAACAATGCCTATCTCTTCCTATTTTCCAAGTCTTTATGTCACAGTTCTGCATAACAAACACAAAATATTAAGCTAATTAGACTTAACATTTTGTGAAATAATACTTAGAACAGATAACCAAAAAAGAGATATCGTAAATTTAACCCTCTACCCATAGTCCAGTTGGATCGACCTGCTCTGTTACCAAAATGTAAAGAGCAACAACAATTGTCTAGAATATGGTAATGAATTTATAGATTTTGATATAACAGAATAAGTCATTTTAAAATCCTATAAGTTACATTCAATAAAATAAATTGTTTGATTTTCCTTGATTTTGACTATATAATGTGATGTTTTTCTTTGAAGAATGTTTGTGTAATGATACGGTTTATTGATGATTAATTGCGTGTTCTTCTTACTTATATTATACTATCAACATGATTTCAAAACTCACCTCCTCCGTTGTTTGTGTTTGACTGGCTTGGCCCTGTGTTTGCGAAATCACAGTTATTACAGGTTAATGAGTCTTGAAGTTCAAGTTTGGAAGGAATCCTGCTCTGATAGGTGATACCGAGAATTAAGAGTTGTAATGTGTATTTTACTTATGTAATTATTAATGATTTTTTATATGAAAACCTTAGTACCAGTAAGTCTTGGGAATTAAATCAAGAAATTCTAGTTAAATCAAGTTCATTGAATTTTAATTGAGGAACAAAGTTGAATTGTTACATGTGTATTTAGAGAAACGTGATATCCTAAAATAGATGTAAAAGTTTTTATTTTCTTGAACAAATTTTCTTCATCTGCTGCGAGTTTTCTTCAAATAATTTAGTTTAAATTATTATAAATGTTAATTTGGGGTTTAGGGTTGCACAGACAACCCCAGGTTGAAGAAGGAACTAAACCCGTTGGATTCAAAAGATTGGAACTTGAGTAGTTGCTTCTAATAATGCTGATAATAATATTAACTCTCACACTCTAAGAAAAGAACACTCAAAAAATATTTCTAACTTGAACAAGTGTTTCTCTCTTTGAACTCTAAGACTACTTTTTTGCTTTTCGATGCTTTTGTCCATAAGCCATGAGTGTCTATTTATAGTGAACATTTGGGCTTAGATTTAGTCTTTGTTTAATTCTGAATTGTATCTTATTCAGATTAAGTTTGTAAATTCTTCAAATTGATTCTATTTCTATTTTGTTTAGATTGAGTTTGTAAGTTCTTCAGATTCATTCTGTTCGTATTTTGTTCAGATTGCGTTTATTAATTCTTTAGATTGATTCTGTCCGTATTTTGTTCAAATTGCGTTTGTAAATTCTTCATATGAATTCTATTCATATTTTGTTGTAGATAAATCTTCTTCAAATCTTGATCAAATCTTCTTCAAATCTTCATTAAATCTTCTTCAAATCTTGATCAAATCTTCTTCGAATCATAATTAAATCTTCTTAAAATTTTGATCAAATCTTCTTCAAATCTTGACCATATTTTCTTTTCATCTTGGTCAAATATTTTCTTCAATCAAATCTTATTTTAGATTTTCATCAATTACAATTTGGAATCAAATCTTATTTTAAATTTTCTTCAATTATAAATTTGAATGAAATCTTATTTTAGATTTTCTTCAAAAACATGAATCTTCTTTCATACTCTTTGAAGTCAAATATATTATTCTCATAAAATACTTTTGTTAACATCAAAACTCTAAATGTAAAACCAACTTGATTCCAATAATCTCCCCCTTTTTGATGATGACAAAAGTTGTATTTTTAATAACAACTTTTCTTTATATTTCTTTGACTCCCCCTAAGATAGGGCTCCCCCTATATTTAAGTATCATTTTCTCTCCATTTTATCAAATATCTTTCACCCCCTTTTGTCATCAGACAAAAAGACTTGAAAGTGAAACTTTGTCTCTTTTTTTTTTTTCGTTTTTCTCTCTTTTTTTGCCTTTTTTTTTCCTTTTCTTTTGTTTTGCCTTTTTTTTGGGTTTTTTTTTTTGCCTTTTTTTTTAATAAAATGAATATACTATAATACAAGAAAATATAATAACTAATGTAAAACTAAAATACTTTGAAGTGATCATGACATCAGTCAGATATGAAGGTAAGGTTTAGGGTTTTCTTGATGAAGTTAAACTTATCTTTAGGTAGTGGTTTGGTGAATATGTCAGTCCATTGGTGCTCAGTGTCTACAAACTGAATGTTTAATACCCTTTTGTTAACAAAGTCCCTAATGAAGTGGTGTTTGATCTCTCTATGTTTAGCTCTAGAATGTAGGATAGGGTTTTTGGTTAGACAAATGGCAGAAGTGTTATCACAATAGATGGGAAATTGGATTCTAGGATTTTGTAGTCTTTAATTTGATGCTTCATCCAAAGTAGTTGAGAACTACAGCCAGATGCTGAAATATACTCAGCCTTTGTTGTTGACACTGCAATGGTGTTTTGTTGTCACCTAAAAAGGTGCAATTGCCACTAGTGCTCTTTCTCTCAAGTTTATCTCCAGCATAATCAGAATCATAGTATCCACGAAGTTTTTCCTTAGGAGATTTCATGTAGAACAAGGTAAGGTTGGTATTGCCTTTTAGGTATATAAGGATTCTCTTAACAGCAGTTAAATGTGATTCCCTAGGGTAAGCTTGAAATCATGCACATACACATACACTAAACATGATGTCAGGTCTGGAAGCGGTAAGGTAAAGTAGGGATCCTATCATTCCTTTATAGGTTTTTTTGGTCAACTTTTTTGCCTGAATCATCTTTTTCAAGTGACCAAGTAGGGTGCATTGGTGTAGCCATAGGTTTGCAATCACTCATCTTAAACTTCCTAAGAAGCTCTTTTGTATATTTAGTAATATGAATATATATAACTTTTTGACTTTGTAACACCCCAATTTCTCATTATCTTATTTTAATAGCATGATAATACACTACTATTATTATATGAGTGTTATTATATGTTCTAATTTCTTTATGTGTGTCATGTGTGTTGCCTTAGTAATTGATTTAAATCATTAATATTAACTATAATTAGCTTACAAAAATTAAAACAAAATAAAATATGTATATATATATATATATATATATATATTTAAATAAATTAATACAATGAGTGAATTTGTGTTGCTACACTAATTTTACCTTTAGCACTAGTAGAATGGGTTTGTAATAATAATAATAATAATAATAATAATAATAATAATAATAGCTAGTATACTAGGTATCCGCAATTCCTATTCCAAATTCCAATTACAAACAAGGTATGCCATTCTTCATTCTTCCTCTCCTATACATGTTCAGGCAATTATAATAATAGTTGAAATTAGCAATTGCATTTGGCTAGTAACCTTTCAGAATTAATCCAAAACTGAGCAATGCACGTGGCTAGGCCTGTAGACTACGCAGATATATACATATAGCTGAAAAGAAAGATTATTTTTTTGGTAATTGGATACTATGGTTCAAATACTTTACATCTTTGCTTAATTTCTTCCTTTTATCTTATGCTTTTAGTGAAAATAAAAATTTTCAGTTTTTACTATAATAAAAATTTCAATTTAAAAAAATTCATTTTTTAGTGAAAAACAGATTCGTTATCTATACCTTGATCAAAGCATAATAGTAGTGATAGGCAGATTTTTTTTTTGTGGTAATCTGAACATTTCCTTTCAATTATAATAACAATTTCCTTCCATTTGAATTATATCCCTGAAGCAATGTCTTCACAAATTTAGCGACGATAGCAAACAACATTTGGATTTTTGTAATACTCTATCATGTATTCAAGCCTAAGCGTATATTATTTTATTTCAATTTTTAGTAATAGTAGACTTAGGCATATGATTGAATTATATTATTAGACATATATTCCGGAATTAATCTACATCTAAAGAATTCATTTTATTTTATCTATAATTAAAAATGATTTGTCGTACACATCCATTTAAATAAATACGATCAATTTCATTATGTATATATGCTGTGCGATTCTGCCGTATTTTAATTAAAAGTATACAATATTTTATGTTATTATATTTATAAGTATGTTTTTAGCAAGTATTGTTCTCTGCATTTTTTTTAAAGTAGCAGACTTGCTACATTAGGCTGAAACTAATATGAATTACTCTCATTGATTCAGACTTACTGCTTGCCTAATACATTGCTTTTACGGATGCTTTTGCTTCCTCTATGCATTTTTTTAATTCAATTTTATTTTCAATTTTAATCTCCAAAATGCCTTGCCGAAAATATAACTGCTAATTAGAAATTGCCAAAGTTGTAGAATCGCATTTTGTTCATTTTTTTGTGTGTCTGGATGGAATATATATGTCTATTGAGTGAATGTCTAAGTGTGGTATGAGAAATGTGTTGTGCTTTAGTTGTTGATTATGCTTCAGTGATCCGTAGTCGACATTAGTTTAGGTAGTGCTTACTTAGCAGGTAATTTATTTATTTATTTTTAATAAAAAATTTATGTATCTATAGGAGCAAGTGATTAACGTGTATTTGGTTGTTGCGTTGATTTATTCTCTTTCGCGGGCTATTAGAGATGGTGGCTAGCGATGACGCGACACAGTAAATAAGCAGATCAGCTTTGCTGGGAAAAATCTTCAGCTAAGGTAAGGGGTGAGAAGAGGTTCGACTTTATGAGTATAAAATAACTTGGGATGAACGAGAATACTGTAATTCCCAGATATTCATCCGGGGCTTACTGCGTATAGTTGAGCCCTATTGAGTGATAATAATTAATTAATGAAATACGAACGGTAACAGTGAGGACTAAAATATAAATGAACAAACTATAGAATTGTCGTGGATCTATTTATATCAAGATTGCATGCTGTCTGATTTTATGAAATGTCATGTTGATTGTTACTGTATGAATGATATGTACTGGAGTGTTCTTACTACTTGATTAAAATTGTGATATTATTTGAATGTGCCACCTGTTTTATTATTTATTGCGATTAATAAGATTGGATTGTGCATTGTGAGTAGTGTAAACCAAATATTGGGATTTATATATATATATATATATATATATATATATATATATATATATATAATGAGGAGTATTGTGAAGTCAAAGTGAAACTTATTGAGTTGTGATGATCGAGTAAGTCTGAGATATGTGTTATAGACTTGGAGTTAGGATTATTTTGTCATCATATAGGGAGGATCTGGCAAACCTAGCGATTCGGGGAAGTACAACTGAATGAGCCTGATCGTGGAGGGCTACAGTCGAATTGTAAGGTAAGACTAATAGACCTTTGGGTGTACATCTAGTGGGGAATTCCTAAGTGGATTAGTGGGTTATTCCCTAAGGCCGGGAGCTACCGTGCAACACAAGAGTACCCCGACCGTCGCGTATATGTGTCTCGGGTTGAGTTGAGGGGATCTATGAGGACTTGGCCATTCATGAATTGTCTGTCCACTCTTGTAGTGGCATAGTATCAGGCCTCCTAACCAAGTACTTCAGAGTAGAATGGTACCAAAGGATGAAGTATAGAGTATAGGACATGCATAGCATTTTATCCTTGCAACTGTTTTATTGTGATTAAATTAGATTAACCTTGGATATTATGTTCTTGAATGTTCTCTTTATTTGTGCTGTTTTGACTAATTGCGTGTTCTCCCTGTGTATTATATACTGTCATATAATTTCGAAACTCACCCCTCATTGTTTGTGTTTGGCGTTTGCAATGGACGCAGGCGAGCTGCAAGCTGTAGGTGAAGACTAAAACTCTCAAAGTGTAGGAAGCCGTCTTATCTTGAAGACCTTTATTATCTACCTTTTCGTTAACATCATTTTGAGCGTATTTTATTTTTGGGAATTCCCGCTCTGATAGTGACATCGGGTTGGGACTACATTTACAATTGTCATTTAACTTGTGTACGTGTGTTTCCCAAAGGATTTTGTTGATTACTGCTATGATTTCAAGTTATTGAGTTTGATGGAAACTTTGAATTAATGAGACATGTTCATGATTACGTGATACTCTTTCCCTTAATAAAAAAAATGTTTGGAAGTTTATATGTTTATTTATTTGAAGGATTTCATTGTTTTAAAAATAAGAAAATTAAATTCTTTTTTTATTTGGGGTTTAGGGTGTCACATTAGTGGTATCAGAGCTGGTCTGTCCAATCAGACCGTAAATGTTTTATGTGTGTTGTTGATATGGTCGTTATTGTGTTAGTAGTGTAGAACTAATTTAATTCCCTTCTCCTAAGTGTCTCAATAAATTCGATTGGCTTATCTGATTGATGTAGGTAGTGATGGCTAGTGGAATGAATGATGCTGCGATTGCTGAGGCTCTAGAGTCCATGGCTGAATTTATAGTGCAGGCTCTCCAAGCTTTGGCTGAATCTCAAGCTACTGCACAAGCCTCTGCGCAAGCTGCCACTCAACCCGCACAGGTTGCTGCTCAAGCTATTGCTCAGGCTACTACCTACAGTGGTGGTTAAGGAAATGTGCAAATAAATGAGTTCATGGTGATGGATCGATTCCACAAGGCTAACCCTCCATCGTTTGAAGGTCACTATAATCCTGATGGAGCTCATTAGTGGTTGCAAGAGGTTGAGAAAATTTTCAGAGGAGTGGCATGTCCCGAAGCTCAGAAGGTGCATTTGGGAACCTTTATGTTGACAGAAGAAGCAGAACATTGGTGGGATAATGCGCGTCAACGCTTAGATAATGCAGGGACTAAAATAACTTGGGATGTATTCAGAAACATGTTCTTAGTCAAGTATTTCCCTGAACACATTCGTAATAGGAAGGAAATGGAATTTGTGAAATTAGAACAAGGGAATATGTCAGTAGTGGAGTATGCCGCTAAGTTTGAGGAGTTATCCAGGTACTATCCACTCTATGTTGGAGAGGCAGGAGAAAAGTCTAAGTGCATCAAGTTTGAAATGGGACTTAGGCCAGAGATCAAGAAGAAGGTTGGAATGCAAGAGATCCGTGACTTTCCTACCCTAGTGAATAAGAGTAGGATTTATGATGAAGATAGTCGTGCTGAAAAGGCCCATTACCAGAACACTCGAACCATGAAGGACAAGAGGCCTATGCATCATAATAGAGGAAAACCTTACTCTTTTCCTCCTAGTAAATCAGGAAGTCGTTTGAATTATCAACAATACAACTTTTCAGCTGGAAAAGGAAATTGTAGTGGTAACGAAAGAGGAAATGGAAACGGTTATAGTTATGGGGGTGGTGGAGGAAATCCCAATGGATGAGGAGTTGGTAACGAGAATAACAAAAACAGGAGTCAAGTCTCGAGCAACAACAGTGGTAATAATGGTGATCCGGCTACTCCTATCCGATGTCACAAGTGTGGTAAGCAGGGTCATGTGGCATTTGAGTGCAGGGATGCTGCAGTTACTTGTTTTAATTGCCAACAAAGGGCCACATCAGCCCCGCATACCCCTACCCAAGGAAGACTCCACAACCTAGAAACCAGAGTTCCCAAGCCAGCCGACCTAAATCCAATGGAAGAGTCTTTGCCCTTAGTGGTGCAGGAGCATATGAGAAAGACAACTTGATCCAAGGTATGTGTCTCATAAGTGATACTCCTTTATTTGTGCTATTTGATTGTGGTGCCACTCATTCCTTTGTGTCTCTTGATTGTGTTAGACGTATAGGACTACCTGTGTCTCGGTTGCAGTATGATTTGATTATGAATACCCCAGCTAGTCATTCCGTTGATACCTCTAGTGTTTGTCTTGACATTTCTATCCATGTGTGTGGAAGGGACTTCCGAGTTGATTTAGTGTGTTTACCTTTGCGTCTGGTCGATGCGATTCTTGGTATGGATAAGCTATCTGACAACCATGTATCCGCCAACCAAGTGAAGGCACTTTTGAAAGAAGATGCCCAATTATACATGATCTTAGTGTCATTGGAATTTGAAGAAAAAGTGGTAATACGAGATGTTCCTATTGTGTGTAAATTCCCTGAAGTATTCCCTGAAGATGTCAATAGTTTACCATTAGAGCGTGAGATTGAGTTTAGCATTGACCTTGTACCAGGTACTGGACCCATATCCATGGCACCGTATAGGATGTCACCCTTAGAGTTGTCTGAGCTCAAGAAGCAATTGGAAGAGCTTTTAGATAAACAATTTTTAAGACCTAGTGTGTCACCATAGGGTGCACCTGTGTTGTTGGTTAAGAAGAAGGATGGTTCTATGAGGTTGTGTGTGGATTATCGCCAGCTTAATAAAGTGACAATCAAGAATAAGTATCCGTTACCTAGGATAAATGACCTTATGGACCAATTGAGAGGATCCTGTGTGTTTAGTAAGATCGACTTGAGATTAGGATACCATCAAATCAGAGTGAAGTCTTCTGATATCCCTAAAACCGCCTTTAGGACCCATTATGGCCATTATGAGTATTTGGTTATGCCTTTTGGTGTGACTAATGCTCCAACAGTGTTTATGGATTACATCAATCGGATCTTTCATCCTTACCTAGACTCATTTGTGGTTGCATTTATAGATGATATCTTAGTGTACTCTAACACTAAGGAGGAGCATAGTGAACATTTAAGGATAGTCTTGCAAACCCTTAAGGAGAAACAATTATTTGCCAAGTTGTTTAAGTGTGAATTTTGGTTAGAGGAAGTAAGTTTCCTAGGACATGTAATTTCAAAAGGTGGAATAGCTGTTGATCCTGCTAAGGTAGAGAGTGTCTTAGAATGGAAAGCACCTAAGTCAGTGACTGAGATTAGGAGTTTCCTAGGATTGGCAAGTTATTATCGTAGATTCATAGAAGGATTCTCCAAGTTGGCCTTACCTTTAACTAAGTTGACCCGAAAGGGGGAATTGTTCGTGTGGGACACCCATTGTGAGAATAGTTTCCAAGAGCTTAAGAAACGATTGACCTCTGCACCGATCTTAGTGTTACCTAACCAGAGTGAACATTTTGTAGTGTATTGTGATGCGTGTGGTTCAGCATTAGGTGGAGTACTTATGCAGGATGGGAAGGTTGTAGCGTATGCTTCTAGGCAACTGAAGATTCATGAGAGGAACTATCCTACCCACGACTTAGAACTAGCAGCAATTGTTTTTGTACTTAAGATGTGGAGACATTATTTATATGGATCTAGATTTGAGGTTTTCAGTGACGATAAGAGCCTTAAGTGCCTTTTTTACCAGAAAGAGTTGAATATGAGACAACGTAGGTGGATGGAATTTCTTAAGGATTTTAATTTTGAGCTTAACTATCACCTTCGAAAGGCCAATGTAGTGGCCGATGCCTTGAGTAGGAAGACTTTGAGTGTGTCTGCTTTAATGGTTAAGCATAGTGAGTTGTTGGAACAGTTTAGAGACCTTAGTTTAGTTTGTGAAGTGACACCCAGAAAGTATTAAATTGGGAATATTGAAGGTAACTAGTGGACTATTAGAAGAGATAAAAAAGAGTCAGAAGTTGGATTTACACCTTTTAGATAAGTTAGAGTTGATTGAACAAGGGAGAGAACCTGATTTTAAAATTGGTGTCGATGAAATTTTGAGATTTAAGGATAGAATTTGCGTACCCGATGTAGATGAGTTGAGAAAGATGATCTTAGAGGAAGGACATAGGAGTTGTCTAAGTATTCACCCTGGAGCCACAAAGATGTATAAGGACCTCAAGAAGATATTTTGGTGGCCTAGAATGAAAAAGGATGTTGCAGAGTTTGTGTAGGCTTGTTTGACGTGTCAAAAGTCTAAGGTAGAACACTAGAAACCTTTAGGCTTGATGCAACCTTTGAGTATTCCCGAATGTAAATGGGATAGCATCTCTATGGACTTTGTTGTAGGCTTACCTCGAACTCCAAAAACGTATGATAAAATTTGGGTTATTGTGGATAGATTAACTAAATCTGCTCACTTTATTCCGATCAACATAACTTATTCTATGGAAAGGTTAGCTGAAATATACATAAAGGAAATTGTGAAGTTGCATGGAATCCCATCAAGTATAGTGTCAGATAGAGACCCTAGATTTACCTCTAAGTTTTGGCACGGTTTACAGAGCGCTTTAGGTACGAACTTTAGGATGAGTTCAGCCTACCACCCGCAAATAGACCGCCAGACTGAACGAACCAATCAATCCTTAGAAGACTTGTTGAGAGCTTGTGTGTTGGAGCAAAATGGAAGTTGGGATAGCTTTTTGCCACTTATAGAGTTTACCTATAACAATAGTTTCCACTCTAGTATTGGAATGGCCACTTTTGAGGCGTTGTATGGAAGAAGGTGTAGGACCCCTCTGTGTTGGTTTGAGACAGGCGATAACCTTGTGTTAGGACCTGAGATGGTTCAACAAACTACTAATAAAGTAAAAATGATTCAGGAAAAGATGAGGGCGTCTCAGAGTAGGCAAAAGAGTTAACATGATAAAAGAAGGAGAAATCTTGAATTTCAAGAAGGTGATCATGTATTTCTGAGAGTTACTCCAACAACTGGGGTTGGTCGGGCATTAAAAATACGAAAGCTTACTCCTCGGTTTATAGGACCTTACCAAACCCTTAAACGCGGCAGTAACGTAGCATATCAGATCACGTTCCCCCATCCCTTTCTAATCTTCATAGTGTCTTTCACGTGTCTTTACTTCGCAAGTACATTTTCGATCCTTCACATATGATTGAGTCAGACAAGGTCCAAATAAAAGAGAATCTAACTTTTGAGACCTTACCTCTACTGATTGAGGACCGAAAGATCAAAGAATTAAAGGGTAAGACGATTTCATTGGTTAAGGTTGTCTGGGGAGGTGCTACCGGTGAAAGTTCTACGTGGGAAGTCGAAAGTCAAATGTGCGATTCTTCTCCAGAGCTGTTTCCGTCAGGTAAATTTCGGAGACGAAATTTCTTCAACAGGGGGAGAAATGTAACACCCCAATTTCTCATTATCTTATTTTAATAGTATGATGGTACACTACTATTACTATGAGTGTTATTACGTGTTCTAATTTATTTATGTGTGTCTTGTGTGTTGCCTTAGTAATTGATTTAAATCATTAATATTAACTACAATTAACTTACAAAAATTAAAATAAAATAAAATATATATATATATATATATATATATATATATATATATATATATATATATATATATATATGACCGCATGGTTGCCAAAGGATTATATTCGCGCATATAAGGTTCGGAGCCGCAATTCCTATTCCAAACCAGGTATGCCATTCTTCATTCTTCCTCTCCTGTACATGTTTAGGCAATTATAATAATAGTTGAAATTAGCAATTGCATTTGGCTAGTAACCTTTCAGAATAAATCCAAAACTGAGCGATGCACGCGGCTAGGCCTGTAGACTACGCAGATATATACATATAGCTGAAAACAAAGATTATTTTCTTGGTAATTGGATATTATGGTTCACATACTTTACATCTTTGCTTAATTTCTTCCTTTTATCTTATGCTTTTTATTTTTGATGGTTTATTTTATACTTTTTAATTTGCAATTTATATTTGAAGTGTAGTTCTATATTTTTTCCATTTGAACATATTCATTTGTTGTGCCTTATATATATAGTTTTTACTATAATAAAAATTTCAATTTAAAAAGATTCATCTTTTAGTGAAAAACAGATTCGTTATCTGTACCTTGATCAAAGCATAATAGTAGTGATGGGCAGATTTTTTTTTTTTTTTTGTGGTAATCTAAACATTTCCTTTCAATTATAATAACAATTTCCTTCCATTTGAATTATATCCGTGAAGCAATGTCTTCACAAATTTAGCGGCAATAGCAAACTAACATTTGGATTTTTGTAATACTTTATCATGTATTCAAGCCTAAGCGTATGTTATTTTATTTCAATTTTTAGTAATAGTAGACTTAGGCATATGATTGAATTATATTATTAGACATATATTCTGGAATTATTCTTCATTTAAAGAATTCATTTTATTTTATCTATAATTAAAAGTGATTTGTCGTACGCATCCATTTAAATAAATACTATCAATTTCATTATGTATATATGGATTGCATTAGGATTGCATTGTGATTGACTGATATATATATATATATATATATATATATATATATATATATATATATATGTATAATGAGGAGTATTGTCAAGTCAAACTAAAACTTATTGAGTTGTGATGATCGAGTAAGTATGAGATATGTGTTGTAGACTTGGAGTTAGGATTATTTTGTCATGTCATCATATAGGGAGGATCTGAGAAACCTAGCGATTCGGGGAAGTACAACTGAATGAGCCTGATTGGGAGGGCTGCAGTCGAACTGTAAGGTAAGACTGATAGACCTTGGGGGTACATCTAGTGGGGAATTCCTAATTGGATTAGTGGGTTATTCCCTAAGGCCGAGAGCTACCGTGCAACACAAGAGTACCCCGACCGTCGCGTATATGTGTCTCGGGTTGAGTTGAGGGGATCTATGAGGACTTGGCCATTCATGAATTGTCTGTCCACTCTTGTAGTGGCATAGTATCAGGTCTCCTAACCAAGTACTTCAGAGTAGAATGGTACCAAAGGATGAAGTATAGAGTATAGGACATGCATAGCATTTTATCCTATCAATTATTTTATTGTGATTGAATTAGATTAACCTTGGATATTATGTTCTTGAATGTTCTCTTTATTTGTGTTGTTTTGACTAATTGAGTGTTCTCCTCGTGTATTCTATACTTTCATATAATTTCGAAACTCACCCCTCGTTGTTTGTGTTTGGCGTTTGCGATGGACGTAGACGAGCTGCAAGCTACAGGTGAAGACTAATACTCTCAAAGTGTAGGAAGCCGTCTTATTTTGAAGACCTTTATTATCTACCTTTTCGTTAACGTCATTTTGAACGTATTTTATTTTTGGGAATTCCCGCTTTGATAGTGACATCGGGTTGGGACTACATTTACAATTATCATTAAACTTGTGTGCGTGTGTTTCCCAAAGGATTTTGTTGATTACTGTTATGATTTCAAGTTGTTGAGTTTGATGGAAACTTTGAATTAATGAGACATGTTCATGATTACGTGATACTCTTTGCCTGAATAAAAAAAAAATGCTTGGAAGTTTATATATTTATTTATTTGAAGGATTTCATTGTTTTAAAAATAAGAAAATTAAATTATTTTCTTATTTGGGGTTTAGGGTGTCACAGACTTTTCTGAATTTGTATGCCTAAGAAGACCATAAGTTCTCCCATCATACTCATTTGAAATTCAAGCTGCATCAATTTAGAAAATTCTTGGCAAAGAGTGCCATTAGTAGATCCAAAAATAATGTCATCAACATAAATTTGAATAATAAGAATGTCATCTCATATTGATTTTCTAAAGTGTGTATTATCAACTTGTTCTTTTTCAAAGTTATTTTTAAGCAAGAAGTTACTAAGTCTATCATACCATGCCCTAGGTACTTGTTTTAGACCATACAAAGATTTCCTAAGTTTAAAAACATGATTTGGAAATTCAGAAATTTTAAAACCTAGGGGTTGTTTAACATAGACTTCTTCACTTATATAACCATTTAGAAAAACACTTTTACCATCCATTTGATATAATGTAATGTTATTATTTACGGCAGAAGAAAGTAGGATACAAATAGCTTCTAACCTGACCATTGGAGCAAATGTCTCAGTGTAATCAATGCCCACTTGCAAATGTCTCAGTATAATGTAGCCTTGTGCCACAAGTCTTGCCTTGTTTCTGACTAGTTCACATTCTTCATTTAGCTTGTTTCTGAAAACCACTTGGTTCCAATAATGTTCTTCTTTGGTCTAGGTACTAGATGCCAAACATCATTCCTCTTAAATTCATTTAACTCTTCTTGCATTGCAAGAATCCATCCGTCATCTGCCAATGCTTCATCATTAGAGGTAGGCTCAATTGATGAGAGTAACCCAAACAAAGTGGTATCTTTTAGTGATGATCTGGTCCTCAAATGATCACTTGCGCTTCCAATGATTAGAGTTTCAGGATGAGATGACTTGTACTTCAATCTAGATCTTCCTTCGGACTTATCTTGACTGTTTCTGACTTGATCAGATTCATCCTTTGAAGATTTATCACATTCTTCTCACTTGCTTATATCCTCTAATTTTTCAATTTCTTCTGGTTTGTCGGCATTTTCTTCCTCTAGTTCCGGTAAACCTGTAGTATCCTCAACTTGCTTTGACTTTTTAAGGTCAAGTTGTATGTCATATAACATAGTATAAATCAGATAATTGAAGAATGAAATCAATACAGCAAAAACATCAGTTTTGTTTCTGGTGGTTTCCGCTTGTTTCGGAAAACCAAACTTGTATACTACTACTGTTGAGGTGTTCACATTATGTGGATCTCCTGGTTCCTCTAAATTTGTTGTGAACCTGCAAAGTACTTATCTAGCTTTGATTTTTAAGATCAAGCTTCTTGTTATCACAGTAAACATAATATTAAACAATAATTAAATTTAAAGAAAGATATAACCTATATGTCAATAGTTTCAGTTTCACTCTAAAAAACCTTTTATTTCTTCTTTTTCGGTTTTCAGATTCTGAATTTGCATATTCTCTAATTAGAGGGTCTGGATGAAGGGATTTGAATTCCCATCCAAGTTTGTAGTCTTGATGAATTTGATTGGATTGATCAAAGAAGTCTCCTGATTCTGATTGTTAATCTGACACTTCTATTTCTGCTGATGTATCAGGTTACAGTGGTAATTTTGAAACTGATGGTAATTATGATTCTTTTGGTAGTTCTGGTTCTGTTGATATGTGTGATTTCTCTACCAGCTTTGATTTTGCTGATATGCGTGATTTTTCTACCACTTTTGATTATGTTGATACTCTAGATTTTTCTGATATTTCTGGTTCATCATATGGTTATGGTTTTCATAGGTACTGTGCTGACCAATCCTTTTTCCACCTTAGTCAGTTGGCTTCTGTTTGTTAAGTGTTGGAACATAGACCTTTTTCCCTTCATATATTGCAAGCATCCATTGACCATGCACAATGACTGGTGTTTTAATTTGTTGCTTAGAACATCTGTAACATAAACAATCTTACCCTTTGGTACCCAAATCTGGTTGGGTCCTAGTTTGTTAGTTCTTAAAGGTTTCTTGTCTTTCAATGTGGTTAGCATAGGACAAGATATTTTAGTGTAACCTTTCTGCTAGCAAATAATGCATAAATCATCAGAGGGAGGTTTAGTTACTTTTTCTTGAAATCCTATTCCTCTTTTACCATTCCTACTAACACCATAAATCATAGATGCATACTTGCTTCTTTCTATACCATTATCAAGAAATTTTTTCAATACTTCTTCATGCTTATCAGAGTTACACGTGGTATTTTCAATTAATGTTGATCTATAATTACTTTTCAGAATTAAATTTTCAGCCTTAAGTTCAGCAATATTAGTTTTAAGATTTGCCTTTTCTATTTTCAGTTCAGTAATATCAATTTTTAGAGTTGCATTATCTGTCTTAATTTCAGTAATATCAGTTTTTAGAGTTGCATTTTTTGTTTTAAATTCAACACTTTGATTCTTTAAAACATTAACTTTTTCAGTTAGATTTGTATTTTCTTTCCTAAGTGTTTTCAGTTTTAAAAACAATTTGTGATTCTTATTTAAAAAATCATTTATAACAGTAACTAAATCAGATCGAGTAAATTTAGAAAATACCTCAATTTCTTAATTTGTTGATTTACTTCCAGAGTTAGAGTTTGTGCTGGATCCAGAGACAGAGTTGGTATGAACCATCAGAGCCAAATCTGCATGCTCTTCATCATTAGAGGATTCATTATAATCATCCTTTGTAGCCATCAAACTCTTCTTCTTGGGTCTAGAATCTTTCCTTTGATGTTTCCCTTTCTCCATATTTGGACATTCTGACCTGATTTGTCCCGGTTCATTGCATCCATAGCAGATGATGATTTTCTTCTCAAATTTATCATCCTTTCCTTTGTTGGATTGCTTCGAATATCTTTGGGAAAATGTCTTCTTTCTATTGTGCCACATCTTCTGAACTTTTCTGCATATAAATGCCAGTTCCTCTTCCTTTAAGTCTTTATTCTAATCATCTGAATCATAATCCTCTGATTCTACTGTTGCCTTCAGAATTTTCTTCTGCTTGGATTTCGAAGCCAAGGTTGGTTGCTTCTTCTTGGGCTCATCCTTTGCAAGCTCAATTTAATGTGATCTAAGAGAGCTGATTAATTCTTACAACTTAAGAGTATTCAAATCCTTTGCTTCTTGAATGGCAGTGATCTTAGGTCTCCACATGCTTTTCAGACTCCTTACTATCTTCTTCACGTAATACGAGAGTCTGGAATCTGGAAAACATTGTTTGAATGTCTTCATCTTCTTCCATCTTGAACAACTCATACTTTTTGACTAGGAGGTTGGCCTTTGCTTCTTGAACTTGCTTGCTTCCTTCATTGGTCAGAATCAGACTATCATAAATACTTTTTGCTGGCTCCTTATTGGTGCACTTGTCAAACTCCTTGAAGGTGATTGCATTTATCATAAATGTTCTGGACTTATGATGCATCTTGTACATCTTCTTCTGATCAGCATTCATCTCCTTTCTTGGAATTTCAATACCATCAGTATTCTTCGGAGCAATATAACCATCTTCCACTAAGTCCCAAAGTTCAGGATCTTGTGAAATATAGAAACTTCTTAGCCTGTCCTTCCAATACTCAAAATGTTCTCCATCAAACAGAGGTGGTCTGTTGATGTTTCCTCCAATAGCTTCTTCACTGAATCCAGACATATTGAACCCTTGGATCTTTTCTCAAACACTGTAAAGTGCTCAGCCTTGAGACCGAGTTCTGATGCCAATTGAAGGTGCAAACACGAGAAGGGGGGTTGAGTTGTGTTTGCCAAAGTTGATAACTTTTTGATAATTTATATTTAAATAAAAAAAAAGTAGTTCGATTTTTGGTGACTTACTTCATGTAGATGAAAACGGATTCAGAGGCAGCAAGCAATGAAAGCATAAATAATTTGACATGTAGATTTAGCCTGGTTCACAACTAACTTGGCTACATCCAGTCCCCTTATTCAGAAGGCTTTAATCCACTTATTCAAATACCTTGAATTACAAAGACTTCCCAAAGACTTTTGAGGAACTAACCACCTTGACCCTACAAGCCAAGTCTTCTCCTAACAACCTGACAATCCTAGATTGAAGAAGGAACTAAACCACTATTGGGTTGGACACAAAAGATTGGAACTTGAGTAGTTCCTTCTAATAATGCTGATTATAATAATAACTCTCACACTCTAAGAAAATAACACTTTGATAGCGTTTCAGCAAGTGTACTGAATCGTTGCAAGTAATAATAAAACGGTAGTACCGAGTGTCGAACTCAAGGATTGCGTTTTACTATTGAATTATATTTAATTACTAAAATTGAACAAAAAGTTGCCAAATTGAATGAAGTAATATTTAAAATTAACAACAGTAATAAAATTGATCCTTTATAATAAGAAAAATGTAAGGGATGAGTTTCACTTCGAATCCAACCTTGGTGTCTCATTTGATCCTAATTACTGAATTACCTTTATTGAATTATTACCGAATTATCTTTATTATTCTTGTTCTAATGTCTTAGTGAATTTAAGATTAGAATTAAGCCTTACCGTACAGGAATTCTCTTGTTAAACGACTGCCTTTGCAACTAATTTAATTGGTTTCATGACCAGCATCTATCTCTAGACTACAAATTCATGAATTTCTCATCTCAAGCATTCGTAAAGTCCTCTTATGTTTCAAAATATGAATCGTAGAACTTTTTAAAGTTGATTAGGCAATAAAAAGCATTAAGCACAGAGATGAAAAAAATAATTCAACAAAATCATTCATATAACTAAAAATCAAATCAGAAAAATAAGAGTTTCATCTTGTTACACTCATACCTAACAAATAGGTTTTAGTTACTCATGACAGAGATACAAAAGATAAGGATTAAAGAAGAATTATAAGAAGGATTCATGAATGATTCTTGAGAAAACTCCTCAAATGGTGTTAGAAACGGTTGTCTTTGAGTTTCTCTGGTAGGGCACAAGTCTCCCAACTTCCCAATAGGCAAAAAGATCCCTAAAAAGTGAGAAAACCGAGTTTTAATATGTTCTGCTGTGTGTCGCGCACTTTAGGCGCGCTCCAGGCTCAACCGGACCGAATCCAGATGAGAAAATATTGTGGAAATGCGCCTCGAGTGCGCTTCAAGCGCACAACATCTTCTATCTGGCATTTAGTGCATGTTTCTCCTCTTTTGAGTCCGAATTGGGTTCCAGTGTCTGCATGAAAGTTGTGGCTATGGATCTTAGCTTTCATTTGTACTTAGTTTGACTCCAATTGGACATCAACAACTCCAGATATGGCTGAAATACTCCACATATGTCATGTTTATTTTCTCACCAAAATTCAGCATTGCACTAAAACAAAGAAACAACGCAAAACTACGAAAAATCTCTACTTAATTAAGGAAATAAGAACATAAACATTTCATTGAATCCAAGAACTAAAATTAACAAAATATATCAAATAACTCCTTAAATTAACTAATGAATAAAAGATAAATAAGACTAAAAACAATGAAAAATATGCATATGATGAAGAGTCATCACAACCCCAAACTTAATATATTGCTTGTCCCCAAGCAACAACTAATTTCAGATTTGGTGCAGTTAAAATCAAACTTAAACTCAATTCTCAAAGTTCCAACTACTACAAAACATTCATTATGCTCTATGGTTACTTACAAAAAAAACAACACAATTTGTATACTTTAGCATTCATTCATCCAGTTCAACTCTCTCTTCACACAATCTCACCAAAATTTCTCTCAAGTGTTTAGTAAGGGTTATGAATTTATCACTCAAATCCTAGAACATGCATCACGCAACCATAGGCTTGAAAAAAAATTCTAGTTAGCATTCACAATTGCAACAAACACATACACTTTTGGAGGACTTTCAAGTGGTAATGAGGCTTAGGTAAGGGTAGGACTTTCGGGTTGTACTTTCGGGTTGTAATCAGTTTGTACACATTTTCAAATTATTCTCCCTCTTTTATTCTTTTTTTTTTCTCCACATTTTATGTTGAACATTCTCAACCATTGGCAAAAGAACTAAGAAGATGTTATTTATCAAAGTCCACAAACTGATTTTTTTTTTTTAATTTTTGAGAACCATTACCCCAAACTTAAAAGGTTGCTATCCCATGAGCAACCCCAAACTTAGAACTTTACCAAGACGAGAATTTTTTTTTCTCTACCTAACTCCAAGTAAGGTGATTTAATTAAAGTTAGGTCTTTGGCTTGTAATGTGGCTAGTAACCGAAATAAAAGAGCAAGGCTCAAAGGGGCTAGCAAAGGATAAAATTTGCATAGGGTAGTTAGAAAGGCTTAAACGACCAAACAAAATTGCCTCAGTGTATGCATAAATTACAAGTGATGCAAGTCAGAATTAGTGCAAGTTCTGAAGGGATAACACATGTCTGGATAATCACACAGCAAAAAATTAAAGTGTTTAGGTCCAAAAGCTCACAGCTGGGATAATAAGAGAGAGTATGAACTATCTAAATGATGCCAAACATGTCACTGCAATTTTTTTTTTTTAAGAATTTCAAGACTTACACAACCAAAGAGTAATCAACAATGTATGCATTGGTGAACTCGTCGAATTGAGCAAAGAAATAGAGTTTAAATTTCAAAATCTGAAACAGATAGTTTAAGACTAGCTTTAAGTTGTTAAACATTCTTCATCATAGTGTATGTTTACACATAATAAAAAAAAAACAAATTGAAATAACAAAAATAAGATTGCAAAAATAAAAGTTACCTCTACCTGTGGGTTGCTTCCCACAAAGCGCTTCTTTATGGTCATTAGCTTGACGCCTCAACCATTGTCAAGGTGGCATATATGACAGAAATAACACATCATCCTTCTCACCAAAGAATACATATTTCAAGTGAGGTGGCAATTGCTTGAGTTCAATCGATGGTGTCTCTTTCTTTTTCTCTAGGGACTCGTCTTCATTCCCTTTCAACTATTCCCATCTAGTAGGGAAGCGGGGGGAGTAAGATGGTGATGCTTCTAACATGGCTATAACATCTTTAACATTTGGATCTTCACTTTCTTTAACAACATCTTGGGGTAGGCATAACACTCTTTCTAATGGAAGAATGGGTACTTGATGTTCAACTTCTTCATCGACTATCGAATCAAAAATCTCAATTCGGTTGCACCGTTCTCTTTTGTTTGAATGCTCTGTGGCTTTTAGAATATTGAATGTAACTGTTTCCTCATTTACCTTAAAGGTTAACGTGCCATCCACCACATCAATCATAGCTCTCCTTATTGCTAAGAATGGTCTCCCTAAGATCAAGGGGATATCATTGTCTTCCTCCATGTCTAGTACCACAAAATTCACAGGAAAAATGAACTTATCTACTTTGACCAACACATCTTCCACCACCCCATATGGGTGTTTCATTAAACGATCCGCAAACTGTAACATCAGTTGTGTGTCTTTGACTCTTCCAATGCCTAACCTTTTGTATATGGAAAGGGGCATAACACTCACACTAGCCCCAAGATCACACAGGGATTTCCCAAAAGTTCTATCCCTAATAGCGCAAGGAATAGAAAAGCTTCCAAGAATCTTGAGCTTAGGTGGCAGCTTCCTCTGTAGAATAGCACTGCACTCTTCGGTAAGCATCAATGTTTCACCGCCAATTTTTCTTTTCTTTAACATAATCTCCTTCATGAACTTGGCTTAAGCCGGCATCTGCTCAAGTGCTTTTGTAAAAGGAATGTTAATTTTCAATTTTTTTAAAACATCAAGAAACTTACCAAATTGTTTTTCAATTTCTTCCTTCTTAATCTTTGAGGGAATGGAAGTCGAATTTCAGGCTTTGGCAGGGCCTCCTTTTTCTGCACCACATGTTCTTCCTCCTTTTCAAGAGCGATGTGCTCCTCAACTGATGTCAGGGTGACCATTTCCTCCGAGTGGGTTGAAGTTGAAGTACTCCCACTCTTTTTGGCTTTAGGTGGTACTGGTTCACTTACCTTGCCACTCCTTGTTGTCACAGCATTGACATTATTTTGCGGATTCAGAATGGTGTCACTAGGCAAATTTCCAAGCGCTCTTTGTGCCATTTGTTGAGCAAGTTGACCCAGATAGGTCTCTAGATTCTTTATTGATGTGGAGTGATTTTTCTAGATGGCTCTTGACTCTTCAATGAAAGAACTTGTGCTTAATACTAATTTATCAATAGCACTATCCCAAGTAGCTTTTTGAGGTGGAGCTTTATTTGCTTGAGCTCCTTGTTGACCTTGAGATCCACCCTGTTGATCTTTCCATGAAAATTTTAGATGATTTCTCCAACCTAGATTGTACGTACTAGAGTAGGGATTATTCTGCTTCCCATTGTTACCCATAAAGTTCACCTTTTTTGGTTCTTCTGTATCATTATCATCTGGTGCTTCACAAGCTCCAATTTTATGTGCTCCCCCACAAAAGTCACAACTAGTATGTTTCAATAATTTGACAGGGGCCACTTGGGATTGTATATTTAGAGCTGCCATCCCCTTCTTTATCTCAGCGGCGATAACATCTTCTATCTGTTTTAAGAGCAACCTCCCTTGAGCCAACCCAGCATCCATAACATTCAATTCCAATATACCACTTGTTGACCCACCACCTCTGTCATACAACATCATTTGTTCATTCGATGCCATGATCTGAATAATTTTGTGTGCTTCTGATGCGGTCTTGTAATTCAAAGAACCACCTGTTGTAGCATCCAACATTATTCTAGTGCTAGGCTTCAAAGCATTACAAAATATTTGCATTTGAGCAGTTTCTTCATAAGCATGATTGGGACATCCTGCTAGTAAACTCTTGAACCTCATTTAAGTGTCACGAAGAGATTCTCCTTCTTTTTGTTTGTAACCGGAAATCTCTTGTCGTTTTCTAACGAACATATCTGGGGGGAAGTATTATTCCAAGAACTTATCTTCAAGTTCATCCCATGTGGTGATGCTACCGGAGGGTAAAGAATTAAGCCACTCCTAAGCATCATCTTTCAATGAAAATGGAAATAGTCTCAACATCTTGCCTTCTTCAGAGCAACCATCCACATTCATTGTTTCACATAGTTCAAAGAAGTTAGTGAGGTGTCTATTGGCGTCTTCGTTATGCTTACTGGAAAAATGAATCTCCTTCAACTCTCGGAATAGAGCAGGGCTCACTTCAAACTTGTTAACTGTAACCGGCGTGTTATGGATAGCCAATCGAGCACGATTTCTATTTTGATTACCATACTTACCGAGGGTACGTTCAGGTGGTGGTGGATCGACCATTTCGGCAAATATGAAGAAATCCCCCAAGACCTCTTCTTCCACCACTAATTGTCTTTCCCTTTGTTTCCTTTCTCGAACCTTTTTCCAATTTGCTTTCGCAGTTTTTTTGATTTCCGGATCAAAAAGAAGTTCAGCTAAGGACTGGCCTCACATACAAAGTTAGACAAATTATGAGTAATAAACGGTTTTAAAATAAGGAAAAATAAATAATTAAAATAACAACAAAAATTTTATTGCAGAGCAAAAAATTTCAATTAAGTAAATAAATTATAACTCAATAGTGATATGACAATACCCTGCAACGGCGCCAAAAACTTGATAGCGTTTCAGCAAGTGTACTGAATCGTTGCAAGTAATAATAAAACGGTAGTACTGAGTGTCGAACTCAAGGATTGCGTTTTACTATTGAATTATATTTAATTACTAAAATTGAACAAAAAGTTCCTAAATAGATTGAAGTAATATTTAAAATTAACAACAGTAATAAAATTGATCCTTTATAATAAGAAAAATGTCAGGGATTAGTTTCACTTCGAATCCAACCTTGGTGTCTAATTTGATCCTAATTACTGAATTCCTTTATTGAATTATTAGCAAATTATCTTTATTATTCTTGCCCTAATGTCTTAGTGACATAACCTTTAATTCCAAAGTAACCCTTAAGTCCTTAGTGGATTTAAGATTAGAATTAAGCCTTACCATACATCTATCCCTTATTTCCTTAGTATAGGCATTTGTAATTTAATTGGTTTCATGACCTGCATCTATCCCTAGACTACAAATTCATGAATTTCTCATCTCGAGCATTCGTAAAGTCCACTTCCGTTTCAAAATATGAATCGTAGAACTTTTTAAAGTTGATCAAGCAATAAAAAGCATTAAGCACAGAGATGAGAAAAATAATTCAATAAAATCATTCATATAACTAAAAATCAAATCAGAAAAATAAGAGTTTCATCTTGTTACACTCATCCCTAACAAATAGGTTTTAGTTACTCATGACAGAGATATAAAAGATAAGGATTAAAGAAGAATTACAAGAAGGATTCATGAATGATTCTTGATAAAACTCCTCCAATGGTGTTAGAAACGGTCGTCTTTGAGTTTCTCTTCTAGGGCACAAGTCTCCCAACTTCCCAATAGGCAAAAAGATCCCTAAAAAGTGAGAAAAACAAGTTTTAATATGTTCTGCTGCGCGTCGCGCACTCCAGACGCGCTCCAGGCGCAACTGGACCGAATCCAGATGAGAAAATATTATGGAAATGCGCCTCGGGTGCACTTTAAGCGCACAACATCTTCTGTCTGGCATTTAGTGCATTTTTCTCCTCTTTTGATCCAAATTGGGTTCCAGTGTCTTCATGAAAGTTGTAGCTATGGATCTTAGCTTTCATTTTCCCTTAGTTGACTCCAATTGGACATCTACAACTCCAGTTATGGCTGAAATACTCCACATATGTCATGTTGATTTCTCACCAAAATTCAGCACTGCACTAAAACAGAAACAACGCAAAACTACGAAATATCTCTACTTAATTAAGGAAATAAGAACATAAACATTTCATTGAATCCAAGAACTAAAATCAACAAAATATATCAAATAACTTCTTAAATTAACTAATGAATAAAAGATATATAAGAATAAACACAAAGAAAAATATGCATATGATGAAGAGTCATCACACTCAGAAAATATTTCTAACTTGAACAAGTGTTTCTCTCTTTGAACTCTAAGACTACTATTTTCTGCTTTTTGATGCTTTTCTCCTTCAGCCTTGAGTGTCTATTTATAGTAAAAAATTGGGCTTCAATTTAGTCCTTGTTTTATTTTGAATTGTATCTTGTTCAGATTAAGTTTGTAAATTCTTCAAATTGATTCTATTTCTATTTTGTTTAGATTGAGTTTTTCAATTCTTCATATTGATTTTGTTCGTATTTTGTTCAGATTGCGTTTGTAAATTCTTCAGATTGATTCTGTTCTTATTTTGTTCAGATTGTGTTTGTAAATTCTTCAGATTGATTCTATATATATTTTGTTGTAGATAAATCTTGATCAAATCTTCTTCAAATCTTGATCAAATGTTCTTCAAATTTTAATTAAATCTTCTTCAAATTTTGATCAAATCTTCTTCAAATCTTGATCAAATCTAAATTAAATCTTCTTCAAATCTTGATCAAATCTAAATTAAATCTTCTTCAAATCTTGACCATATTTTCTTTTCAACTTGGTCAAATATTTTCTTCAATCATATCTTATTTTAGATTTTCAACAATTATAATTTGGAATCAAATTTTATTTTAGATTTTCTTCAATTATAAATTTGAATCAAATCTTATTTTAGATATTCTTCAAAAACATGAATCTTCTTTCATACTCTTTGAAGTCAAATATATGGTTCTCATAAAATACTTTTGTTAACATCAAAACTCAAAATGTAAAACCAACTTGTTCTTTGTATTCCACTTGGACTTGTTAATGCTACTACTTTCCTATTCTACACTTTTCCTAATTTAATATTACTAAAAATACAGCATTAACAATTGATAAAATCCTAGAAATTATAATTAGTACTTAAATCTTACCAATTTTTATAAGGTAGTGAGAGGGTTGTTACATTCTCCCCCCCCCCCCCCCCCCCCCCCCCTCCTCTCCATTAATAAAATTTTGCCCTCAAAATTTGACAACTTACCTATGGAAAGAGACATAGTAAGAAAGATTATCTTGAGAAGAGATTTCGAGGAAAGAATGATGGTGGAGAGGTCATCATAATGAATAACTCATAATATAAGGTTGAAAGAATTGGTTCCATATATTTGGGGATTTGTAGAGGGTACAAGGTGAGTACCAACTGGAATGAGAGGTGTCCCCATAATACAAGAGAAGCCTAATATCTCTTATGTAGATTGTAGGAGTCTAGCATGTTCATACAAAGTAGAACATGGTACATTGAAATTAATGTGAGGTGCATTAATGGGATAAAGGTCACAAGAAAGTGGCACTTATGTCATTAAAGGTCATTGAAGAAAGTGGCACTTATAATTAGAGGTGTAGAGACTGAGTAAGCAAGGGTTTTTGATGGATACAACATTTGAGAGTTGTCATCTTGCGAACATTGTGTTTATGTAAAACTGCATAAGGACAATTCACAACCGGTCAACACTGCACCAGTTGTGAAATATAGTTTCAAGGATTTTTGAGACAAACACAACGTAACCAAAGGCACCTTCGGGATTGTTAAAGGTACTAAGACAATGCAACACCAAAAGGGTCATGTTGCAGATTAAAACACATTCTTTAAACATGTCTGCTAGACTTTATTGATGATTATTAGGAAAAACAAAAAGGAAGAGTGTGTTGTCAAACTCAAGTATGCCTATGAAATTTTAGGTTGAAGTTGTTCACATAGCCTACTATCACATCAACATGAGCCCATCAACAATCATAATCTGGAAATTCCCCCAGAATTTTGGATCAATAGAGTTCCCAACTACATTCACCATTATGGTTTTTGAGTGAGCTGCATGTTATCATAAAAATAATGGAAGAAGAGACCTAGAGTGAAGAAGGGATCTTTTGTTGGATATTTTGATGAAGTAAAAGAATACATAATCTGATGCATTGTAATAAAAGATGCATTATAAGTAGGGCGTCAAAGTTCATGGAGAAAAACTCTATAAGTTACTAAGTACATTGATGATCAAATTCATCTTCAAAATATAGTTTTGAGCTTACGGTGGTATTTGGAAGTGAAAATGAGCCAGGGTGTGATCTAAACCAATCCCCTGGGTAAAATTAATTTACAACACATGTAGTAGTTGATTTAAATGATAACAATGATGATGATACATATGGGTATTTGCTATCAAGAAATGGAGTTAGAAAACAGATAACTCCACTTCAAGTGCATGAGTTCTTAGGGTATGAGGAAAATAAGAAAAACTCCTTGAAAGAGCCTCAAGAAGAAAACTACCTGTATTGTGTAAATATATAACAATTTTCACCAATTAAAATTTATAAATATACAAAATGTAAGTTATTTAAAATAATCTTATAAAAATAGTCAAAGTTATACGCATAAAACAATTATTCTTACGTACACATTTTCTGTCATAATTACCCATAATAAGTTTTAGAGACAAAAAAAATCCTTTTTGTAGTAAAAAAAAATTGTCATCGCGGCCTAAAATTTCGAGTGTTTCTCGAATTCAATGGATTCGCCACCAAAATTTATTTTAAAATAGGGAAAATATTGGGAAACCCTTGAAAAAAAGATGGTCTTTTAAACCAAATTTTGACTTCGGGAGTCGATTATGCGTAGGGAAGGTATTAGCATCCTATGACATCCGTTAAAAATATGGTTACCTATAACTAATGGCGCAAAATTAATATTAACTTAAATATATTCATTTCTCCTTACTAATAAATATGAATATCGATTGTTTTTTAATATGTTTTTGAAATAAATGTCTGTTTAAGAAAGAGCGAGGAAAAAAAGAAATTTTTTTATTAATGTGCTTGACAAGAGTATGATCTTGCTCCTACGTATCTCCCAGTGCGATGGAGAAATCAAAGCTACGTAGTTCTTGGGTAAAACAATACTAGCACTTTGATGGAAGCAAAATCTACAAAATTATCAAGGTTTGGGAATAAAACAATACCATAGATAATGAGAGCCAAAACATCTATAAAATTAACCCATTCTTTTTTAACTGCTAAATCCTAGCACTTTTGCTTTAGATATTTTCTTGAAAAACCATGAATAGCTCATTTTTCCTTTTTTTTACTTGCCAACTCTCTTATGTCGATTTTCAACACTTCAACAATTGCGCTCAAACTCGGTGGTTGCCGAGTATATCGATAAGGATTTTCTTTCTCTAGGGAGTAACCCAATATTCGTTCAAATTCCTCTAATATTGGGGCCAACTAAAAGTCTTGAAAAGTGAAACATCTTAAGAGAGGGTCGTAATACTGAGCCAATTCCGTGAGAGCCCTTGTTTGCACATTCACTGCCAAGAGATTTAGGATCTTCCCATATTTGTGAAAGAAACTCTCACGTTGTACGGTTTTCATTTGATTGCTGATGTCTCTTAAACTTTTCAAATCAGGTTGCTTGAACTTTAAAAGTAAAGTTTTTCTTTTTTTCCGATCCCATTGTCCTCTTTAATTTAACATGTGACTAAGGTCCTTATGATTCCCCAACAATCCTAAAAATTGATGCATAATACCATTTCATTTTTCAAAAGAAACAATGTCATGACATATGAATGCAATTATGTAGAATGATTGTATGAGGTATATTTTTTTTGCTTATATGGATATTCTTATGATGAAAGAGTCTATTGGCTTATGTAGTGAAACTCTCACAAGGGTGGCTTTATAGTTTTAAACATGATTGCTAGAGGCAGTAATCCTATTTTGGAATATTGTCAACAACAATAGGTAACCTATTTGGAGTGGCAATACCCTCAACAAGATCAAACACTAGGTGAGATCTTCATGCTAACCAAACAGGATGTACATCCAAAAGGCTACCACTACGCAACCTCAAAACTAAACTTAAGTTTTGTTCAAACCCGGATATAAGGTTCCACTCATAAGTGTGTGTCTTAGTAAAAGTGTAGGGTGTGGAATAAGTATAAATCAATAGCTCCATAATGCTAATAAAACATATATACATATACTGTGACACCCTAAACCCAAATTAATATAAAAAGTAAAATGCACTAGTTTTGAAAGAGATTCGCAGCGGTCCAAAAGTAGAGTATAAAAAAATTTCTTTTAAAATATAAGGATTAAGACGTCACACTCACACTTACACAAGACCTTTACATAAAATTTCTTAATAAAAAATCATTTAACATCAAATATAGCTGAGTTTTATTAAACAAATATTACTGACATAAAAACATGTTCAAAACTTAGGGACAATTAATTTTTATCTTCGAATAAAAGATCGAATATAACACAATTGATCAATATAGTTTACAAAACAAAAATTAGTTCGTAACTCGATAAAACACAATGAATTACTCCCACCCAGTATCACCTATTAGAGCATGGATCATCAATCGATAACCTGAAATAACTGCGCTCTCGCAAGCGCCAAACACAAGCAACGAGGGGTGAGTTTCGAAATTATGTAACAGTATAAAATACACGAGGAGAACACGCAATTAGTCAAACGGCACGAATAAAGAGAACATTCAAGAACATAATATCAAAGGTTATTCTAATTTAATCACAATAAAACAGTTACAAGGATGAAATGATATGCATGTCCTACACTCTATACTTCATCATTTGGTACCATTCTACTCTGAAGTACTTGGTTAGGAGGCCTTATACTATGCCACTACAAGAGTGGACGGACAATTCATGAATGGCCAAGTCCTCATAGATCCCCTCAACCCGAGACACATATACGTGATGGTCGGGGTACTCTTGTGTTGCATGGTAGCTCCCGGCCTTAGGGAATTACCCACTAATCCACTTAGGAATTCCCCACTAGATGTACCCCCAAGGTCTATCAGTCTTACCTTACAGTTCGACTGTAGCCCTCCACGATCAGGCTCATTCAGTTGTACTTCCATGAATCACTAGGTTTGTCAGACCCTCCCTATATGATGACAAAATAATCCTAACTCCAAAATCTACAACACATATCTCATACTGACTCGATCATCACAGTTCAATAAGTTTCAGTTTGACTTCACAATATTCATCATTATATACGTATATCAGTCAATCACAATACAATCCCAATATTTGATTTATACTACTCACAATACACAATCCAATCTTATCAATCGCAATAAAAAAAATCAAACAGGTGGCACATTCAAATAATATCACAATTTCAGTCAAGTAGCAAGAACACTCCAGTACATATCATTCATACAGTAACAATCAACATAACATTTCATACAATCAGACAACATGCAATCTTGATATAAATAGATCCACAACAATTCTATAGGTTGCTAAATTATATTTTAGTCCTCGCTATTACGGTTCATATTTTATTAATTAATTATTATTACTCAATAGGGCTCAATTGTACGTATTAAGCCCCGAATGAATATTTGGGAATTATGGTATTCCCGTTCATTCCACGTGAGTTTATACTCATAAAGTCGAACCTCCTCTCACCCTTACCTCAATTGAAGCTTTCACTAGACATAACAATCTCTACAGCCACAACGAATCCAAACAGCTTAAACAGGTTCACATCTTCTTCTTTGTCCACGCGACGACCAATAGCCAATAAAAGCTAAATAAATATGCAATGACGAACCCATATAAATCAATTATTAACTATTTGTGATATATAATCTAAAACGTATTTTATAATATATATATATATATTATATACACCTATATAAATCAAATTATATGGTTAAAATCAATAAAAGGTATAACATTTTAATTTAAAAAAATAATAATAATAACGATATAGCCTAAATAGAGTTAGAACTTTAAAACACAAGTTTATGTTTTCATATTTAAAATTTGAGTACTAAAATATTAAAAAATTAGAATAATATAAATTAAACATAAATAAGTGTATTATGATTAAAATAGAATTAACCTTATCAAACAAATAAATCCCTTGGTTATAAAACTGAAGCATAGTTTATTTATAAATATAAAACTAAATTTTAAATTTCATTGGAAAACATTTTTACTTTTATTTTCAACAAAATTTGATTTTTAATAAATAGTATACAATCATATCTATTTATCCAAAGTAGAGATATAACTATATAGAACAAATGTATTATTTAAATACGATGAATTTTTTTTTTTATTAAACGGACTAAAACTTTTGAGATAAAACAAAATTTGCCAAATCAAAAAGAAATATTAAACATAAAATTTAACACACACAATTGTAATTAGGTATATATATATAATTTAATTTATTAGATTCAACGGAGTTAAAAGAGGTAAAATTCATAATCGAAAAGACTCACCGATGTGTTGGAGCATCGATAGGGTTCGACGTCAACTTTGTCAAAATACGCGTATGAGTAGTGTTTTCTGAAGATAACAACAAGAGGAATTCAAAACGATGTGTATTTTCCCCAAACGATAACTACGGTGGCTGGAAAATATAAAACAGTCTGCCCCAAGGAAGTAAAATTGTCGTTTTTGAAAAAACGGCACCGCGACTGGTTGAGTTGAGGCCATAATCGTATCCCACAGTTGGTTATGTGTGAGTAGCCAAGATTATGTGCTCCGTGGTGGCTTTTTGAGAAAGAACTCAAAAAGGAAAAAGAGATAGAGACACTCAATTTTGGTTCCGCTAATAAATGGCCAGAAAAGATCACAGAAAGGGGAGGACAACTCTCGACGATAATATGATTTTTAGTATTATGAGAAGATGATAATAATAGTTTTCATGGTAAGGACGCATGGATATTAAAATTTAAAGAGGCCGTGTATGTGTGGTTGCGCTGCTAGCATAGAAAAATAATAAAATAAGGGTTAGGTTATTACTTAGGATATTATTAGATTACAAGATAGTAAGGGATTCTATTTGTTTTAGGATTAACCCAAAATGCTTACTAGGCTACCACTGTTCGGTCAAGCCTTTCCGAATTGCTTCTCCATACTTGATTGCTTAATTGCCAGTCCCAATTAAATGGTATTGAATTCAATTGAATTCAATTTATTACTTAGGCTATTAAGATATATTATTAGGCTACTATATGACAAATTTAGTTTATCGCACGGCATCATCATTATTATATTTTATATATTAAATAATAGTTATTTTATATTTATGCTTCATAAAAATATATTTAAATAATAAAGGTCTAGATAACAACACTACTAAAATATGAGGCCTAAGGTAACAATAATCCAAAACTAGTATATTATTATTATTATTATTATTATTATTATTATTATTATTATTATTATTATTATTATTATTATTATTATTATTATTGTTATTATTATTATTATTATTTTTAAATAAAACAAATAAGTTTAATAACAATGATCACTGATTTTAATTTAAATAACTATAAAGGTAAACAAAAAGGACAATCACGTAAAAAAATTATTACACTACAAGAAACACATGTATAAGAAAATATCACTAATTTATAATAAAAATAATAATAAATTAAGGTATAACAATAAATTAGGGTGTTACATATACAAAATAAATAAATAAACAAAAAAATGATCTACTAGCTTAAAAGAGTATTATAATGTCAGCTAATACTTATTAAGAAAAACACATAAAGTAAAACAAAATGAAAAACAAACAAATATAGAAAAAGTTAAAAATTATGCACAATTAATTATGTTAGGCTTGACTCTCCAAAATTTCCCTAGTGGAGTCGCCACCAAAATTTATTTTAAAATAGGGAAAATATTGGGAAAACCTTGAAAATAAAAAAAAAAATAAAAAAAAAGGTCTTTGAAACCAAATTTTGAATTCGAGAGTCGATTATGCGTAGGGGAGGTATTAGCACCGTACGACATCCGTTAAAAATACGGTTACCTATAACTAATGGCGCAAAATTAATATTAACTTAAATATATTCATTTCTCGTTACTAATAAATATGAATATCGATTGAATTTTAATATGGCTTTGAAATAAATGTGTGTTTAAGAAAGAGCGAGGAAAAAAAGAAATTTTTTATTAATGTGTTTGACAAGAGTATGATCTTGCTCCTACGTATCTCCCGGTGCGGTACGTAGTTCATGGGTAGAAAATTGGAATGCGTTGATTGTTTTTGTTAAAGAAAATTTGTTTTGTTAAAAAAAAATGTTATGACGAGAAAAGAAAATGAGCTTGTTTGACTTGAATAATTATTTTGAAATGCAAGTTTTAGGACTATCAAGCTGTGCAACTCATGTCTCAAAAACTCAGAATAAAAAGATGTCTCATCTAGTTAATCCTTTTAAGAATATTTTAATATTATTTTTTATTTTAAAATTGAGTTTTAAAACCACCAAGTAGTACAACTTGTGTCTTAACAACTCAAAGATTAAAAAAAGATCACATCTAATTAATCAAATTTAAAAAGTTGATTTAATATTTATTTATTTAAAAAAAAATTAGTTTTAGAATTATCAGGTTGTATAAATTGTGTTCTACTACTCATGGATTAAAGGATGTCAATTCTAGTTAAACTTTAATAATAATTTTAATTCATTAATTTGTTTATGAGTTTTAATTTATCAATTTATCTGTGAAGATGAGATTTAGAACCGCCAAGTTGTCGCAACTTGTGTCCTAATAACTCAAAGATTAAAAAAATGTCACACTTAGTTAATCTTTAATGAAATATTTGCTTGTTTTTTTTTTATGAAATTTGATATTTAAGTTATGAAGCAAATTAACCTTTTTTTTATGAAACAAAAATTAGCTCGAAAATGGCTGAGTTTATATGAACAGATTTTTGTTTTTTGATTAGAACCTGAGCCCAACTTAACTTAAAAACAAAAAAAAATTAAAAACATAAAACTGAAACCCTAGGTTACAACTAAAAGGAGGCGATCGCTTGGGTTGGTGCAGAACGCATCATCTGGGAAAAATGAAGAAGAAAAGAAAAACAAAGAAGAGAAAGAGATTAAGAGGGAGAAAGAAGAAACCGAGAGAGGGGAGGAGACTGAGGTGGAGAGTGTGGCAACGTCAAAAGGCATGATTACCGTTATGGTGGCGACGGTGACACTCGTCGAAAGTTTGTGATTTCTGGTTTTATTTTTTATTTTTCATTCATAATGTAATCTTATTTTTGCTCTAAATAAAAATCTACATTTTTATAACAAAAGAATAATTATATGGTGAAGATAAGGAAAAAAAAAAAAAAACAGATGTATTGTACAAGAGAAAAATACCTCCTTCTTTATATGTGATTTTTTTGTTTATAAGCAGAATTAATAAGAGATCCCCTCAAAAATCCATCTCTCCCTTGTTTGAAAACTAAAAAATGATGTATTTATAGAGTTTTTCAAATGTTTATTTGCATTCCTTCTCTACCTTTGTGCTTACCCATTAATTCTTTGCTCAAAATCTGAGTTCTTCTGCACATCAGATCCATTCACAATTTTAGCCTTTTTTTTTTATCTGATCATGTTCATCTGCTGGACAGAGCTTGTTTATTGGGCTAAAGAGCTTTTTTTACTTGCAGCTTTGGTTAGTTTTGTACATGGATTTAACAGCATTTGTCTTATAGCTTTTATTTCAAACTCAGAATTTTGACCCTTTGCTCTGTATCATGTGGACAATGGCTAAGGGCAAAGGGAATTGCTGTTTCATTGATTAATTCATTACATACCGTTTTCGGCCATATTTTGCATCAAACCTTTAGTTATAAAGCTATCATTTTTTCAAATAGTTATAACTCTGTGACTTATAAAATTATGTTTTTCTCTAATTAGTTACAACATGTACAAGGATAGTGCAGAAGCAAGGCATCATAAGTTAGCTTGTTTAAAATTGTAATTTGATTTGGCTTAATATTTAAACTGTAATTTAAAATTGTAATTTGATGAGACAAAATGAGCCTACTTATTACAATTAACTTTATCATTTTATTTCTATTTAATACATTTTTTTATTAATAATTATGAATGCATAAATATATACACATCTTTATATATTTAATTTTTTTAAGTTTTCACAAAGAGAAGTAAAATAATGGCAAACAATAAAAATTATAATAAAATGGATATTATTACTTTTTGAATTATTTTTAATAAGTTGGACAAATTTGGGGTACTACAAATAGTTAAAAATACACTCCAATAAAAGAAAGGTAAAAATAAATTAAAGGTCCTATATCTTATTTAGTTAAAACAATTAGATCTTTTACCTTTTTTCTCATATAAGTCTTTTATATTTTAAAATATGCACAATTTTTTTTTCTTTCATTTTTCTTTCATATCAGCATTATTTGATTATTAGCTTGGTTCTACTTGTATTTGATCATCCTATTGTAACAGGGACACTATTTTGTATCTTGGTGGAATGTAATATAATAAACACATTATGTATAAAATAAATGATAAAAATGGTTGTAATGTTTATTTCAGCTAAAGAATATATTTAAGGAATATATGGTGATGAAATATTCATCTACATTTAAGTAGGTTTTCAGTCTTGTTTTATTTTAATCCTTGAACTATTTTTCTATGTTAGATTTAATCGTTATTATAAGGAGAATATTTGATTTTAGTCTTTAAAAAAAGTATCAACATAAAGATATAAATGAATATTAAGAACATATTATAGAAGTCAATTTCAATATGAACAAATTTTATAGGGACTAAAACAAAGAAACAAATACCAAAAGTTAAAAATATTATATTTGTATGGACAAAAAATTATATATATATATATATATATATATATATATTTGTAGTGGTAAAAAATATATGTAAATCTTTTATTTATGAAATAAGTTATATTATATTAATAATTTTAATTTTAAATTTTTATTATATTTTAAATAAATGATAAATATGCATGCTACTCTAAAAAATATATGATACAAAAACATAAAAATTATAGTATCATAAAGTAGTTAATAATCACCTTTCAGGCAATTTATCTTTTATTATTTATTTTAATTAAGATGACAAAAATACATTGGTTATGGTGATAATTAAATATTATCACGGAGAGTATCAGTTTTTTAAAAATTAAAATCCAGGTGGATATAACTTGCCCCCACACTTGCATCTCCATGTCTGTGGATACTACTCCGTCATGAGTATTGTTCTTAGAGGTGCAGACATTGTTGGTGCAGACACCGGTGGTATAGACACTAGGACTGGTTCACATTGTGACACAACGAAGGAGTTGAGTTTTGAAATCATGTTAATAGTATAATATAAGTAAGAAGAACACGCAATTAATCATAAATAAACCGTATCATTACACAAACATTCTTCAAGGAAAAACATCGCATTATAAATTTAAAACCACTCAAGTAAAATCAATACATTTAACTATAGACATCAAATCATCTAAGAGAAATTATTATCGCACATGATACTTATTAATCACAACAAAACAATCACAAGAAAATGCAATGCTATGCATGAGCTTAGACTCTACTTCACAATGTGGTACCATTCTAACTCTGAAGTACTTTGTTAGGAGGCTTGATACTATGCCACCATCCCGGTGGACGGACAATTCAAAATAGGCCTGTCCTCATAGATCCCCTCAACTCAACCCGAGACACATATACGCGACAGTCGAGATAAACGTGTGTTGCATGGTAGCTCCCGACATTTGGAGTGCTACCTCCAAGTCACCTAGGAATTCCCCACCCGAATACCTCCAATGTCAAAGAATCTTGCCTTAAGGCTCAACAGCAGACCGCCACGATCAAGCTCATTTAGTTGTACTTCCCCGAAATCACAAGGCTTGTCAGGCTCTACCTATATGATTACAAAATAATCTCCACTTCACAAATTCTCAATATTTATTTTCTCCCCTCGTTGGCCTATGATACTCCATTAAGACCGTCATCGCAAACACAAATTGAAGTCTTTCATCAACTATGGGGTTACTTTAGTATTCTCAACACAAATTTATAACATCACTATCATTAATCACACATCATCATCATCACATAAATTCATCACAAATTTATAGCATCACTATCATCAATCATACATCATCACATAAATTTATCACAAATTTATAACATCACAATTATTAATCATACGTCTTCATCATCACATAAAATTAGCACAACACATCCATCTTTTATTATCACATCACATAAACTTATCTAATCAAACATATACATAAAATTATTCGACACCCAATATCACAATAATATCAAACACCACACATTTTAAAGAAATTAAATCAATCAAAACCTTATAATTATTTCTATTCTATATTTTAATCTCACAATTTCCATATTTGCACATTAATTAATTTATCCCTCAAAGGGCTACTGCCATACGTAGCGAGCCATGGATGAATCGTTGGGAAATATTGTGGCACCCTAAACCCCAAAATAACATTTATAATAATTTATACTAAATTATTTGAAGAAAACTCGCGGCGGATGAAGAAAATCTATTCAAGAAAATAAAAACTTTTATATCTATTTTAGGATATCCATTTCTCTAAATACAGATGTAACAATTCAACTTTGTTCCTCAATTAAAATTCAATGAACTTGATTTAACTAGAATTTCTTGATTTAATTCCCAAGACTTACTCGTACTAAGGTTTTCATATAAAAAGTCATTTGTAATTACATAAGTAAAATACACATTACAACTCTTAATTCTCGGTATCACCTATCAGAGCGGGGTTCCTCCCAAACTTGAACTTCAAGACACATTAACCTGTCATGCGATTTCGCAAACGCGGGACCAAGCCAGTCAAACACAAACAACGAAGGAGCTGAGTTTTGAAACAATGTTAATAGTATAATATAAGTAAGGAGAACACACAATTAATTCTAAATAAACCGTATCATTAGACAAACATTCTTCAAAGAAAAACATAACATTATAAAGTCAAAACCACTCAAGGAAAGTCAATACATTTCACTATAACATCAAATCATCTAAGAAGAATTATTATCGCACACGACACATTTTAATCACAACAAAACAATCACAAGAAAATGCAATGCTAGCATGAGCTTGGACTCTACTTCACAACGTGGTACCATTCTAACTCTGAAGTACTTGGTTAGGAGGCCTGATACTATGCCACCATCCCTGTGGGCGGACAATTCAAATTGGCCCTATCCTTATAGATCCCCTCAACTCAACCTGAGACACATATACACGACAGTCGAGGTAAACGTGTGTTGCATGGTAGCTCCCGACATTTGGAGTGCTACCTCCAAGTCACCTAGGAATTCCCCACCCGAATACCTCCAAGGTCTAACAATCTTGCCTTAAGGCTCAACAGCAGACCGCCACGGTCAGGCTCAATTCAGTTGTACTTCCCCGGAATCACTAGGCTTGTCAGACCCTACCTATATGATGACAAAATAATCTCCACTTCACAAATTCTCAATATTTATTTTCTCCCCTCGTTGGCCTATGATACTCCATTAAGATGATCGTCTCAAACACAAATTGGAATCACAATTATTTCATCAACTATGGAGTTACTTCAATATTCTCATCACAAATTTATAAAATCACTATCATTAATCACACATCATCATCATCATCACATAAACTCATCACAATGCATCAATCTTTTATTATCACATCACAAAACTCATCTAATCAAACATATACCTAAAATTTATTCGACACCTAATATCACAATAATATCAAATATCACACATTTAAAGAAATTAAATCAATCAACACCTTACAAATATTTCTATTCTATATTTTAATCTCACAATTTCCATATTTTCACATTAATTAATTTATCCCTCAAAGGGCTACTACCGGACGTAGCAAGCCCCGGATGAATCGTTGGGAAATACGGTTTTCCAGTTCATCTCACAATATATTATACTCATGAATTCAAACGCTCTCTCACCCCTTACCTTATTTCGACGCTTTTACACAAGAATAAGATTCCACGAGCAAACCGTCTTTGTTCTTTGACTTTTGTCCTTCAATCGATCTAACTCGACAGTTTATGGGTAAACGTCAAAAATAAATTATAAGAAACTACTCTAAAATCTAAATTCGAAATTCGGTCAAGAAAAATTACCATAAATCAAAAAACCAATCAATGGATAATATAGCCACTTCTCGCACGGTCGTTTTGACGTTGGTTTCACTCAAATCGGAGTTACAGTGAAGAAGAACGATACACAATAAGTAATTTTATAAACGGGGAAGTCGGGTATTTTAGAGAGAAATTGGGATGGTTAAAAATCTGAGGAAGTATGTTTATTTGACTAGCTAAATGAATAAAACAACATACTGAAATTTGGACGGGAACGGAGAAAATTTTCTTGAACAGTTATCGATCACCGATGCCAAATGATAGGTTGTTGTTGTGGCGGATGTTGAAGCTCCCTTTCTTATTTTTTTTTTTTGGATTCACATGGGTCAAGCCCATTGGTCTCCTTATTTTTTTTATGTTTTACTACTATTATTTTTATTTTGCTAAAACAAAATTAATTGTTACTTAATCTCATTTTTAATACTCTTCCAAACATCGTTAAATTTTCAAAACATTACTAATATTTCATAACTAATATATGATAAATTAGAGTAATTAAAATAATTAACCTTTTAAAAAAAAATACATATTATTAACAAGTCAAACTCTCATATTCAAATTAATCACTATAATTATACTTATTTTTCAAAATACTCACGTTATAATAATACTATCATTAGAGAATAGTCAAAATTATAAAATAAATAAATATAACAACAATATCTTATGTTAATTACTAAATCGTAATAAATATATATATAAAATCACAATTTCAAAATAAGTATATAAAAATAAAGAAAATCAAACATAATATTACTACTATCTCAAGATAATTATTTATAAAATAAATAATTAAAATAAGATATATTTAGAAGTAATTAAATATAATTAAGTGCACATACATTTAATATTAATCAAACACACGAGAAAATATCATATTAATTACCAACTCACATATACACGTAAAATCTCTTAAATCTTATTCTTTAAAATATTTACACTAATATACTATTATTTTTAGAAAAATATATAAAATAATAAAATATAACATTTATTATTCATATAACATATTTGGTCAAATATGTACAAGATTAGCACATCATAAAGAAAATTAATCATAAAACTAATCAACATATATTCTAAGATAATTTTAACAAAAAATTAATTATCTAAAATCCTATTTAATTAATAAAATAGTTTATTATAAAATTTGAAGTGTTACAATTCTCCCCTCGTTAAAGAAATTTCGTCCTCGAAATTTTTGGTGAATAATAAACAAACTTATATCTAACTAACTACCCTCAAGATTCAAACTTAGTCACAAATGATATAATAAACATATTTACGGCATTTACTACTCACTTAGACATAACATGTCAAGAATCCTAGCATGATAAGGTAATATGACACAACAAATCAATTAACACATATCAAATACTCTATCAAGTTCAACTAACAACTTAAACAATATTCTACTAGTTTTGGTCTCTTTAAAGAATGTCTAAATCCTAACAACAATTACTCTACATGTTTCAAAAAATTAGACATCTAGAGAAACTTTTAAAATATTTCATACCTTCAAGAATAACAAACAAAAACGCATATAACAATTCAATGACATGCAGTCACTTAAGCATATAATCATAGTGAAATAGAACAAATATTTTCACATATGGTTTCAAACACACTCAAAGTATAACCTAATTTTAAAGTCTTATAAACAAAATTCATTTATAGGACTCATACAATAGTTCTAGTCCTTATGAAATGAGAGAATATAGAACAAATAAGATACTAACACAATGTCCTTATTCATTTTAAGCAAATTACTTAGAAGATCAAACATACTTAATTGAATGTTTAATTTAAGTACACACCACCAACCTAATATTCGCGTCACATAATCAGTTATTAACATTCAACATTGATGCCACATAAGACTCATAATCACTCAAAACTGTATAATAGGTGAACATGGTTTCTAACTATTTCCAAAATAAAATTAATATGTATCTATAACAATAATAACAATGGGTTATCGTTGCCTCTTTTATCGACGATGAGTCATCAGGGTAGCTAGTCCCTCCTACTCATGTAGTCAACTACTTAAGGTAACTATAACTACAGTCATTCAAATTAAAACGTGGGTAATTAAAAGTATTTTTAACGTGGTTCAGGAGTGCGAAGGTGGCGCCACAACTCCTACTCCTTACTTCAAGTTAAAAACTTACTTAATTACACATTCACAATAATTTATTTTTAATTTACAACTAGTTACAACAACAAAAGAAATGACACTTACATCAACATATAATCAATAATCTGATTCTAGAAATATAGAACTATTTCACTTTTAGATGCTCTCAACTACTCTAACGCTATACAGTAATTCCCAACAACTAGAACACTTATAATACAAACAATTTAATATTTACATACACATTCACATAGTTAATCCAAAAATTAGCACCATCATTTTACGTTCATCTCATAACTCAAACGATCATTCAAACGCATGTAACATACTCTCATAGAAGGCTAACTGCTCCAAATTGATCACGCTCAAATTTTCTTTTGAATTAATCATCACTTAAAAGTTACAACAAACTAAAACATAGATTTCCAAGTAGCAAATAAGATAAATAATTATTTACTAGAAGACACAACACGCTACCAAACCAAATTGAATCAAGTAGCACATAAACCACTTTATAGGTTACACATTTAGCACAAAAAAAATCCTTGGGAATTCAAACCATTTCCTTAAATCACTTTTCAATAAATCACGTCTAAATAAAAACAACTAAAACAAATCGTATTTCTAACTACAATTAAAAATAAAATAAATCACATGTATTTTTAAAATCTATAAGATTTCTAAAATCACTCGTACTTTAATCGTCAAAAACACATTTCTAAATAATTAATCACTATAAAAATTATTATTTTCAACTTATATTTTGAAAGAAGATTTAAATTATACATATAGATAGATAAAAAGTTTTCCAATAAATTAACACTTCCAAAATAGTTCTAAATTATTTTCTCAAAATTTTCACACAAAACAAACAAAATTATATAGTTATATACATTAAAGTAGTGTACATGACACAATGCATAAGGCATACTTGGTTATGATAATGAATTACACTAATTGACAAATCTACAAAATAACAGTCTCCTATCACACCAACTACTCAACATGTCTATAGATAGATCCTCAGTTTCAATCAAGGCACAAAATTGGTCTAAAGCATAACACACCATCAATTTTAAAGATTTTTGAAGGCATGTTCTAATCTTAAAAATTGGGTCCCTAATAAATTTTTTTGCAGTTTTATAGTAAAAAAAAAATTGATAAAATAAATTTTAGTCTCTTGACACATAATCTACATGATACACTCTACACATACCAATCCACATGATACATACCATTTTGTTAGGTTAATTCATGTAACAAGAAAAGATGTACAAAGAACATGTCACTTTCTCATATTAAACTCAAATATACATTTCAACAATGATAACACAATAACTATAATTCTACAAAAAAAAAAAATATATTCTACTCATAAAATACATCGATTATAGAATCTAAACTTTGGATAACTTTTCAAAAACAGTTTGACTATTGAGATAATTCTTTTAAAAACTTTGTTTTTCTTCTCTTTCTCAATTAGTAGAAACTTTATCATTTGACCCCCTTTCTTTTTAATTAGAACTATTATATATCACTAATGAGTTCTTAAAATCTAAAACTCTAACATCAAGTTAAACTCTAATGAGTTCATAATATCATAATCAATAAATCAATAATTTCAAACAAATATCCCAACACGCTCACATTACAATATTCACACCACCCCCTAACCAACATAACAACAACTCTTTTTAATTTTCTTAAAAACAAGACATAATAAAACATGCTGTAAACTTTAAGCTATTTTAAACATTAAATAAAATCAGTAGTGTAGAATTATTGTTATTTTATAAATCAACAAAAATTCAACTCAATTTAATTTCTTTAAAATAATCAAGAGTAACTCCTTCAAAATGTCATTTTAAAAAAAATTCTAAGTTCTACCAACCTCTAATATTCAAGAATTACGGTTGCTAATAATATGAATTTCATATTATTTAAAATCATGACGATCATTCTAAATTATTTTCAAAACCAATATCAAAACTCTACTCATATAGATACAACCATCAACACTATCAAGTGATTTAAAGTTAACATTCATAATTTAAAATCGATTCTTTTCTTCATGCAAGCCAACATAAAATCAAAATAAGAATTTTTTTGTCAAAATTAAAACTGTAAACATAAGAGACATAATTCCTATCTAACTCAAAGTTTAGAACGAAACATCTTTTTTCTCTCTCTAAATTGAGTTTCAACAAAAATAATAATAATTTGTACCTAGTAAAAGTCAATACTTGAAGTTTTAAACATATAATTCATACGGAAATCAATGTTTCAATCAATTAGTTATTAGATCAAACACTTTAAACAGATTCATATCAAGACTAAATATTTTAAATTGATGAAGGGTGAAAATGAAACTTTAAAACAAATAACTGGTGAGGTATGACATTTGATAACTAGGTTACGTGAATGAGATTAATAACTTAAACATCCAGGTGGTCAATCAAAATTATTATTTCCAACTATTCACATAAAACAAAAGTGCCAAAATCATAGTTCGATAGACAGGAAACAAGCAACAAGTAACCAACAAAATCTTGTCAACAATTAAAATTAACTCAAATCTTAACAAGTAATTTCATGGTTTATTTACTAACTTAGATAGGAACTTAGAATCCATAACAGAATCAGGGTAAGCAAATAATAAACAGTTAATTAGTAACTTCAAAAATATGTATAATTATACAAAAGCATATAACACTTAACACAATAACATAACAGGAAAAACATGATAGTGAAAATAATTATTACACAAGAAAACACAATTGACACGATTGACATTCGACTAACACTGAATCGACATTCGACACACTCGGCCTGATTGTACAGACCTGCTCTGATACCACTAATGTGACACCCTAAACCCCAAAATAACATTTATAATAATTTATACTAAATTATTTGAAGAAAACTCGCGGCAGATGAAGAAAATCTGTTCAAGAAAATAAAAACTTTTATATTTATTTTAGGATATCACGTTTCTCTAAATACAGATGTAACAATTCAACTTTGTTCCTCAATTAAAATTCAATGAACTTGATTTAACTAGAATTTCTTGATTTAATTCCCAAGACTTACTCGTACTAAGGTTTTCATATAAAAAGTCAGTTGTAATTACATAAGTAAAATACATGTAACAGCCCGATTTTTCACAAAAACGCGTGTGTATTTTTTTTTTAAATAAGTAAATAAATGAGTAAATACTTTTGGATGAAATATTTAATGTCGTAACACAACGACAAAATCAACATAATTTACGGCAGCGGAAATACGTTTAGAATTTATAGATCCAAAGTATTTAAACGTTTCCAAGTCATATCAAAAGTTTACAGGGACCCATCAAAATAATAAGTCATGCTGACAATATAGTTACAATCTTCCCAAATAAATAATTACACAACCACAAGAAAGACTTCTAGATCCTATACAGTCGCCTAGTCTGATCATGCTACCAAAAAGCTATACAGCCCGGGTGACCTCCACGCGCCCAACTCAAAACTCCTGACCCAGCTCTGATCATGCATCGCTAATTACCTTCCCCTCTCCAGGTTAGTACCCGACAGGACGATCCTGAATCTCATCTGAGGGCAAAGCCCAAATTTCCACAAAAGTTGTAAAGGGTCACCAATCCGAAATTAACAAACATCACATAGCATTTATGTTTTTAAATGCATAAAAATCACCCTCCAACTTAGCATACATCTAAAAAGGGTTTACATATGTTAAACATGCATAAACAAGGTTGAAAAATGAAGTTTTGGACCAAACAACACTGTTGTATTCGAATACACCCTATGTGTAGTCGAATACACTTGCAAAAACAGTAGAAAAATAGCAAAAACAGCATTGACAGCACTACTATATTCGAATACAACCTGTCTGTATTCGAATACAACATTCCATTCAACTGTATTCGAATACAGCACCTTGTGTAGTCGAATACACTTCAAAAAAATCAAGTCAGTAGCTAATTTAATCATCTGTATTCGACTACAACACAGGTGTAGTCGAATACACTTCCAAATTCATTCCAATACTTTCAACACCAATTCAATCAATCACAAACACCAACACAACACAAATTACTCATCACAATCAAGTACGCATATACAAACATCATAACATGTCAAACATGACTCGCGTGCCAAGCACCCTAATGCAATGCGTATATGCCAATGCACATGATTCCGGAATATCAACAAAACCCTCCTCGAAGGGGCGTAAATCATAATTGTACAGCCTCTCACAGACTAGTACTAATTACCAAGGTGCAGTCTCTCACAGGCTAGCACGATTTACTAATGTGCAACCTCTCACAGGTTAGCACGACGCGATAATCCATGTAAGGGTAAGATGAACCATCCAATCACGTGGAATCATCTCGTGGCCCATCTGGTCACCACTATCACCATTTACTATGAAATGCATGAGCATACTCTGACTCTCGACAACACAATCATTAAGTAAATGCAGCTATTAAAAGATTCCCCATTTTGAATGCCCATTTAACACTAATGATTTCAAATTTAACACAGAGCATACTCAACGCATACAATCCTCAAATCACATGAAATTGAATTCACAAATCATATTGAATTCAAATCACCACATACACAATCTCATCAATTTATTTCACACCAAATCAAAATTCACACATAGATTGCATTTCTTCAAAACCCCACATCTTCAAACATGAAGCATATCTCAACATTCAAAAAATTACCCATAAACATATCAACCATACCAAGCAAAAATCACCCACACATCAAAACTCATTAAATTCAATTTCACCAAATTCACACATAAACCCCATCAAAATCAAACCCCACAAATACACATATAGAGTCCTATATGCAAGCTAAAAATTTGGAAGGAGCCCTTACCTCGACGGTAGCTCGAACAACCGATTACGGTTCCGCGATAAATTTCGACAAATTTTCACTTCGCACGACACTTCGAAAATTAGTTCCCAAGCACCGCAACATGATCACGATCAACTTTCTCTTCAGTCGCGTCGCGAGATAAAGCTTAAATCTAGGTGATATGTGAGGTTTTGTGTGTGGGGTTTTTGGAAAACAAAGAAGAAAAGAGGAAGATGTAGTAGGCACGCGAACAGAGGAAAATGTTTGCTTCTTTATGCCTTTCTTTTCCTTTTCTTTCATATATATATATATATATACACACACACATATATATATATATACATATATATATACATATATATATATATATATATATGTATATATGTATATATATACTACTCATTATATATATATAAATATCCCAAACCAATCAATTTCAAACACTCTCACACACACCCCCACAATTTTGATAAAAATATCTATTCTCATTGCAACTCAATTGACAGGTAAATTGTTTAGCAACTATAGATATTTTTAACAAAACAGTTCAGTAATAAATCCTCCGCAACGTAAATAAATTATTTCTTGCCAAATAATTTAAAACGAGACCCACAAAAATATTCATGGGATTTTAACATCCAAAATACCAATAAAACAGGCTAAAAAGCCTCAGAATTCAACATAAACACATCAAAAATACAAAAGGTACACTTTAAAATTAAGGGTATTACATTCTACCCCCCTAAAAATAGTTTCGTCCTCGAAACTACGCGTCAACAAACAACCTAGGATGTTGTTCCCTCATCTTGCTCTCCAATTCCCAAGTCGCATCTCTAGTGGTTGGGTTCCAAATCACCTTGACCAACAAAACATCTTTGTTCCTCAGTCGCTTAATCTTCCTGTCATCAATCCTCACAGGTGGTACTTCAAATGACAAATTCTCCTTCAGCTGAATCGTATCCGGTTCAATCACATGCGACAAATTTGAAAGGTATTTCCTTAATTGCGACACATGAAACATGTTGTGAATATTAGACAGTATCGGAGGCAAAACAATCCTATAAGCTACCGGTCCAATTCGTGCAGAAATCTGATATGGTTCAATAAATTTAGGAGTCAATTTCTTCGATTTCAAGGATCTACCAACTCCCGTCGTAGGCGTGACTCTCAGAAACACATGGTCACCCTGTTCAAATTCTAGAGGTCTGCGACGCTTGTCCGCATAACTCTTCTGACGATCTTGTGAAGTCTTCATTTTCTCCTTTATCCTCTTCACCTTATCTGTAGTCTGTTGTACCATCTCAGGTCCTACAATCATGCTTTCACCGTCCTTATACCAACATAAAGGTGTTTGACATTTGCGCCCATATAAAGCTTCATATGGTGCCATACCAATACTCGCATGGAAACTGTTGTTATAAGTAAATTCAACCAATGGGAGCACATCATCCCAGCTTCCTCTATCATCCAAAACACAAGCTCTCAAAAGATCTTCCAATGACTAATTTGTTCTCTCAGTCTGTCCGTCAGTTTGCGGATGGTAAGCTCAACTCAACCGTAATTTCGTTCCCAACGCATCATGCAATGCTCCCCAAAAGTGCGATGTGAATTTTGGATCACGGTCTGACACAATGCTCGACGGTACTCCATGTAATCTCACAATCTCAGCAATGTAGATCTCTGTTAGCTTATCTACCTTATAAGTGGTGTTCACTAGTAAAAAGTGCGCGGATTTAGTCAACCGATCCACTATCACCCATATGGAATCATTCTTCCTCCTCGTTCTCGGCAATCCAGTGATAAAATCCATGGAAATGCTATCCCACTTCCATTCCGGTATATCCAAAGGTTGCAACATTCCAGCAGGTCGCTGATGTTCCACCTTCGCTTTTTGACAAGTTAAACAAGTTGACACATACTCCGCCACATGCCTTTTCATTCCTGGCCACCAATAATTATGCCTCAAATCTTGATACATCTTTGTTGCTCCAGGATGAATACTCAATTTACTCTTATGAGCTTCATCTAAAATCGTTTTCCTCAGATATGCAACTTCAGGTACACAAATTCTCCCATTACATCTCAAAATATTGTCCGGCCCAATCTTAAACTCTGTCGTCTTCCCTTGCACAATTAGATTCCTCTTCTCTTGAATTAAAGCATCATTTTGAAAATTCGCAATGTCTTCAAGTAGTCCACTCGAAATCTTAATCATTCCGAATTTCAAAATTCCCGGTGCAAACTCTACATTCAAGTGCAAGTCTCTGAATGCTTCCCACAACTCTTGTTGTCTAGTCATCACTATTGAACACATTGATACACTTTTTCTACTCAACGCATCAGCCACTACATTGGCTTTCCCAGGGTGGTACTGCAGTGTGAAATCGAAATCTTTAAGAGTCTCCATCCATCTTCTCTGGCGCATGTTCAACTCCTTCTGATCAAACAAATATTTCAAACTTTTATGATCACTGAACACTGTGAACGTGCATCCAAAGAGATAGTGCCTCCAGATCTTCAATGCAAAAACTACCGCAGCAAGCTCCAAATCATGAGTAGGATAGTTCCTTTCACGAGTCTTCAATTGCCTTGAGGCATAAGCTACCACTTTCTTGTGTTGCATTAGAACACATCCCAAACCTTGGTGAGACGCATCACAATAAACTTCATACGGTTCTCCTGGTTGCGGCAAGATCAAAACTGGTGAGGTCGTCAACTTCTTCTTTAGTAACTGAAAATTCTCCTCACACTTCTCCGTCCATGCAAACGGTTGATCTTTTCTAGTAAGTTGCGTCAACAGAGCTACAATCTTCGCAAAACCTTCAATAAACCTCCGGTAGTAACCTGTTAGCCCTACAAAACTTCGTATGTCAGTGACAGTCTGCGGCTGTTTCCAAGCAAGAACTGACTCAATCTTTGCCGGATCCATAGCGATTCCTTCCTTAGTTATCACATGACCTAAGAAATTCACTTCCTCCAGCCAAAATTCACACTTCGACAAATTGGCATACAATCGTTTCTCACGTAAGATTTCAAGAACTTGACGCAAATGATCTTCATGTTCTTCCGCAGTCTTTGAATAAATCAATATATCATCAATAAACACCATAACAAACTTATCTAGAAATGGACTAAAAATTATGTTCATGTAATCCATAAAAATTGTCAATGCATTGGTAACCCCTAATGGCATGACCAGATATTCATAATGTCCATAACGAGTTCTGAAAGCAGTTTTCTGAATATCTTCTTCTCTTACTCGGATCTGATGGTAACCCGACTTCAAGTCAATCTTTGAAAATACCGCGGCTCCTCTCAACTGATCCATCAAATCATCGATACGTGGCAAGGGATATTGATTCTTAATAGTCACCTTATAAAGCTGCCGATAATCCACACATAAGCGTGAGCTTCCGTCCTTCTTTTTAACTAGCAACACCGGAGCTCCCCATGGTGATACACTTGGTCTAATAAATTTCTTCTCCAACAAATCTTCAATTTGGCCTTTGAGCTCATTCAATTACAATGGAGACATACGATACGGCGCAATCGAAATCGGCCCGGTTCCTGGGTGCAAATCAATGAAAAATTCCACTTCTCTTACCGGTGGTAATTCTGGAATTTCTGTTGGAAATACGTCTGGGTACTCCTTGACTAGCACCACGTCATCTATATTCACCTTTATCTTTTCCTCCACGTTAGCCAAAGACAAAAACCCATGAGTTCCTTCTCTTAGTGACACCCCGAGTCTGTGAGCAGCTAGGTACTTAACAACTCCTTGTTCAGGGAAAAGAACCAGTTTGCGAGCACAATCCAAAATCACATAATGAGACGACATCCAATCCATACCGAGAATGATCTCGAGTGATTGTAGGGGTAAAGAAATCAAATTAATCAAGAAATCCCTATTCTGAATAGTCACTCGACACTGTAAACATGCAGTATTCACTATCAACGTCTTAGCAGGCGTAGAAACAACCAAATCAAAAGGTAGAGGCGACACAGATAACTTCAAACGATTCACACACTCCATAGCAATGAAAGAATGGGTTTCCCCCGAATCAAAAACTGCAATAAGAGTGTTACCTGCAATCTCACAGTTTTGATGAATTAGATTGCCCGATGGATTTCCAGCTTCAGCACCCATGAAATAAACACGTCCTCTAGCAGTAGGACGAGCAGCCCGAGTTGCATTCACAACCAGTTCTACCTTTGGAGCTGTACAATTCCTCGCAAAGTGCCCTGACTTTTGGCAATTATAACAAATAAGTCCCTTGGAGGTGCAAACATTAGCATAATGTCCCTCCTCAGCACATCGGAAACACCGATTTCCTTGTCCCACACGACTCTCGAAATTCGGGTTCGCCGGATAATTCTGACCTCTATTGTTGTTATGTGGTCGGTTGTAGGGTTTAGCAATTTGTTTCCCTTTGTTATGATAATTCACCCTACTAGGTCCGCCGGTATTAAAATTCCCTCCCCGGCTAGCTCTCTTGTTCTTCATCTCTTCAACCTCCCTACACTTCTCCACAAGAACTTGGAAACGTTGAATTCCCAAGGGTAATACAGAATCCTTAATCTCATATTTCAATCCATCTTGAAAACGATGGCACATAAATGGTTCATCAACCTCTTCTCGGAAAAATCGGAAATGCCTTGACAAAGACTCAAACTTCGCGGCATATTCACCCACAGTCATATTTCCCTGATGAAGTTTCAAGAAATCATCACCCAATTTGGTCCTAACACTCATCGGGAAGTATTTGTCTAAAAACTTCCTTTTGAAGGACTCCCAATTCACCTCTTCATGAGCCGATCCCATTAAAAGTCTTGTACTCCTCCACCAATACTCCGCATCCCCTAGCAACAGATAAGTAGCATAATTAACCTTCGCTCCCGCCTGACAGTTAATCATTTCAAATATTTTCTCCACCTCTTGGATCCACTGATCCGCTTTTTCAGAACTCTCATCACCCCTGAACTTAGGAAGATTGTAACGACGGAAATCTTCTAATCCTTTTGACTTAGCGGCACGGATCTCTCTTTCTCTTTTCTCTAGATCTCGTTGAGTCTTGGCAGCAGTCTGTGCAGCAACAGAAGCAGCCATGTTAATCATAGCTTCCGCCAATAGGTCATCCCTATTAACGTTGACCCTTGGAGCATCATTCCTTCTCGGTGGCATGGTTTCCTACAAAACCAGCATCAAGAAGAAATCTCAAAACCACTTCGAAAAATTCCAAGGATAGCCTGCGACTACAATAACGCAAAACTAAACTGAACCCGACAACTCAGACGAATCACCCTGACGCATGATCAGACAACAACTCCCAACCTACAGGTTGACCTACAATCTCTAACCATAAGCTCTGATACCACAATTGTAACAGCCCGATTTTTCACAAAAACGCGTGTGTATTTTTTTTTAAATAAGTAAATAAATGAGTAAATACTTTTGGATGAAATATTTAATGTCGTAACACAACGACAAAATCAACATAATTTACGGCAGCGGAAATAAGTTTAGAATTTACAGATCCAAAGTATTTAAACGTTTCCAAGTCATATCAAAAGTTTATAGGGACCCATCAAAATAATAAGTCAGGCTGACAATATAGGTACAGTCTTCCCAAATAAATAATTAGACAACCACAAGAAGGACTTCTAGATCCTATACAGTCACCTAGTCTGATCATGCTACCAAAAAGCTATACAGCCCGGGTGACCTCCACGCGCCCAACTCAAAACTCCTGACCCAACTCTGATCAGGCATCGCTAACTACCTTCCCCTCTCCAGGTTAGTACTCGGCAGGACGATCCTGAATCTCATCTGAAGGCAAAGCCCAGATTTCCACAAAAGTTATAAAGGGTCACAAATCCGAAATTAACAAACATCACGTAGCATTTATGTTTTTAAATGCATAAAAATCACCCTCCAACTTAGCATACATCTTAAAAGGGTTTACATATGTTAAACATGCATAAACAAGGTTGAAAAATGAAGTTTTGGACCAAACAACACTGTTGTATTCGAATACACCCTATGTGTAGTCTAATACACTTGCGAAAACAGTAGAAAAACAGCACTAACAGCACTACTATATTCGAATACAGCCTGTCTGTATTCGAATACAACATTCCATTCAACTGTATTCGAATACAGCACCTTGTGTAGTCGAATACACTTCAAAAAAATCAAGTCAGTAGCTAATTTAATCATCTGTATTCGACTACAACACAGGTGGAATCATCCAATCACGTGGAATCATCCCCTATACGGATAAGATGAACCATCCAATCACGTGGAATCATCCCGTGGCCCATCCGGTCACCACTATCACCGACGCGATAATCCCCGTAAGGATAAGATGAACCATCCAATCATGTGGAATCATCTCGTGGCCCATCCGGTCACCACTATCACCATTTACTATGAAATGCATGAGCATACTCTGACTCTCGACAACACAATCATTTAGCAAATGCAGCTATTAAAAGATTCCCCATTTTTCATGCCCATTTAACACTAATGATTTCAAATTTAACACAGAGCATACTCAACGCATACAATCCTTAAATCACATGAAATTGAATTCACAAATCATATTGAATTCAAATCACCACATACACAATCTCATCAATTTATTTCACACCAAATCAAAATTCACACATAGATTGCATTTATTCAAAACCCCACATCTTCAAACATGAAGCATATCTCAACATTCATAAAATTACCCATAAACATATCAACCATACAAAGCAAAAATCACCCACACATCAAAACTCATTAAATTCAATTTCACCAAATTCACACATAAACCCCATCAAAATCAAACCCCACAAATACACATATAGAGTCCTATATGCAAGCTAAAAATTTGGAAGGAGCCCTTACCTCGACGGTAGCTCGAACAACCGATTACGGTTCCGCGATAAATTTCGACAAATTTTCACTTCGCACGACACTTCGAAAATTAGTTCCCAAGCACCGCAACATGATCACGATCAACTTTCTCTTCAGTCGCGTCGCGAGATAAAGCTTAGATCTAGGTGATATGTGAGGTTTTATGTGTGGGGTTTTTGGAAAACAAAGAAGAAAAGAGGAAGATGTAGTAGGCACGCGAACAGAGGAAAATGTTTGCTTCTTTATGCCTTTCTTTTCCTTTTCTTTCATATATATATATATATATGTATATTATATACTACTCATAATATATATATATATATATATATATATATATATATATATATATATATATAAATATATAAATATCCCAAACCAACCAATTTCAAACACTCTCACACACACCCCCACAATTTTGATAAATATATCTATTGTCATTGCAACTCAATTGACAGGTAAAATTTTTAGCAACTATATATATTTTTAACAAAACAGTTCGGTAATAAATCCTCCGCAACGTAAATAAATTATTTCTCGCCAAATAATTTAAAATGAGACCCACAAAAATATTCATGGCAGTTTAACATCCAAAATACCAATAAAACAGGCTAAAAAGCATCAGAATTCAACATAAACACATCAAAAATACAAAAGGTACACTTTAAAATTAAGGGTATTACAATACACATTACAACTCCTAATTCTCGGTATCACCTATCAGAGCGGGGTTCCTCCCAAACTTGAACTTCAAGACACATTAACCTGTAATGCGATTTCGCAAATACGGGACCAAGCCAGACAAACACAAACAACGAAGGAGGTGAGTTTTGAAATCATGTTAATAGTATAATATAAGTAAGGAGAACACGCAATTAATTCTAAATAAACCGTATCATTAGACAAACATTCTTCAAAGAAAAACATAACATTATAAAGTCAAAACCATTCAAGGAAAGTCAATACATTTCACTATAACATCAAATCATCTAAGAAGAATTATTATCGCACACGACACATTTTAATCACAGCAAAACAATCACAAGAAAATGCAATGGTATGCATGAACTTGGACTCTACTTCACAATGTGGTACCATTCTAACTCTGAAGTACTTGGTTAGGTCGCCTGATACTATGCCATCATCCCGGTGGGCGGACAATTCAAATTGGCCCTATCCTCATAGATCCCCTCAACTCAACCCGAGACACATATACGCGACAGTCGAGGTAAACGTGTGTTGCATGGTAGCTCCCAACATTTTATACAAGCGCTGTAAAAGGCTTGCGCTTTCACATAATTAAAGGACCTATTAGAATGCTTTTTATACAAGTGTTGTAAAATCATTCACTTTAAATAAAAATCATTCACTTTAAATAAATAAAAACAAATTTAATACGTTGTCCTAACCCTACGAACTCTCCTCTCCTCTATTGTGCGCCCATCTACAAATTGAGTATGTTGCTCCTCCTTTAAAACAAATTGAATACATTGTCTCAGGTACTATATTTATTAATTTGTTGGTTTCACTAAAACTGATAAATTCCCAATCGAACCTACGAGGCTAAACGAATTTTGTGCTTAATTAGTATGAGTTACGAAAAGATTCATGCGTGTCCTAACGATTGAATTTTATTTCGAAACGAATATGAATTACTAAAGGCGTGTCCGAAATGCAATGTCTCTCGATATAAGAAGAATCTACTCCAGCAAAAGTCGTGTGGTATTTTCCTATAATACCAAGATTTAGGCGCATGTATCACAGTGAAGAAGAATCAAAACACTTGACATGGCATGCAGATGAAAAAGTTAGAGATGGAAAGTTTCGACACCCTGCAGATTCTCCACAATGGGCAAAAATTGATCACGAGTATCCTGAATTCGGGATAGAGTCAAGAAATCTACGATTTGCACTTTCTACTGATGGAATGAATCCACATGGTCTTCAAAGCATCTCACACAGCACGTGGCCTGTGATTTTGTTGATTTATAACCTACCTCCATGGTTATGTATGAAGCGTAAGTTTATGATGTTGTCTTTGTTAATTTCTGGACCCAAACAACCGGGGAATGATATCGACGTATACTTGGCTCCTTTAATTGAAGATTTAAAAATTATGTGGGAGACAGGTGTGGAAGTTTATGATGGGTATAAGAAAGAATGTTTCAATTTGAGGGATATGTTGTTCGGCACAATTAATGATTTTCCAGCATATGGTAATTTATCAGGATATAGCATTAAAGGTCAGTGTGCATGTCCTATATGTGAAGTGATTCGCTGTCGCACACGGATCAAATACGATTTAAAATAAGTGCAGAAAAGGACTCCTAATATAATGATATTAACCGAGTTGAAATTCGAAATTGGGGGTTTTTATAATGGTTTAGTTTGGACAGATAAGCAAAACGATTAATCCACTTATTCGAGTTTAGGACCTATCACAGATTCTATCAATGAGTTATAATTAATTTCTAATTCGTGATTCTATTCTTATTTGACTATAGAATTGATGAAACAAGCGTACAATCAATCGTACATTCGGTTTCATTGACTGGATTAAGCATCACAATCATTAAAATATTACAATTAACGATCAAGCGTCGTAGACTTATAATTCAATTAAATTATAGATTGAAACCGAATTCTGTCAAATAAATTAAATCGATCTTATTGAAATTCAGTTTAAACAATCAGAAATTCAATATAATCAGATGAACGAAAATAGAATCATGAATCAAAAATCGACGGTATAACCTGAACCTCCAGGTGTGATGAAACTCTGAATTCGTGGATTAATCTGATGAAGTTAGCCTTCCATGGAAGTGAAAATAAAAATACGTTTATATTATGATTCTGTCCGAAAATAATCTGATACTAGAAAGGAAAGAAATCCCAAATATATAGTACTCGGGCTTTTGGGCTTTTAAAACAAGTTGCCCGCTATTTAAATTATTACAAAGGTCCAGATTACGAAATCTGTAATTTAGGCTCAGTAGATTTCAGCATTGAGATTTGTTTCCAACACAAAAGATGTAGCTCTGATTTTTAGCTTTCCAACGACTGCTTGCATGCCTCAATCTGATATCCAGAGCTCAAGTTATGGCCTACAGAGCGTGCAGGGGTTAAAATGCAAATAATAAAATTGTAATTCAATTTCAACCCAAAGTTTAGAAACAAGCTAAAAAATTATTCTAAGCTATAAAGTGATTTTAAAAATACCAAAACAAAATGATAGAAACATGTGCCCAAGTGGTATGATCAAATTCCCCCACACTTAAGCTTTTGCACTCCGTTAAATCCCGTAATAAGTCCTAATCCTTGATTTTTTTCTGATTTTCTGGCGAAAATTCGAAGCAATCCGCCACAGTCGCCTGAAAACCGGATTTTTTTTGAACTAGCAACGTGCCTACGTGCTAGCACAACCCTATCTGACCTGTAGAACAACAAATCACAACGAAACAATTGTTAGAATAGTTAGTAATACTCTAAAACTGGTTAATATTATTATCAGAGAGTCCCCGGCAACGGCGCCAATTTGATTCGTTGTCGCACACGGATCAAATACGATTTAAATAAGTGCAGAAAAGGGTAATAACCCGAGTCGTTTCGCAAGGACTCCTAATATAATGATATTAACCGAGTTGAAATTCAAAATTGGGGGTTTTTATAATGGTTAAGTTTGGACAGATAAGCAAAACGATTAGTCCACTTATTCGAGTTTCGGACCTATCATAGATTCTATCAATGAGTTTTAATTAATTTCTAATTCGTGATTCTATTCTTATTTGACTAGAGAATTGATCAAACAAGCGTACAATCAATCCTACATTCTGTTTCATTGACTGGATTAAGCATCACAATCATTAAAATATTACAATTAATGATCAAGCGTCGCAGAATTATAATTCAATTAAATTATAGATTGAAACCGAATTCTGTCAAATAAATTAAATTGATCTTATTGAAATTCAGTTTAAACAATCAGAAATTCAATATAATCAGATGAACAAAAATAGAATCTTGAATCAAAAATCGACGGTATAACCTGAACCTCCAGGTGTGATGAAACTCTGAATTTGTGGATTAATCTGATGAAGTTAGCCTTCCATGGAATTGAAAATAAAAATACGTTTATATTATGATTCTGTCCGAAAATAATCTGATACTAGAAAGGAAAGAAATCCCAAATATATAGTACTCGGGGTTTTGGGCTTTTAAAACAAGTAGCCCGCTATTTAAGTTATTACAAAGGTCCAGATTACGAAATCTGTAATTTAGGCTCAGTAGATTTCGGCATTGAGATTTTTTTCCAACACAAAATTTGTAGCTCTGATTTTTAGCTTTCCAACGACTGCTCGCATGCCTCAATCTGATATCCAGAGCTCAAGTTATGGCCTACAAAGCGAGCAGGGGTTAAAATGCAAATAATAAAATTGTAATTCAATTTCAACCCAAAGTTTAGAAACAAGCTAAAAAATTATTCTAAGCTATAAAGTGATTTTAAAAATACCAAAACAAAATGATAGAAACATGTGCCCAAGTGCTATGATCATGAAGAGAGTACAAATTGGATGCGGTTGAAACATTGTAAGAAGAATGTATTTCTTGGACATCGTAGATTTTTACCTTATAGTCATCAGTATCGTGGGTGGAGAAATGCATTCAATGGAAAATCAGAGGAAGATAGAGCTCCTGTAGCACCGACTGGATATCAAATACTTGAAAAAGTATAAGGTTTGACCAATAAATTTGGCAAACCTTTTGCGGGAGAGCTGGTCAAAACTGGGTGGAAGAAAAAGTCAATTTTCTTTGAATTGCCATATTGGAAGTCATTGTATGTAAGACATTTTCTCGATGTGATGCATATTGAGAAAATTGTATTTGACAGTGTTATTGGTATGTTACTCAATGTACCAAGAAAGTCTAAGGATGGCATCAGTGCAAGATTGGACTTGGTCGATATGGGAATAAGAAATGAATTGGGTCCTGTAAAGAAAGGAAATCGCACATATCTACCTCCAGCCGCTCATACTCTATCTAGAAAGGAAAAAATTGTTTTGTGTAAATTTCTACACGAAGTTAAAGTTCCAGAAGGATACTCTTCAAACATTAAAAATTTAGTTTGTATGAAAGACCTCAAGTTAAAAGGTTTGAAGACCCATGATTGTCATATTCTAATGGAGCATTTGCTACCAATAGGTATACGTTCAATTTTACCTGAAAAAGTTTGCTGAGCCATAACTAAATTATGTTTCTTCTTCAGCGAAATTTGTAGTAAAGTGATCGATCCTTAGAAATTACTGACATTGCAGAGGGAAATTGTTGTTACTTTGTGTGAGCTTGAAATGTATTTCCCACCCTCGTTTTTTGATATAATGGTTCCCCTTACTATTCATCTTGTTAAGGAGACACAACTTTGTGGGCCAGCTTATATGAGATGGATGTATCCGATAGAATGATATATGAAAATATTAAAAGGGTACGTAAAAAGTAGAAGTCGACCAGAAGATTGTATTGTTGAACGGTACATTGTCGAAGAAGCTGCTGAATTTTGTACTGAATATCTGTCCAATGTTGAATCCATAGGGCTTCCCATGTCTCGTCATTCGGGAAGAATATCAGGAGAAGGGATAATTGGAAAGAGACTAATGACTATATCAATGATAGAATGGGAGCATGCACAATTGTATGTTCTGCACAATGATGATGAAGTTCAACCGTATGTTACAATACACATGGATCAGTTATCTAGTTTAAACATGAATAGGAATCAAAATTAGATAACTCGAGAGCACAATCGAAGTTTTATAACATGGTTAAAAAATCACATAAAGTCGAAGTTTGATGTAGACCCCAGATCAATTTCACAGAGATTAAGGTGGCTAGCAAATGGTCCGAGTTTACATGTCTTTTCTTACACCGTTTATGTAATTAAAGGCTACACATTTTATACCAAAGAACAAGATGACCAAAACACTATGCAAAATAGCAAAGTCACTTTCGTAGCTGAAGCAATGCATATCTCAAGTGCAAAAGACAAGAACCCAATATATGCAAATCTATCATATTTTGGGGTTATCGAGCGCATATGGGAGTTAGACTACACAATGTTTTGTGTTCCCATATTTGGTTGCAAGTGGGTCGATAATTATAATGGCGTTCGGATTGATGAGTCAAGATTCTTGCTTGTCGATTTTAATAGGGTGGGATACAAAGATGAGCCTTTTATTGTAGCGTCGCAAGCTCAACAAGTGTTTTATGTCACTAATCCTGCTGATGATAAATGGTCCGTTGTCCAATCGACCAATAAAATAAGTGATGAAGATGTTGGTAATGATATTTTCTTTGCAACATCACAACCACATGAAATTGATTCAACTGATGATGGTTTATATCTTATAGATGATCATGATGAGGGAATTTGGATTAATCCATCGTTTCATATCATTAATGGACAAACAAATGTGAATCCCACCAAGAAAAGAAGAAGGGCATCTTAATATGTTTAATTGTTTTATATGCCATGTAATCTGAACTGAGTTCATGTAATTTAATTGTTTGATCTGCCAGAATTGAGCATTTTAGTATTTAGCTTGAACTGTATTTGATTTTATGCTTATACTGATTTTCTGCTTATATTGAACTTGAAAAAGCTTTGTTTGAGTACTGTATTTGAATATGAGCTGATCATGTAATTAGCATTGACACACACATATATATATATATATAGGTATTTAACTAATTATTTGGAAGAAAAAACTGAAACTGAACTATATATAGGTGTTATGGTTCCAAATATAGGTATTTTACTAATTATTTAGCATTTTACAGAAACTGAACTTATATTGTAATTTAACATATTTAACTTGAACTGAAATGAACATATACTTTGTAATTTTACAGCGCTTTTGTTAATAAGCGCTATAAAAAGCCTTTAAAAAAAATAAGGAAGTCACATAGCCCTTGCACATACTAAAACAAAGAGGTCTTTTAAAGCGCTTTTTGGAAAAGCGCTGTAAAAGGATATTAATAAAATAAAACAAAGACGCCTTTTAAAGCGCTTTGTGGAAAAGCGCTGTAAAAGGGTCACATAGCGCTTTCACATAATAAAACAAAGAAGTCTTTTAAAGCGCTTTGTGGAAAAGCGCTGTAAAAGGGTCACATAGTGCTTCACATAATAAAACAAAGAAGCCTTTTAAAGCGCTTTGTGGAAAAGCGCTGTAAAAGGGTCACATAGTGCTTCACATAATAAAACAAAGAAGCCTTTTAAAGCGCTTTGTGGAAAAGCGCTGTAAAAGGCTTTTTAAAAAATAAAATAATGAGGTCTTTTACAGCGCTTTTGCACAAGCGCTTTAAAAGGCTTCTAAAAAAGCGCTGTAATAGGCTTTTAAAAAATAAAATAAAGAAGTCTATTACAACGCTTTTTCAAAAAAGCACTGTAATAGGGTTTTATATATAATAGTAACCGCTTCAGTTTCCTCTTCATTACGTAAACTTCATACGCTTGTTCCTCTTCAGTTTCCTCTTCATTTTCCTTCTCATTGCGAACCCTACAAACCCTACGCTTGTTTCCTCCTCATTACTAACCACAAACTTCATACGCTTGTTTCCTCCTCATCTTCATTCTCCTTCTCATTGCGAACCATCTTTGTTACTAACCCTCATTAGGTATTTCTGCGAACCCGAAACCCTACGCTCGTTTCCTCTTCGTTCGTTTTCTCCACTATTCTTCTTTGTTACTAACCGAACCCTACGAACCCGTAACCCTAAGTATTTCTTCGCACTTTTCAGGTATTGTATTTATTAATTATTTGTTTCACTACAATGCATGTTGAACTTATACTGCTACGTACTTAGACTACTGCATGTTGAACTTGTTGAAGTTATACTGAACTGCATGTTGAACTTGTTGTAGATAAATGGATACCAACAAGGAGTTAGATTGTCAAAATGAAGAAGATGGCAACACCATGACTTACGAAAATGAAGTCAAACGTGGTGCAACCATCATGCAAAAAGTCATCAAAGCAAGAAGTACTGACATAAAATTTGAGGTATACTATACTTTGTTTACTGTTTATTTTTTATCTTTTTTGAAGAATGAGAGTGGTCAACCAATTGACCCCAACAGTTTCATGTTTGTAAGTTATATTGGGGCTGTTGTTCGTCAGAATATCCCCATCACAATTGACGATTGGAGAGATAAGGCGTTGAAGGATGCAAAAGATGTACTGTGGACTGATAAACAAATAAATTTTTTACTCCACTTTTTTGTTACTTATAATTTTTTCCATTGAAGTACTTTACTCAAACTATATCTTTATTTGGTTTGCAGACTGCTTTTGATGTTGACGAGGTGAGAAAGACTTACGTGCAGAGAGTTGCCGGGAAAATACATTGGGTTTTAGATCTCACCTCTCAAATTGCTATTTAAGAGACCGTGAAGGAAATATGAATAAGGAAGCTCCAAAAATATATAAACATTATATATCAAATGAGGAATGGAGCGCATTTGTAGCAAAACGTTCAGACCCCACGTTTGTTGTAAGTGATTAATTTATTAGCATTTGTGTTTTATTATTCATATTCATAGCGTATTTTAAATTTTTACACGATTGTTATTTTTTTTATATAGAATATTAGTAAGGAAAATCGCGAGAAGGCAAAAAATCCGACGCACCCATACAAAAAATCTCGTATGGGATATGCACGTCTAGAGCAAAAACTTGTAAGTAATTAAACATCACTTTTATATAATGTGGTACATTATAAACTATAGTTTCTAACTAATAATTTGTTTATGATCTTAATGAATAGCTACAAGACACCCAATCCGATCAACCGTTGGGTCATCATAACTTGTGGAAGGAAGCTCGCGTAAATAAAGATGGAGTTGTTGATAACGAAAATGTTCAAAACGTAATAGAACTTTGTGTAAGTATATTTATCACTTTAATATTTTTTAATATTGTATTTTAAAAATGATATTGAACTTATCTTTTTAATCCTACGTGTATTTTAGGAGAATCTCGAACAAAGTTCAGAAAATCAAGAGGACAACAAAGCTAGTTGTAGGGACATACTCGGTAAAGTGTTTAATGTTCCTGAATATTCTGGCCGCGTGAGGGGGAAAGGATTTGGCGTAACTCCTAGAAGCTATTTTTCACAAGAGAAGCGCCAAAATCCATCTAATGAGGAAGTATTAGAGAAGCTCAAATTCCTATCAGAGCAAGTGGCACTCTTGGTGAAGAATAAAGACAAGCAACTTCCGGATCAGCTCCAACGTGAAATAGCAATGGAGAGTGAAAACGCGAGTTGCAACATTGGTCTCAAAAGTCTTCCCGAGGTAATTAATTGCTTAATAAAATAAGAAATTCATTCAACCTAATTGTTTCATATACTTATGTATTAACCATTGATTTAGGGTGTCCCTCCTTGCGTGTTGTACTTATCCTCCCCTACTCATCACAAGGTCGGAAAAGGAATATTGTACAATACTTTGGGAGAAGTATTGCAAAACACACTGATCCCTGCGGGCCATGTCAAAGTATCACCAGTTATTGTTTTGGAACCAAATGCACCGTTGCCTATACCAGACAACGATGCAGATATGAAGTATTTGGGAAAAGCAATTGGTAGTTACGTGGCATGGCCCAAACATCTTGTTGCCCTTGATAAGGTATGTTTAATTAATTGAAATGTATGTTTAATTGATATGTATATTTAATTGCACGATATATGATTATGATTGATTATATTTAATTGCTGATTTTTTTCCGCTATTAACTTAATTTCACATTTATTTAGATTCAAACAAAGTCTAAAGGGAATGATAAGAAGATTCCCAGAAACGAGTCAGTCACATCGCCGGAAAAGGTTTGTCACATTTATTCTGTAAGGTTTGTCATTTTTTTCAGATTCAATAAACTAACAAACTGATTAACCTCATTTTTTCAGATTCAATCCAATAAACCACCCGCACAGCAAACCAGCTGCCAGAATAAACCAGCTGCCGCACCAAAACTGGATGTTTGTGGTAAAAATAAAGCCGGCAAACTTCAAAAATTGGAGGGTAATAAAGTTTGCAAACTTCAAAAGCTGGAGGGTAAAAAAGCTGCCAAAGTTGCTGCTCAAAAACTGGATCGGGGAAAATCAGTTGCTGCTCCTGCTCCTAAAATAAGACAGCCACGCCTTGCTCGATATGGGTCATGTCTTGACATTCAGGCAAAAACGAATATAGGCAGCAACAACGATTCACACATCATAAGCATGGATAAAGCTATATTCGGAGATGAGTATGAAGAATTTCTAGAAAAAGAGCACATATACGAACTTCTCAACCATAAGGAGCTGAGTGGTACTGTCATCAGCTTATACATTAGGTAAAAATTACTTTTAATTGCATTTATTGGTAATTAATTTAATTTATTGGTAATTAATCTAATTTGAAATTTTCATTGAAGGTATTTGTATGAGAAGTTGGTGTGCACGCGCAGATTGTCAAATAGATTTTCATTCTTGTCTCCGCATAAGCTTTCGATGTTTAAGCTCGATCTAGTGAATGTAAAGAAATACGTTGTAGATATCCTATTAGGAAATAAAGAGAAGGATAAGTTGTTCCTTGCACCATATAATTCAGGGTACGTAATTATATATTCTTTATTTATATCTTTTTAATTTATGAGATCTTAATTTATTAGTTGTGTAAACAAATGTTTTGTTGTTGTAGGGCACATTGGGTGCTATTTGCAATCAATGCGACCTCTGAAGTTATATACTATTTAGATCCCTTGCACGGCCATTACAACAATCACCCCGATATAAAAACTATGTTCGACAGGTAAGTAATATTCATTTATTTCTTACATATATATATATAAATAATGTGTTTGTTAATGCTATAATAATCCCATTTATTTATTCGATAGTGCTTTACAAGTTTTTCGAGCTCAAAGATGTGCTACAGTGGCGAAGCAAAAGTCAATTAACATCACATGGATTCCAATAAAGGTTTGAAATATATGCCTTTAAAATTTCATTTACAATCAATGCACAAATATTTATTGACTTATATGTTTTATTTTATAGTGCCCTCGTCAAACTAACGACATAGACTGTGGGTACTATATATTGCGATTCATGAAGGAGATTGTTGATTTTCATATATAAACTATGTATATATTTGATTCTAACTTATTTATGTTCAATTTTTATATCGCACAGTACTTTGACAATTCCAGTCCAACATACTCTAAAAGAGATCTAACAGAAATAAAGGAAGACTGGTGTCAGTATGTGATTGAAATGAAGATTATTTGATTTGCTGGGAAATGGCATGCTGCAAGGGATAGTTATATGCTGCAAGGGGTAGTTCTGTTATGTGTTGTAGTTCTGATAGTTATATGTATATGAATATGTAGTTATATGAATGGGGCACATTTGAAAAGATGTGAATATGTAGTTATATGTGAATATGTATATGAATATGTATTCTGTTTTGTGTTGTAACTTGTTGTGAACTTGTTGTGAACTGATTGTGTAAATATGTAAAGATTGTGAACTGATTCTGTTATTGTGTATTGATTGTGAAATGATTGTGTGAACTGATTCTGGATGAAAATGATTTTGGAAAAAAAATTAAAAGACAGCGCTTTCTAAAAAAATGCCATAAAAAACCAAAAACCGCTTTTTAAAAATTCCATTTACAGCGTTTTTTTAATAAAACTAAAATAAGAAAGCACTTATTACAGCGCTGTAATAGGTGCATTCTAATGCATCTATTGAATGCACCTATTACAGCGCTTTTTTGAAAAAGCGTTGTAAAAGGTGCATAATAATGCATGTATTGAATGCACCTACTACAGCGTTTTTTTGGAAAAGCGCTGTAATAGGTGCATAATAATGCATCTATTGAAAACACCTATTACAACGCTCTTTCAAATATAGAGCATCACTATCATCAATCGTACCTCATCACATAAACTTATCACAAATTTATGAAATCACAATTATTATTCATACATCATCATCATCAAATAAAATTATCACAACACATCAATCTTTTATTATCATATCACATAAACTCATCTAATCAAACATATACATAAAATTAATTCGACACTCAATATCACAATAACATCAAATACCACACATTTAAAGAAATTAAATCAATCAACACCTTACAAATATTTCTATTCTATGTTTTAATCTCACAATTTCCATATTTGCACATTAATTAATTTATCCCTCAAAGGGCTACTGCCGTACGTAGCAAGCCCTAGATGAATCGTTGGGAAATACGGTTTTCCCGTTCATCTCACAATATATTACACTCATGAATTCAAACGCTCTCTCACCCCTTACCTTATTTCGACGCTTTTACACACGAATAAGATTCCACGAGCAAACAATCTTTGTTCTTTGACTCTTTGTCCTTCAATCGATCTAACTCGACAATTTATGGGTAAACGTCAAAAATAAATTATGAGAAACTACTCTAAAAACTAAATTCGAAATTCGGTCAAGAAAAATTACCATAAAACAAAAAACCAATTAGTGGATAATATAGCCACTTTTCACACGGTCGTTTTGGCGTTGGTTTCACTCAAATCGGAGTTACGGTGAAGAAGAACGATACAAAATAAGGAATTTTATAAACGGAGAAGTCGGGTATTTTAGAGAGAAATTGAGATGGTTAAAAATCTGAGGAAGTATGTTTATTTAACTAGCTAAATGAATAAAACAACATACTGAAATTTGGACGAGAACTGAGAAAATTTTCTGGAATAGTTATCGATCACCGGTGCCAAATGATAGGGTGTTGTTGTGGCGGATGTTGAAGCTCCCTTTCTTATTTTTTTAGGGTTCACATGGGTCAAGCCCATTGGTCTCCTTATTTTTTTTATGTTTTACTACTATTATTTTTATTTTGCTAAAACAAAATTAATTGTTACTTAATCTCATTTTTAATACTCTTCCAAACATCATTAAATTTTCAAAACATTACTAATATTTCATAACTAATATATGACAAATTAGAGTAATTAAAATAATTAACCTTTTAAAAAAATACATATTATTAACAACCCAAACTCTCATATTCAAATTAATCACTAAAATTATACTTATTTTTCAAAATACTCACGCTATAATAATACTATCATTAGAGAATAGTCAAAATTATAAAATAAATAAATATAACAACAATATTTTATGTTAATTGCTAAATCATAATAAATATATATTTATATATATATATATATATATATATATATATAAAATCACAATTCCAAAATAAATATATAAAAATAAAGAAAATCAAACATAATATTACTACTATCTCAAGATAATTATTTATAAAATAAAAAATTAAAATAAGATATATTTAGAAATAATTAAATATAATTAAGTGCACATACATTTAATATTAGTCAAACACACAAGAAAATATCATATTAATTATCAACTCACATATACACGTAAAATCTCCTAAATCTTATTCTTTAAAATATTTACACTAATAACTATTATTTTTAGAAAAATATAAAATAATAAAATATAACATTTATTATTCATATAACATATTTGGTCAAATATGTACAAGATTAGCACATCATAGAAAACACACCTAATTAATTATCTAAAATCCTATTTAATTAATAAAATAGTTTATTATAAAATTTGGAGTGTTACAGGGTCAATTTGAATTGTCCGTCCACCTAGGTGGTGGCATAGTATCAAGCCTCTTAACCAAGTGTTTTAAAGTTAGAATGGTACCAAAGAAAGAGGAGGAGTTTAGAGTATAAGAGCATGCATAACATTACTTGATTTGTGTGTTGACTTACTTGACGTTGTGGATTGTATGAATGTGTTACCTGCATTATTCTTGTTAATTGTGATTTGATATGATACGGTGTTTAATTAATATTTTATGTGTTCTTATCAATTATTTTATACTATTACATGTTTTTAGAGCTCACCCATCGTTGCTTGTGTTTGGCGCTTGCGAGCGCATAGTTATCGGTTGGTGATCCATGCTCTGATAGGTGATACTAGGTGGAAGTAACTTGTTGTGTTTTGTTGAGTTATGAACTAATTTTTGTTTTGTAAACTCTATCGAACAATTGTGTTATACTCTATCTTTTATTCAGAGATAAAAATTAATTGTCTCTAGGTTTTGAACATGTTTTTATGCTAGAAATATTTGTTTAATAAACCTCAACTATATTCAATGTTGAAGGATTTGTAATTAAGAAATTTTATGCAACTGTCTTGTCTAAGTGTAAGTGTGACGTCTTGAGCCTTATATTTTAAAAAATATTTTTTTACACTATTTTTAGACAGCTGCGAATATCTTTAGAAACTAGTACATTTTACTTTTCAATTCAATTAGGGTTTAGGGTGTCACATTTAGTCTTATTTTATTTTAATTCTTGCATTATTTTTGTGTGTTAGATTTAATCGTTATTATAAGTAGAATATTTGAATATTGTAGTATTTAAAAAAAGTATCTACCTAAATACATAAATGAATATTACGAACATATTATAGGAATTAATTTCAATATGAACAAATTTTATAGGGGCTAAAACAAAGAAACAAATAACAAAAGTTAAATGTGTTATATTTGTAAAGACAAACAATTATATATATATATATTTGTGGTGGTAAAAAATATATGCAAATCTTTTATCTATGAATTAAATTATATAATATTAATAATTTAAATTTTAAATAAATGATAAATATGCATACTACTCTTAAAAATATATGATATAAAAGCATAAAAATTATAGTACCATAAGGCAGTTAATAATCAACTTTTAGGAAATTTATCTTTTATTATTTATTTTATTTAAGATGACAAAAAATAAATCAGATATAATGATAATTAAATACTATCATGTAGATTATTAGTTTCTTAAAAATTAAAATCCATGTGGATATAACTTGCCCCCACACTTGCATCTCCATGACTGGGGATACGACTCTGTCGTGACTATTGTTCATAGAGGTGCAGACACGAATGGTGAAGACACTGGTGGTATAAACACTTGGACTGATTCACATGGAGTACATGTCTCACACTTGTCTATGCAACTCGGAGGATCAGACCCGAGGTCACCAAGAAGACTCCTTGATGAAACCATAAAGACCTCTGATTTGTCTTTAAGACACCAACCTTTGTCCTACTGCCTCGGTAACATTATGTTCAAAAATATCTCATTTAACCATAATGCTTTGTTAATAGAACTATAATTACGATATTTCTTTTATCAAATACTTAATTTTAATATGAAACCACACAAATATGTCATGTCATAATATTTTATTAAATAAAGTTTCAAATAATGTTACAAATAGTAAGCTATGCAAAATAACACATTTAACCATAATGCTTTGTTAATAGAACTATAATTACCATATTTCTTTTATCAAATACCTAATTTTAATATGAAACCACACAAATATGTCATGTCATAATTTTTTATTAAATAAAGTTTCAAATAATGTTACAAATAGTAAGCTATGCAAAATAACACAATAATGTTGAAGTGGGACTACGTTTCTACGAAATGGTCTACATCCAATCAGTAATATGTGTTCAAGAACTAGCAAATAAAAATAATTAATGTGTATTGGATGAAAATTGCAAGAAAGAAAAAAGATACAACACAATAAATTGATGTATTTTGTTCACAAACATCGTAGTTATTCTGGTCATGTATGAGAGAAATAAAAAAAAACTCCTTGAAAGAGCCCCAAGAAGAAAACCACCGGTATTGTGCAAATATATAACAATTTTCACCAATTAAATTTTATAAATATACAAATAGTAAATTATTTAAAACAATCTTATAAAAATTGTCAAAGTTGCCCAGATAAAACCATTTTTCTTAACTAAACATTTTCGGTCATAACTAACAATAATTAGTCTTAGAGATTAAAAAAAACATATCAATCCTTTTCCAAGTCCAAAAAAATTTTCAACCCTTTTAATTAGATTAATAGTTAAAAATAGATTCCAATAATAGAAAGGTAAAAATGCATTAAAGGTTCTTTATCTTATTTAGTTAAAACAATTATATCTTTTACTTTTTTTTTTCCACATATATAGGTCTTTTATATTTTAATATATGAACAGATTATTTATTTATTTTTTTTCATTTTTGGTGAAGAATGGATAGGTGGAAACTATATCAGCATTATTTGATAATTAGCTTGGTTCTACTAGTATTTGATCATCCTATTGTAACAGGGACACTATTTTGTAACTTGTTCGAATGTAATATAATATAGACTTTATGTTTGAAATAAATGATAAAATTGGTTGTAATGTTTATTTCTGCTATAGAGTATGTTTAAGGAATAGATGGTGATGAAACATTCATCTAAATTTAAATAGGTTTTTAGTCTTGTTTTATTTTAATCCTTGCACTATTATTTTATGTTAGATTTAATCGTTATTATAAGTAAAATATTTGACTTTAGTGTTTAAAAAATGTATCTACCTAAAGCCGTAAATGAATATTACGAACATGTTATAGAATTCAATTTCAACATGTAAAAATTTTATAGAGGATAAAATAAATAAACAAAGACCAAAATTTAAATGTGTTATATTCGTATAGACAGAAAATTATATATATATATATATATATGTGTATATTTGTGTATATTATATCAAAAATCTTTTATCTATGAAATAAATTATATAATTTAAATCTTAAATTGTTATATATTTTAAATAAATGATAAATATGCATACTACTCTAAAAAAATATATAATAGAAAAACATAAAAATTATGGTACCATAAAGTAGTTAATATTCAATTTTGAGAAAATTTATCGTTCATTATTTATTTTATTTAAGTTGACAAAAATACATTGAATAATATGATAATTAAATATTATCACGGAGAATATAGTTAAGTTTTGTAAAAATTAAAATTCGGGTGGATATAACTTGCCCCCACACTTGCATCTCCATGACAGTGGATAAGACTCTATCGCGACTACTGTATCTCGAGGTGCAGACTCTGTTGGAGCAGACACTGGTGGTACAAATACTAAGACTGGTTTACATGGAGTACACGTCTCACATTTGTCTATGCAACTTGGAGGATGAGACCCGAAGTCATCAAGAAGACTCCTTGATGAAACCATAGAGACATCTCATTTGTCTTGAGAGATCATCCTTTGTCCTATTGCCTCCTTAACATTATATGTTCAAAAATAATTCATTTAACCATAATGCTTAGTTAATAGAACTATAATTAGCATATTTCTTTTACCAAATACCTAATATTAATATGAACCACACAAGTATGTCATGCCATAATTTTTTATTAACTAAAGTATCAAATAATTTTACAAATATGAAGCTATGCAAAATAACACAATTATGTTGAAGTGGGACTTGGTTTCTACAAAATGGACTACATTCAAATCAGTTATATGTGTACAAAAAAACAGCATATAAAAAATAATTAATGTGTGATGGACAAAAAAATAGGATCAGTAGGCTATACCTGATGAACATCTATATTGCGTGAGGCGGTAGTAGGACTGAAATTGGTTGTGAAAATTGCAAGAAAGAAAAAAGACACAACACAATAAAGATGTATTTTGTTCACGAACATTGTGGTTATTCTTATCATGTATGAGGAAAATAAAAAATACTTCTTGAAAGAGCCCCAAGAAGAAAACCACAAGTTTTGTGTTAATATATAATAATTTTCACCAATTAAAATAAATATACAAAACGTTTAAAATAATCTTATAAAAATAGTCAAAGTTACAAAAATAGAGCAGTTTAAAATAATCTTATAAAAATAGTCAAAGTTACAAAAATAGAACAATTTGTCTTACTTACTCATTTTTTTCCCAGTCAAACAAAAATTGTCTTAATCACATTAATAGTTAAAAATACACTCGAATAAAAGAAAGGTAAAAATACATTAAAGGTCCTTTATTTTATTTAGTTCAAACAATTAGATCTTTTATCTTTTTTTTCTCATACAAGTCTTTTATATTTTAAAATATACTAGAATTAAATTTTTTTTTCATTTTTGATGAAGAATGATGACGTGGAAACTATATCAGCATTATTTGATAATTAG
>JBBPBQ010020323.1:29007737-29034748 GCA_037974755.1 Cicer yamashitae
TATATATATATATATATATATATATATATATATTTGTAGTTGTCAAAAATATATTTAAATCTTTTATCTATGAAATAAATTATATTAATAATTTTAATTTTAAATTTTTATTATATTTTAAATAAATGATAAATATGCATACTACTCTAAAAAAATATATGATACAAAAACATAAAAATTATGGTACCATAAAGTAGTTGATAATCAACTTTCAGGAAATTTACTTTCATTATTATTTTATTTAAGATGACAAAAAATACATTGGATATAGTGATAATTAAATATTATCACGGAGAGTATAAGTTTTGTTAACATTAAAATCCGGGTGGATATAACTTGTCTCTACACTTTGTAACACTCCAAATTTTATAAGAAACTATTTTATTAATTATAGAGTATTTTAAAGAATTAATTTGGTGTTAAAATTATTTTAGAATATATGTTCGTAACTTTTGATTAATTTTCTTTATATGTGTGTTTGTTATAGTACGATAATTTTATAGATATTTGATTTAATTATTTATATAAATTATAAATTATAAATATTATATTTTATTATTTTATTTATTTTTTAAAATATATTAGTATGAATACTTTTGGGTTGAATATTTTATTAAAGTTTTTTTTTTATAAAAAAGGGATTTGTATTTTGAAAGAGTGTGGTCAGATATTAGTATTTTAATGTGACAATTTTAGAGAATAATATTTTAATCATGGATGAATAGAATAAGTAATTAAATTGTTTGGACACTTTAAAAATAGAAAATAAATTAAATTTTGGGATAGAGTACTTTTTGCACCCCCCATTGTTGTTTGTTACTACTATTGTTTCCTTTTGGGCTATTTGCTTTCTACACCCTAATTTTGAGTCTTTGCTATTGCCAGACCCAACACCAATTATCTAAAACTTGGCAACTAGATTCATACACATTATTAAAACACAAAGGCAAATAATAACGAATAATAAATTAGAATCACCAACTCAATTTAAACTACATTCAAAGTTATAGTTTACAATATGTTCAACAGATTCTTAATCTATTACATCCGGAAATGAATCAAAATTGTCTAATTACAACGTAAGATAAAAATATCAAATTTAAATGTCAATCAGTCTGGAATTATTCCTCTGGTTTCAGCCTATCTCAAGTTCCTCCAGCTACTAAGGAAATAAAAATAAAAGGGGGAATGTATAAAATCTCAGCGAGTTTTGAGAAAATAATGGGAAGGGTAGTTTAAAATATTTATTTCATAGATATGGGTAAGAACATAAAATTATGATTCTTTCCTAATGATTCTAAAACTATGCATGACCTCAAATATTTTCTTTGCAAACAAAGAAAAGTCTCCCAATATCTTGTTTTGGGTCACCAAGATAATTGAGTCTTGTTTGGTAAAGGTGGTCTCGCCAAACCCCAACCAATCCTGATTGTTCTCCTCTACCTGTTGTTCCATGTTTGGAACAAGGTTGAATGTCCCGTCGTGAATAAGGCCATGTGTGATCTGTCTACAATTACCCAAATGGAATCATACCCTGACAGGGTACAAGGTAATCCTATTACAAAATCCATGGAAATAGAATCCCATTTCCATTCAGGTATATCCAGATGCTGCAGCAGACCTGTTGGCCTCTGATGTTCTATTTTTATCTTTTGACAAGTCAGACACTGGGCAACAAAGGTTTCCATATCATTCTTCATACTTTGCCACCAAATAGTCCCACTTGAAGTCTTGATACATCTTGGTGGCTCTGGGGTGAATGGTCAAATTGCTTTTATAGGCTTCTTCTAATACTATCCTCTTTAATTCCTGGTCCCTAGGTATACAAATTCGATTTTGAAACATAATTGTCCCATCTGTTCCCTTGAAAACTCATTTGTTCCGTCTTAGCGTGTAATTCCCCAACTAGTTCTTGAGACTGCCTAATTTGCTCCCTAAGATCAGTGGTTATTTCTAACTGATTTAACATAATTTCCCTTGAAGAAATGTCATCTTCAGATTAAGGTCTCTAAATTTCTTTATCAGATCCATTTCCTGCATCATTAAATGAGATAAGTGGAGTGACTTCCTACTCAAGGCATCTGCTAATACATTAGCCTTGCTTAGGTGGTATCTTAGCTCAAAATCATAATACTTCAAGAATTCCACCCACCTCATCTGCCTCATATTAAAATCCCTCTGATAAAAAAGCTACTTTTGACTTTTATTGTCACTGAAGACATTAAAATGTGCTCCATATAGATAATGTCTTCATATTTTTAAGGCAAACACTATGGCAGCCAGTTTTGGAATCATCTGATTCAACAGCCTAACGTGATTTTGGAGCTTTGTTGGAGATGACGTTCCAAAACTCAAAATCGGACGATTCCAAAATGGAGTGAAATATGACGTTCCGAAACGCAAGTTAGGTTGTTGAAGCACCGAAAACAAGTATGTTGAACTCGAGATATGATCGCAGGTTAATGAACACGAAAATTGGTAGAATTTGTGTATTAAAGGTTTGATTTAAAGGAAACTCAAAATTATCACTTAGCAAACGAACCAAGAACAGCATGGCGCCACAATCTAGGGATTGATAAGGCAAAAAGAACGCCATAAGGGTTAACAACCTTGATAAGTTCAAAGTGAATTCTTTCAAGAACTCTAGAGAGCAAAGCCTCACAAAAATAATGTTCCAAAAATCCCCTTCAATGAGGTAACAAATGCATATTTATAGTAAGTCTATCTTTAAACCTAAATGAGTCATAAGTGACACCATTCTCTAGTCCCATATTGGGCTTACATCTTATTTTTTTTCTAACATAAACATAATGTAAGGAAGTAAAATATCTTCACTTACACATAACATAAAATAAACTAAATCTATAATAAAACTATTACAATTCCAAATCAAAGCAAACTAAGAATTATTACAAACCAAATTAAAATAAATAAAGTTCATCCTAATTTATTAAAATATGAATCATCTTCATGCTCTTAAGGTCCTTATCACTACCTGACTATTTTCCATCAGTACACAAGCTAGTCCTTTTAATGATGCATCACAGTATACCTCAAATCCTAGGTTTGGATCTAAAGTGGCCAGCACAGGGGCAGTGGTCAGTTTATTTTTGAGTGTCTGAAAATTCTTCTGACACTCATGATCCCATATTGAACGATGCTCTTTTATTGTAAATCTGGTCAAAGGCAAGACAATTTGGAAAATTTTCTAATGAATCTTCTTCAGTCACATTCTTAGGTCGTTCCCACTCTAATACTACTGCCACTCATTACTTGGTGATCACATGGCCCAAAAACTTCACTTTTGACATCCAAAATTCACATTTTCTAGGTATGGCATATAATTTCTTATCTCTAAGTATTTGTAGCACTATCTTGAGATGTTCTACATGTTCCTCAGGGATTTTTGAGTATAGAAAAATGTCATCTATGAATACCACTACAAATCTATCAAGGTATGGTCTAAAAATCCTATTCATATAATCCATGAATACAACTAGGGCATTGGTCACCCCAAAAGGCATAACTAAGAATTCATAATGTCCATACCTAGTCCAAAAGGTTAATTTAGGGATATCCTCTGACTTTATTCTAATTTGATGATATCTTGATCTCAAATCTATCTCCTAATTGATCTACAAGTTCATTTATCCTTGGTAGAGGATATTTATTCTTAATGGTTACTTTGTTTAACTGTCTATAATCTATACAAAATCTCATACTTCCATCCTTTTTCTTTACTAATAATACAGGGGCTCCCCAAGGTGACACACTTGGTCTGATAAATTACTTGCTTATCAGATCCTCCAACTGATTTTTTCAGCTCACTCAACTCTAAAGGGGACATTCTATAAGGGGCACTACAAATTGGTCCTGTTCTAGGGACCAAGTTTATAGAGAATTATATTTCTCTTTCTTGAGGAACCGATGTTAGAGGAAACACATCTCGTGGAAGAATAAGATGGAGCATGTCTTATAGAAGTATTAGAGGAAGAAATACTTACAATTTTAACGATAGCCAACAGAGGCAAAATGAAGAAAACTACCAGAGGCAGAAATAGATACAACCATCAGAGACAAAATACATTGGCAAGGATGGAAAACATCCAAGCACATGTATTTGTCTTCAAGGGTAGAATTGGCACCTTGAACTAAAATTTTAATCCCTGAATTATGGGATTCCTAAACAACTAAAACTGCAACGAGCAACAAGTATACAAACCAGATGCATGTCAATTTAAATCATTTGAGTGTAGATTCAAACCACCTATATGCTAAAGATTTCATTTCTCTCACGTATCTAAATTTTTTCAACCCTTACAATCCCCAAAATAATTTCTGACAAGAAATAAAGGATTTCAATGAATAAACCCCCATAACCTTCATGCTAAAAATAAATTAATGTAATAGAACTCACAGAAACGACACTAAAGAAGAAGATGATTCTGGTTCGAAGTAGCTCTGAGATCCTTCTGCAAACGGTTTCCCTGCTTCACTAATTTGAGTTGATTCGTAAGTGTGAAGAGGCAGATTCCTGCATGCAAGGTTGCTAGGCAGCTTTGCGGGATTTTAATGAACTTTTAGTATTTGGAGGATTTGGGAGAGAATGAGGAATGAAGGATTTGGAAAAGAATGTGAACAATAACCAGTATTGGTGTTTTCATAATGTTTTGAGAGTGTGTTGCTGGAAAATTAAAGACAATGTAGGTGATAGATGAGCTAGAACACGTGAAGGACAGAGAAAGAGAGAGAAGTAAAAGTGGTAAACTCTATCTTTGCCATTTGGATTTGTTAATACTACTACTTCCCTATTCTACCCTAGCTCTTAATTTATTTTTACTAAACATAGAGAATTAACAATTAATAAAACTCTAGAAATTCTAATACTTAAATCTTATAAATATTACTAAGGTAGTGAGAGATCTGAGACAAGACATTGGTGCAACCTCTAGATGGACGAGAATCTAGGACTAGACTTGCGACACCTGGTCTATAAAGCAAGGATATATCTCCAACACCATAGATACACCCTTTATTCTTTCCCCCTATAGATTGGACCCACATGTCTAAGCGAGCTTCCGCATTAACCACTTGGCTACCACTACTAGATGTTTCCCCACCTTTGGAGGCCTGCTGCTTCTTAACTTTAAATGTTTCATGCTCAAATAGAAAATAATTTAACATAATCAAATTACTTTTACAAGAAAAACAAATAAAAGAATGAATGATTTAATATTCCTTACATATTGTTTTTTTGCTCTTTCATCAACCCAAGAGTTGTCCTTCTTCTTAGTGCGAGTTTTTAAAAAGACCTCATCAGATGTGGGGTCTCTACCTAACTCTTCACCCTTACAAAAAATAAATAACAACAAAACAATGAATAGGGTGAAAGCTATGTTTCAACAGCACAACAAAATAGCAAAATATTTTTCAGGAAAATAGCTTTATGCATTCTCAAACAGCAGCACAACAAAACAACAAAACATTTCTGTTGGAACTAAGTTGATTTTACACTTAGAGTTTTGATGGTAACAAAATTATTTTATGAGAATACTATATTTGACTTCAAAGAGTATGAAACAAGATTCATTTTTTTGAAGAAAATCTAAAAGAAGATTTGATTCAAATTTATAATTGAAGAAAATCTAAAATAAGATTTGATTCAAATTTATAATTGAAGAAAATCTAATATAAGATTTGATTCAGATTTATAATTGACATAACTCTAAAATAAGATTTTATTCAAATTTATAATTGATGAAAATCTAAAATACGATTTGATTCATATTTATAATTGAAGAAAATCTTTGACCAAGTTGAAAAGAAGATATGGTCAAGATTTGAAGAAGATTTGAAAAAGATTTGATCAAGATTTGAAGAAGATTTGATCATGGTTGGAAAAAGATTTATCTAAAAAAAAATATGAACAGAATCAATCTTAAGAATTTACAAACTCAATCTAAACAAAATAAGAACATAATCAATCTGAAGAATTTACAAACTCAATCTGAACAAGATACAATTCAGAATTAAACAAGACCTAAATTGAAGCCCAAATTTTAACTATAAATAGATACTCAAGGCTAAAAAAGAAAATCATCGAAAAACATAAAAGAGTAGCAGAACACAAGCTCAAAATTTTAAGTTCATCTTAGAGTTCAAAGAGGGAAACACTTGTTCAAGTTAGAAATATTTTCTAAGTGTTCTTTTCTTAGGGTGTGAGAGTTATTATTATTATTACCAGCTTTGTTAGAAGCAAACACTTAAAGTTTCAATTTTTTATATCCAACCCGATAATGGTTTAGTTCCTTTTTCAATCTAAGGTTGTCAGGTTGTTAGGAGAAGACTTGGCTTGTAGGCTCAAGATGGTTAGTTCCTTCTTCAATTAGGGCTTATCAGGTTGTTAAGAGAAGACTTGGCTTGTAGTGTCAAGGTGGTTAGTTCCTCAAAAGTATGGGGTTGTCAAGTTGTTTGGGAAGCTAGCTTGGAGGGTCAGGTTCTTTGTAATTCAAGGTAATTGAATTAGTGGATTAAAGCCTTCTGAATGAGGGGACTGGATGTAGCCAAGTTAGTGGTGAACCAGGATAAATCTATGTGTCAAATTATTTATGTTTTCATTGTTTACTACCTCTGAATCTGATTGCTTCTTATCCAAGTAATTCATAAAAACCAGCCAGCCTTCATCCAATTAGCAAAAATATATAAATTTTTCCAAACACAATTCAACCACCCCTTCTCGTGTTTGCACCTTCAATTGACATATGAGATCGGTCTCAAGGATAAGCTCTTTACAGTGTTTGAGAAAAGATCCAAGGGTTCAACATGTCTAGATTCAGTGAATCAGCAAATAAAGAAATTGAGGTATTATTTGAATTTACTCGATCTGATTTAATTACTGCTATAAATGATTTTTTACATAAGAATCACAAATTGTCTTTAAAACTGAAAACACTTAGTTAATAAAATACAAATCTAACTGAAAAAGTTAATGCTTTAAAGAATCAAAGTGTTCAATTTAAAAGAGAAAATGCAACTTTGAAAACTGAAATTACTAAACTTAAAACAGAAAACACAACTCTGAAAACTGATATTATTGAACATAAAACAGAAAATGCAACTCTGAAAACTGATATTACTGAACTTAAAACAAAGAATGCAAATCTGAAAACTGATATTGCTGAACTTAAGGCTAAAAATCTAACATTGAAAATTAATTATAGTTCAACATCAATTGAAAATACCACATGTAACTTTGATAAGAAAATATGCATCTATGATTAATGGTATTATTAGGAATGGTAAAAGAGGAATAAGATTTCAAGAAAAAGATAATTGAACCTAAGATTGTTCCCTCAAATAATTTATGTACTATTTGCTATAAGAAAGGTCACACTAAAATATCTTGTCCTATGCTAACCCCATGGAAAGACAAGAAACCTTTAAGAGCTAACAAACCAAAACCCAACCAGATTTGGGTACCAAAGGATAAGATTATTTATGTTGTAGATGTTTTAACAAACCAAATTGAAGCACCAGTCATGGTGTCTGGTCAATGGATGCTTGCAATATATGAAGAGAAAAAGGTTTATATTCCAAGACCTAACAAACAAAAGCCAACTGACTCTGGTGGAAGAAGAACTGTTCAACACAATACCTATCAAAACCAGAACCATATGATGAACCAGAAATATCAAAAAAAATCTGGAGTATCAACATATTCAAAACTTGCAGAGAAATCTCACATATCAACAAAATCAAAACTGGCAGAGAAATCAGACATACCAACAAAACTAGAACTACCAGAAGAATCAGAATTACCTTCAGTTCCAAAATTACCTGAGGAAACCGATACATCAGCAGAAACAGAAGTGCCAGATTAACAATCAAAGTCGGGAGACTTTGAACATTCCAATCAAATTCATCAAGACTACAAACCTGGATTGGAATTCAAATCCCTTCATCCAAACCCTCTAATCAAAGAATATGCAAATTCAGAATCTGAAAACCAGAAAAGAAGAAATAAGAGGGTTTTCATAGTGAAATTAAAAATGTTGACATATAGGTTATATCATTCTTTAAATTTAATTATTGTTTGATATTATGTTTATAGTGATAACAAGAAGCTTGATCTTAAAAATCAAAGCTAGATAAGTATTTTGCAGGTTCTCAAACATTTAGAGGAACCAACTTGATGTTAAAAAGTCAAAGCAAGTTGAGGATACTACAGGTTTACTAGAACCAGAGGAAGCAGACAATCCAGAAAAACCTGAAAAATCATATGATACAAGCAAATCAGAAGAAGATAACAAATCTTTAGAGCATGAATCTGATCAAGTCAGAAACAGTCAAGATAAGTCAGAAGGAATATCTGGATGGAAATGAAGCATCGGCAGATGATGGATGGATTCTTGCAATGCAAGAAGAGCTAAATGACTTGTAGCACAAGGTTATAGTTAGCAAAAGGGCATTGATTACACTGAGACATTTTCTCCAGATTCCAAGTTAAAAGCTATTCGTATCCTACTTTCTTTTGCTGCAAAAAATAACATTACATTATTTCAAATGAATGTTAAAAGTGCTTTTAAGTGAAGAAGTCTATGTTAAACAACCCCCAGGTTTTGAAAGTTCTGAATTTCCAAATCATGTTTTAAACTTAGGAATCTCTATATGGTCTAAAACAAGCACATAGGGCATGGTATGATAGACTTAGTAACTTCTTGCTTAAAAATAACTTTGAAGGAGGACAAGTAGATAATACACTTTATAGAAAATCAATAGGAGATGACATTCTTATTATTCAAATTTATGTTGATGACAATTCTGCACTCTTTGCCAATAATTTTTTAAATTTATGCAGCTTTGAATTTCAAATGAGTATGATGGGAGATCTTAAGTTCTTCTTAGGGATACAAATTCAGAAAGTCAAAAAGCTATATGCATTCATCAAGCTAAATATAGAAAAGAGCTTCTCAAGAAGTTTAAGCTGAGTGATTGCAAACCTATGGCTACACCAATGCACCCTACTTGTTCACTTGAAAAAGATTGTTCAAGCCAAAAAGTTGACCAAAAAACCTATAGAGGAATCATAGGATCCATACTTTACCTTTCCGCTTCCAGAACTAACATCATATTTAGTGTATGTGTATGTGCAAGATTTCAAGTTGACCCTAGGGAATCACATTTAATTGTCGTTAAGAGAATCCTTAGATACCTAAAAGGCACTATCAACCTTACCTTGTTCTACAAGAAATCTCCTAAGAACAAATTGAGTGGATATTGTGATTCAAATTATGCTGGAGATAATTTTGAGAGAAAGAACACTAGTGGCAACTGCACCTTTCTAGGTGACAACTTAATATCTTGGTCAAGTAAGAGACAGAGCACCATTTTCATGTCAACAACAGAGGCTGAATACATTTCAACAGCTGGTTGCAATTCTCAACTACTTTTGACGAAACATTAACTATAAGACTACAAAATCCTAGAAACTAACATTCCCATCTATTGTGATAACACTTATGCCATTTGTGTAAGCAAAAACCCTATCCTACATTCTAGAGCTAAACACATAGAGATCAAACACCACTTCATTAGGGACTTTGTTCAAAAACGGGTACTAAACATTCAGTTTGTAGACACTGAACACCAATGGGCTAACATATTCACCAAATCACTAATTCAGAATTAAACAAAGACTAAATTGAAGTCCAAATTTTAACTATAAATAGATACTTAAGGCTGAAGAAGAAAATCATTGAAAAATAGAAAAGAGTAGAAGAACTCAAGCTCAAAATTCCAAATTCATCTTAGAGTTCAAAGAGAGAAATACTTGTTCAAGTTAGAAATATTTTTTGAGTGTTCTTTTCTTAGAGTGTGAGAGTTATTATTATTATCAGTTTTGTTAGAAGCAAAAGCTTAAAGTTTGAATCTTTTGTATCCATCTTGATAGTGGTTTAGTTGTTTCTTCAATCTGGGTTGTCAAGTTGTTGGGAGTAGACTTGGCTTGTAGGGTCAAGATGGTTAGTTCCTTCTTCAATCTGGGGTTGTCAGGTTGTTATGTGAAGACTTGGCTTGTAGGGTCAAGGTGGTTAGTTACTTAAAAGTCTAGGGTTGTCAAGCGTTTTGGGAAGATGGCTTGGAGGGTTATGTTCTTTGTAATTGAAGGTAATTGAATTAGTGGATTAAAGCCAATTAGTGGATTGAAGATAATTGAATTAGTGATTTGTGGATTAAAGTCTGGGGTTATGTTCTTTGTAATTGAGGGTAATTGAATTAGTGGATTGAATGAGGGGACTGGATGTATCCAAGCTAGTGGTGAACTAGGGTTAATGTATGTATCAAATTAATTACGCTTTCATTGTTTACTACCCTTGAATCTGATTGCTTCTTATCCAAGTAGTTCATAAAAACCAACCAGCCTTCATCAAATTAGCAAAAGGTTATCAACTTTGTCAAACACAATTCAACCCCCCTTCTCGTGTTTGCACCTTCAATTTCAGGAAAATAGCTCTATGCATTCTCAAACAACAACATAACAAAACAATAAAAATAGTGAATAGTAGGCATGTCCTTGAGCCAAACATTAAATGGTTATACAATGTAGATTTTAACATAGAAAGCGTATCATCCGAATGGTATGCTCAGCGATGGATATATATCCACCAATATGGACAACTCCTCCTTTAAAAGATGCATAATTTTTCTTAGCTCAATTTGATATCTCATTATACGACGGATCCATCCATATCTACGCAAGATCATTCCAAACAATCTCGCCCATCCAAGTTGGACACTTGTGCTTCTTTCTCACTTGCAACAATATCTCATAAAGACATATAGATCCTTTTGTATTGAAGATATTCTTAATATGAAAATTGTGCTCAGGAAACCAAGCATCTTTCTCCTACAATATTACATTACAAATAAGTTCTAATGTATTAATTACTATCCACACAATATTTGAAATCATTTACAAGATATATAACATAATCTTACATTAAATTTGTCGAACCACCGTTCGACAGTTAATTCTGGGATTGCTCCCAAACTAGGATACATATCAATATATTGTAATGTAATGACTCAGGTAAGGGCCGTCGAGGCCACACTACACGGTAACCACCTACAAACAAGTTATAAAACACATAAATTATACTAGTGCAAAAATGAGAAGTTAATCGTTATCAGTTACGTACCATTTAGACCACCCTACACGGTAACTTGAAAAGAACCCTAAACCTCATGTAGTAATGAGAAGTTAATCATAATCAGTTACGCACCCTCGACCATTCGGCCATAACATTGCTCTCCCATCAGGTGCAACCCGTTGACTATAATTGGAGCATCGTGACCCATGAGCGCTATGAACCCTATTACCAGGAGCAACATGTAATGAAAGTGGTGGATTAGAGGAAATTGAAGTATGTCGTGAGGCAACAAATGTTAATGGTTGTGATGGGGAATGATCAGCAATCGGGGAAATGTTGTCTTGTAGCTAAAAAACCCAGTTTTGGCATCATCACTATAGTTAGTTCAGATTGATGCACCTTATTAGGTGGGGTGGAAGCACTATAACTTGTTGGGTAGGAGGTTTGACATGTTGCTGGGTGGGACACCACATATGCTGTGAGGTTGGTGTAATGGCATCGGTATCTAGTGGTGATTGATCAATTGTTACTTGTACCTACTTTGCTGCCTAAGTTACCTTGTGCGGTAAAATCATGCAATTTTTTTTCAAAGGAAGCTTGAGTCTAATCTTTTCTTTTCTTTTGGATGCATCTATAAAAAATAAGATGAAGAAAAATAATTAGCACAAACAATAGTAACCACAATTCAAGATATCTTTTCTTTTGGAGACATCTATAAAAAATAAGATGAAGAAAAACTTAACACACACAATTTTAAACACAATTCAAGATGTATTCAAGATTATCAACTCTACAATATTAAAGAAGCTGTATCTAAAACTAATATATAAAACAAGGCAAAATATGAAGATTTATACAAACAATCAACTACTTGTTATACTTACTAAAAATCCAAACATTGATTGAAGAATCATCGCTATGTGTTTCATCATGCAAGCCGACCATTTCTTCAATTTCAGTTAATTGTTCAACTCATGCCGTATCTTCATCTTGATATGGCATGTCCTCATTAACGTCGTCCACCTCTACACGACCAATATGATTTGTTTTGATAATTGCAGACCAGTGACGCTTGTTAGTTTACATTTCTGTATAGGATACATAATACACTTGTCTAGCTTTTTGTGCAACTATGAAGGGATCATAGAGATCATATTTCCGATTCATCTTGATATCTACAATATCATATTGTGAATGAACTTTGGTTCCTCTGTTTCGTCTAGGATCAAACTGTTGGCAATAAAACAAGGCTAACTTGTGTGGAAATTTGTTATACTCCAACTCGAAGATATGTTGGATGACTCCATAGAAATCATCTTCCCCTCCTCCAGTAACCCATTTCACACAAACTCCACTGTTTATTGTTTTCTTACCCTGAGACCATGTTTTTGTGTGACATTCGTAACCATTAATGTAATATTTATGCCAAGTTTTGACTATTGAGTCAGGCCCCAAGCTAATGATAACAAGTTAGGGTCGGTCACACCATTTGCCTTGTCACTGGCCTATACAAAGAAGATACTCACAATAGTTAGGTGAGAAGTTCTAATTTTAGTGGCAAAAAACTTCAATAAAGCACTTACATACGCAAGAAACCATTATGGGAATTCTCCATGTATACAAGTTTGAGATGCTGGATCTTCTTCAGTAATGGAATTAGAGTGCAAAAAGGTGTTGACAATAATGAGAGAATTGTTATAACATGTATTTGGTAATTATGTGGGTTGTGTGCTTACATACTACTTACTCAATATATGGCTTGACCTCGTTGCAATTGATGAGGACGTGTACATGAGTAGACCTTCTTTTAGCATCACTCAACCAATGTGTTTGGGCCTTCCCACTAGGACGTCCTAATAGATTGCTAATTGACAATGTTGTTGTGCAACATCATTTAATTTTGCAGCTTCATTACGTTGGCTTCTAGCAAACAAGGAGATTATTTTGAAATAGTGGGAACAAAAATATGTTCTCTCTTGATGTAAGTATGACATACATATTAAGCCTTCCACTCTAGCCTTGTTTTTCCCTGTGCACTTAAAATCACTCATCATTCTGGAAAAAATGAGAGCAATAACTTAATAAATGTGGAAATACCAAGAAAAAAAATAAAATCCTAAATGGTGAATACAAAATACCTTTCAAATGGATACATCCATCGATATTGAACTGGACCACCAATTTTTTCCTCATAAGGGAGGTGATTTGGAAGATGCTCCATTGAAGCAAGGAATCCTGGTGGGAAGATTCTTTCAAGTTTGCATATGATGAATGGAATATTTTCACCCAATTTGAGCAATTCAACATGTCTTAAGGTATTACTGCACAAACCCTTAAAGAATTGACTTAATTCTGTTAGTGGTTTCCATACATGGTCAGACAATGAACTAAATGCAATGGAAGCAAACACTCTATAAATACGTGACAATCGTGGCTTTTCATCCCATTCATTTTCCCTCTATTATCATCAGCACATCATACCAAGTTAGAAGCATACCCATCTGGCATCTTAAGCTCCTTATCCATTTACAAACTTTATTTGCCTCATTAGATGTAAGACAGTAATTTGCCTTAGGTTTTGTCATTTTTCCATTATTATGTGGAACCAATTCCAAGTTATTACGTTGGCAAATGATGGCCAAGTTAAACACATTATCAAAGAAATTTTTTTATATGTGCATGACATCTAAATGGAGCCTTAATAAATTATCTTTCCAGTACATAAGTTCCCAAAATATGCTTCATTTAGTGTAATTGTGGCTAACTCCATATCCAAACAATCTACAAACTTCATTATCTATCACTCATGGAAAATTGTGAATCCACACTTCTTCTTCGGTCAACATATGAGGAGGTTCATCCTTCACAACCCTATTTTTAGTGAATCCTTTTTTACTTCTCTCTAAAGGCATGATTATGAGGTAATAACCGACGGTGACAATCGAACCATGAATTTTTGCCACCGTATTTTAAGGTAAAAGCCTTATTTCCATCTATAGACACCGGACATGCCAACTTGCTTTGAGTACTCCATCCAGATAGCATGCCATAAGTATTCCACATTAAGGTTGTCTTCATTACAAAGTTTTGTTTCATAGAAATATCATAAGTCAAAGCCCTTTCACTCCACAACTGTTGAAGCTCATCTACTAACGGTTGTAAATACACATCAATGTTTGCTTTGGGTTAGATGGTCCAAGTATGAGACAAGTCAAAAAAATGAATGTTTACTCATGCACATTTCGGATGGGAGATTATACGAGGTCACACCAACGGGCCAACAAGAATATAGGGATGAAGATGCCTTAATGTATAGCGTGAAGCCTTCTGAACATAAACAAAGCCTTAAATTTCTTGGTTCATTTGCAAAGTTTGGATACATTGCATCAAAATGCTTCCAAGCTTCCCCATCATTCCTTCAAAAGACACACGTCTACAAGCATGCTTGCAAAGAAATCAAGATACTTATGCAAAACATTCCAATTGGATTTGCAAGCTAAAAGTTTCACACATATTGAAAGTTTTGAATCAGAAACCCCATCATATAAGGGTTTGTTTGCAGCAGTTAACAAATCATAAAAGTCTTGAGCATCATTATTTGGGGGATCTTAATTAATCTTTTCCTCGTTGCCCTCATCACCCACATTTAGGAAGTTGTACGTAGGATCAAACGCATCATCGACCATATGTTGCATTAACAATAATGGATCATCATTATCCATAAGTCCATTACTACTTGGAACGTTTTCTAGATCAATATAATGGACCCAACACCAAGAATCAGATCTGACCATTTGAAACCAGACACCCAAAAGCAAAACATGAAAAGGACAAGTTGGCAAAATCAAATTTCACTTCATATATAAACTACACGATGTTTTCAGACAAAAAAATAATCATATGTTAATAGCATAACCAATGCAAATTGTTGCAACACAAATCTATTACAAGAGTTAGGGATTTTCAAGTTCTTAACTGTGAAATAAAGAATTTGAGATATTAGGGATTTCAGTGAGCTATACATTAACAAAACGGGAGAACGAGTTAGGGTTTGTAAATCAATTAATAAACCATTTATTCCTTCCTTTACTCAACAAATAATCATGAAAATAGAACAAATTAGAGAGAGCAAACGAGGGAGAGAGAGAGAGAGAGAGAGAGAGAGAGAGAGAGAGAGAGACATAACAAAGAGCGAATGAGACAGAACAAGAGAGAGATAGAACCTGTGAATGAGAGAGAGCGAACGTCGAAGCGGCTGCTAGAGAGACGGCAATCTGGGTTGGAGCAAGGTTGCAATCTGGGTTAGAGGTTGTAAGAAGAAGAAGGGTTTCTTGTGTAAGGTTGTTTAGAGATAATTGAGAATGAATGAGTTTTTTTAGTCAAGTGAGAATGAGGAGTTGTTTCAAATAAACCTTTTCTTTAACTCAATACAAATACCTTCTAAGAAAAAAAGAAATTAATAAACAAAACTTTACTTGAACATTACCCACGAACAATCCGTGGAACAATTAAAATTATTCTCTTCATTTATCTACGGAGAAGTTGTGGTAAACACAACATGAAGAAATTTCGCACAGATTATTTTACCCACAGATTTTTTTAATTTATCCATAAAATAACCGTAGAAATTAATTAAAAAAATTCATTTATTTTATAATAAATATACACATGGGTTTTCCATAAATAGCAAATAATTTATTCACCGACTGGTACCATGGATAATTTTTCCTAAATATACAAATGTTTTCTTGTAATGCGTGAAATATACTCATGAAATTCATCTACTACCATTACACGCATATTAACATATTCAAAGCAACTCCAACCAAAAATCTATTTCCCTCAATCTAAAATAAAAAGATAAACTCCACTATCCAAAAAAAAAAAAAAAAAAAAAAAAAGAAAGAAAGAGTTTATTAAACAATATTAATGATAAAAAAAATTGTACAAATACTGTTAATAGAAACGAAGAAGAAAAAATAATATTTTGAAACTTTTAATTTGTACTATGAAAGCTGTTTCATGAGTAAAATAGTTTAAAGAAATATAAGAAAAGAGGAACATATATGTATTCAAATTACTAAAAAGTATTTGTATTAATTTCTACTTCTATTTATTTCACACAATACCAAATCATTAATTTGCCTCTTTGTATCTATATTGTTTTAGTACACTTCCAATACACTTTTTTTGCCTCTTTATTTCTATTAGTTTAGAAAAATATAAGAAAAGAGGCAAAAGAATGTATTCGAATCAATACTAAAAAAAGCGGATAGATGATCACAAAGGGAAGAAAGATTGAAACCACAAAAGGTGGAGAGACAAATGAAAAAATACATTACTAAAGAAAAATATAAACAAATAGGCAAATAAATGTATTGGAGTTACTAATTAAAGTGAAAATAGAAACAAAGAGGCAAATTAATGGTTTGGATTGTGTGAAATAAACAAAACCATAAATTAATACAAATACTTAGAAGGATGGAGTACAAAAAATGGTGAAGAAAAATAGAAACAAAAAGTCAAATAATTATTTTAGTATTGTGAGAAGTAATAAATGCATAAATTATAAACTTTTAAGAATAATAAAGTATAAAAATTTCCATCAATTTGGGAGATAAATTTTTGTATGTATAGACTTAACAACTTTAATATATAAAGATACTGTCAGGTCTAATATATAAAAAAATAAAAAATATTTCACACTCTTTAAGAAAAATAGTTAACTTCATTTAATTATTTCAAAGTAATAAAAAAGTCATTGTAATCTCTAAGTTGTTTCTTCATGGGAACTTGTTCATTGGAATAAAATGAGTTATCGAAAACTAAAATCTACATTATTTAAAGGATATTATAGGAACTATAACATTAAATATAGTAAAATTAATCAAATTTTACTTATACTCCATTCGTCCCAAAATATAAGCACATGTTGCATTTTTCACTTTTGTAAAAAAAAATTGGCAGTGTAATTAATGTGTCTATTTTATATTAATAAATAATTAAATTGTCCTTTGTATATAGATATATTCAGTATTAACTTTTCATATTTCAAGACAAATTAGTAATATTAATTAAGGTTATGTTTAGAAAAAATAAAAAATGCATCTAGGTATTTAAAAGAGAACTTATATTTAGGGACTAATTTTTTCTCAACGAGGGCTTATAAATTGGGACGGAGAGAGTATTTAAGACCATAAAATATGACTTTTTTGTTGTTTATATTAAAGATCAAAGGGAGTATACAATACTATGCAATATATGTGAACGGTTTACACTTTGTTTTAGTAACTAACTAATTTTTGAACAAGAATTACATTGCGAGTTCTACCCTTGAGCAAGATATAGATTAAAGTCTCAGATTGCAAAATAAAAAATTCGAACTACATTTTTCTTTGTGAGAAACAACAATACTAATCATTGAACCATTTTCAATTTCATTACACTTTTATGTATAAATATTTTTTTTTTATATTAGTACATTGTTATTTTATTTTCTCCCTCCCATAATTTTTGTAAATCTCCTCCAATGTCTCTAATCCAAACAAAGCATTAAATGTATTCTCTAACTCATATGCCGATTCAACCATTTTTATCATTTATTTCATACATAAATTGTATATTGAATTACATTCGTAAAACCTAATTAAATAGTGTCCCAATTACGAGGAGCATCAAATAATAGTAGAACCGGGCAAATTGTAAAATATTTTATTAGAAACCTCAAGCTAATCAATCAGTTGACTAACCTACTTAATTAAATCGTCTCTAATCCATATTCGTTTGATAGATAAGATAAAAGACATGATAACACATATTTATCATATTCTATATGAGTCTAATGTTCGACAAACCAACAATTATATGGTATTCTTGAATTCTATTATATTCTGTCTTTGTAATTATCATTCTTATCCTTAATATGAGCTGGTTTAGACATCTGTTGATATGATAAGAACTGTAATTTACTTAATTGTCCTTAACAATATAATTTAAAATACACAATTGAAATTTAAAATATAAATAAAAAGCAATACAATTTGATATGAAATTTAAAATTAAAATATTATTAATTAGTTTTTAAAAATATGTACGATTTATGACAAGAGTAGTTTTGTCATTTTATATAATCTATTTTTTTTTCAAAATTATAAAATTTTGAATATTAACTTAAATTTTTTAAACAATTATACATCTTTACAAGGGTGGTTTTTTCAATTTAATATAATATATATTATATCTTGATTGAGCGTATCCAACCAAAATAAAATAGAATTATTTAGTTATTCATGATTTAGTTATGTATTTACTCTAAAATTATTATTTTTATTTAATTTTTATTTTTGTTTACTCTTTAAAAAAAATTAATTATGATTTTTTAAAACTAATACAAAATCCCCAACATGTTTGATTTTTTACTTTAGCTTTTATTATTTTTACAAATATTTTTTAAACTACCGGACAAAATTAGGTGTCAATAAATACATAAACAAGGGAACAAGTTATCCACTAACGATTACTTTAAGTTTGCATGGAAAATATTTCAGCAAAACAAAGTTAGAAGAAGCAGAGCTCATTTGACAATCATCGTCTGATTATTATGATCAGATGACGTCAAGATCTAGGGAACTCAACATCATTTGGTTAGTAAAGATTAGAAGATAGTTGGTTCAATAGGAAAGTTTAGATAATATCTACACTTCAACGATTGTAGAGATGACATCAGTAGCTAAGTAAAGTATCAAATGATTATTGTTCATAGAAGTAATTCAAAGTGGTACGTTTTCCACCTTGAAGTAAAATATCTTATCAAGATTAGACTTGACAAGAAAGATCGCACAATGATATCATAGAAAGTAGACGTCAATTTCAAAGTTGTACTTCAACAACTCCAAAAACTATATCTGAATGGATATCTATAAACTAATATTTCTAAGTTTAAAGATTTAAGTTGACGAACGCACCAAACATCAATGTATTAATGGTCAGATTAACATTTGTACCACAATAACATTTGCAAATAATCATCATTTTTCCTGTTGTAAATCGACCAAGAACTTATATTTATATACTTTTTAAAAAGAGAGATGTAACTTGGTTCGATATAAGATTTTATTCATTTCATATTTTCGTAACGAAGTTAGAATGCCAGGTGGTAGCAACCCTTATTGAAAATGGGGATCCGTGGTAGAGGCAAACATACTCGTTACCTTAACAAGGCAATTGTTGGATTGCTGGGGAGGCCAAGTATGGAAAGCCTGGTGGGGCTAGTAATACAATACACCATGTAGAGCTTGGTGAGGCTTGAAGAAATGTCGAATCGAAAATCTCAATTTGATTATGGAATCGAAAATCTTAATTCGACTATCGAATAAAAAATCTCAATTCAATTGCACCATTTCTAAATATGTTTTTCTGAGAGGCTTATAGAACACTAATGTTTCTTTGCATGGTGAGTGAAGTCGGATTGCTTAGAAGACCGATTAGGTATTTTGCATGAGATGGTTAGAGAATACTTTATTGAAGAGGCGAGTGAAGCCAAATTTTAAGGAAATCTAGATATTATGCTTCTGGTGGCTTGGGGAGGCATGAAAAAAATACTTGTTTCCTAGAGAGGCTTAGAGAATACTTAACTCAAGAGGCAGATGAATTTGAATCTTGAGGAAATCTAGAGAATGTACTTTGGTATCTTAAAGAGGCTTTATAATACGTAATGCTTGGAAAAATACTCAACACAATGATAAATACTCAATGCTTAGAAATATTTATAGAAAAGGAAAAATACTTAGCGCTTGAAGAGGCAAGGAAATAATATTTTCTTCCTAGAGAGGAAAACAAATACTCAACACAACTAGTGAAAGACACTTCCAATAATTCTTTACCTTTTATAATAGTTATGTCCCCAACAATTTTGTCTCTAATGCCATTCCTTCACTAGTAGTTGTTGCAGACAATGAAATGCTTACTAGTTTTTCGTCAACGGAAGAAATCAAAATTGTCGTTTTCTCAATGGAGCTTCTTATAGCCTTGATTGCTTTGGTGGCTCTTTTTTTTCCACATTTACATATATATTGTTAGACATGATGTTTATGATTCACTTTGACAATTCCTCAAAACAAGTTGGATTTTGCCTAATCTTAATTCTAACTTGGTGGTTTTAAATCCCAATCATGGTCGTGTAGACCAAATTGAGAAGTCTAGGCCTATTGCTTTAGAAAACTTTCAATTCAAGATTATATCCATGGTGCTAGTTGATATGCTGTTATTGATTGCTTCTAATATTGTTTCTAAGCACCAAAGGTTTATTAAAGGTAGACCAATCAGTGCATTTGTATCACTTCACAAGAAATAAACTTGATGAACAAGAAATGTTGTGGTTGAGTTCTCAAATTTGATATTAAGAAAGGCTTTGACACTTTGGATTGAGAATTTCTAATCAAAGTTCCCAATGTTTTTAGTTTTGATCAAGACTTTTGCAACTTGATAAAATCAATCTTGAAATGTGCCAAATTGTCTTTAATAATTAATGGAAAGGTCATGGAATTTTTCAATTCTGCAAAGGGTGTTAGGAAAAGTAGCCATTATCTCATATTGTTTTGCATTGTTGTGGAAGCTTTGAGTATAAGCATAACTTACCTTGTTGAGCCCAAAAATTTGAGTGGATAATTAATGGGGCCAAGAGGCATGAAGATCCTGAGCAACATTTATTTTTACAGGTGAAATAATATTTTTCAAATATTCAAAGAAAAATGCACGAGTCCTCAAAGCTCTATTTTAGGACTATGCAGATAAGGCTCCTCCCATCTAGTAAGGAAGCGGGATGAGTAAGATGGTGATGCTTCTAACATGGCTAAAACATCTTTCACTCTTAGATTCTTCACTATCTATAACATTATCATGGAACAGATACAACACCCTTTCTAAAGGCAGAGTAGGTACTTGATGTTCAACTCTTTCTTCGACTATCGAATCGAAAATCACAATTCGATTGCACCCTTTCTAAATATGTTTTTCTAGAAAGGCTTAAAGAACACTAATGTTGCATAGCATGGTGAGTGAAGTCGGATTGCTTAGAAGACCGGTTTGATATTTTGCATGAGATGCATAGAGAATACTCTACTGAAGAGGCGTGTGAAGCCAAATTTTAAGGAAATCTAGATATTATGCTTCTGGTGGCTTGAGGAGGCATGGAAAAAATACTTGTTTCCTGAAAAGGCTTAGAGAATACTTAACTCATGAGGCAGATTACTTTGAATCTTGATGAAATCTAGAGAATGGACTTTGGTATCCTAGATTGGCTTTATAATACTCAATACAACAATAAATACTCAATGCATGGAAATATTTAGAGACAAGGAAAAATACTCAACGCATGAAGAGGCAAGGAAATAATACTTGCTTCCTAGAGAGGAAAAAAATACTCAACACAACTGGTAAAAGATACTTCCAATATCTCTTCACCTTTTATAATCGTTATGTTCCACACGATTTTGTCTCTAATGCCATTCCTTCACTAGTAGTTGTTGCAGATAATGAAATGCTTACTAGTTGTTTGTCAATGGATGAAATCAAAATTGTCGATTTCTCAATGGAGCCTCTTATGCTCCTAGCCTTGATTGCTTTGGAGGCTATTTTTTTTCACATTTACATAGATATTGTTAGACATGGTGTTTAGGATTCACTTTGATAATTCTTCTTCAAAACAAGTTGGATTTTGCCTAATCTTACTTCTAACTTGGTGGTTTTAAATCCCAAGCATGGTTTTGTTGACCGAATTGAGTAGTCTAGGCCTATGGCTTTAGAAAAATTTCAATTCAAGATTATATCCATGGTGCTAGTTGATATGCTCTCATTGATTGCTTCTAATATTGTTTCTAAGCACCAAAGATTATTAAAGGTAGACCAATTAGTGCACTTGTGCACTTCACAAGAAATAAACTTGATGAACAATAAATCTTAAGGTGACAATTGGTTTTCAAATTTGATATTAAGAAAGGCTGTGACACTTTAAATTGAGAATTTCTAATGAAAGTTCCCAATGTTTTTAGTTTTGATCAAAACTTTTGCAACTTGATAAAATCAATCTCGAAATGTGCCAAATTGTCTTTAATAATTAATGGTAAGGTCATGGAATTTTTCAATTGTGCAAAGGGTGTTAGGTAAAGGTAGCCATCATCTCATATTGTTTTGCATTTCTTAGGAAGCTTTGAGTATAAGCTTAACTTAGCTTGTTGAGCCTAAAAAGTTGAGTGTAGAATGGGGCCAAGAGACATGAAGATTCCGAGCCACATTTTCTATTACAGGTGAAATAATGATATTTTTCAAATGTTCAAAGAAAAATGCACGAGTCCTCAATGCTCTATTTCAGGACTATGCATATAAGGCTCCTCCCATCAAGTATGGAAGCGAGAATAGTAAGATGGTCATGTTTTTAATATGACTAAAACATCTTTCACTCTTAGATCTTCACTATCTTTAACAACATCATGGGACATGCATAACACCCTTTCTAAAGGCATAGTAGGTACTTTATGTTCATTTATTTGTTGACTATCGAATCAAAAATCTCAATTCGATTGCACTCTTCTCTTTTTTTTGAATTCTCCATGGCTTTTAGAATATTATATGTAATTGTTTCCTCATTTACCTTAAAGGTTAAGGTGCCATCCACCACATCAATTATAGCTGTCCCTTGTTCTAAGAATGGTCTCCCCAAGATCAAGGGGATATTATTGTCTTCCTCCATGTCTAGTACCACAAAATCCACTAGAAAAAATGAACTTATCTACTTTGACCAACACATCTTCCACCACCCCATATGTGTGTTTCATTGAAGGATCCACAAATTCTAACATCAACCGTGTCTTTGACTCTCCCAATGCCATTGATATTGATTTCCTTCATTTTGATATATTTTCTATCGCATGGTGATTTTATGCATATTTATTGTGATTTATTAATTAGTATAAATTGTTGATGTTATATTTATTTATTTTATCGTTTTGACTAATCTATAAAGATAGTAGTATTTTTATGTGATTATTTTGTAAAATAGTATAGTAATAATTGTAGTTATTATTTTGAATATGAGAGTTTTGGTTATTAGTGTATTTTAAAAAATTAATTACTTTATTTTATAAAATACTAGTTTCAAAATATTAGTAATATTTTAGTAATGAAATTGTATTAAAAAAAAGTATTAAGGAAATTAGTTTTGATAATTATTGATTTTATTTTTTTTAAAATAAAATAAAAGAAAGGAGTAAAATGTGTTTTATGGGTTAAGCCCACATGCAAGAGTAATAGGTAATTAAATAATAATAATAATAATAATAATAATAATAATAATAATAATAATAATAATAATAATAATAATAATAATAATAATAATAATAATAATAATAATGATGATGATGAACAACAAAAAGGAAAAAAAGGAAGACTAGTTCCCATCTTCTTCATATACACCTCCGCCTCCATAACCTATTTCCTCTCCATCTTCTCTCTTTGATCATGACCATTATAGTGGGTGTCGTGCAAAATCGAAACCACATTTGTGATCGTTTTGATATCCTCTTTCATTCCCAACCTGAATCGCAAGTTGAAACAACTTATTCCCCTTTGTCAAAAATCACATCTCCACCTTTTGATCAAGATTCCGGCCATCACGACTATCACCAACGAAAATCGAGACCATATTTGGACTCCACGAAACACCCTCTTCCATGCTTGAAATCGCCAACCGTTACACTTCAAAAAACAGGTTTCCACCATTGTCGCGGCTGTTTTCTTGAATTTCGGCCAGCACGCTCATCGTCTTGAAAAACTGATATCATTTTTGGATTCTTCTCGTCGAAACCTTCAAGAAGCACTAGTCATTTGCGTGTTTCAGTAAAGTTGACGTCAGACCCTGTCGGCGCTCCAGCGTGTCAGTGAGGTCTTTCCTAATAACTTGTTTCACATCGTTTTGAATATGTTTCTTCTCCTAACATTTTAGTAGTTATGTAACACTGATTTTTATGCTCCACGTAAATTATCAGCCATGTTTCATTGACTCTGCAAATTCGTCGATGCTTTTGGACTCGTTCGTTGCGCTTTGTCGACTTGTCATGGTTGCTGAAAATTGCTCTGATTCTTATATTGTACGAAAGCGTCAAACTGAGGTATGGGGTGAGAGTGAGTTCGAATTCATGAGTGTAAGTTAAGTGAGATGAACGGAAAAACTGTATTTCCCATAATTCATTCGATGCTCACTACGTACAGCTGAAGCCTTATGAGTAATAATTGACTAATGAGAAAACTTGAATTTGGTGAGGTTAAAATATGAGTTAGAAACTTTTATATGGTGTTGTTTGATTTGATTTTGAAGATTGTGTGGTAGTTGAATTATTGTATAATTGTATATTTGACGTATTATGTGTTTTTTTTATATCCACCCTTGATATTGTTAAATGATATACAATGTGATGAATTGTAATTATCTGCATTCCAATTGACGTGGTGTGTGTGAATGATCTAGTATTATTATCTGTGAGTGAAAATCCTGTATTGTTGGACCTTGTGTATTATGATGATAAATTTTGAATGTTAAATATGGAAATATGCATTGATGATTTGTACTTGTTGACTTATGATGTTACCACCTTGATGAATATCATGAAATGCATATTGTGTTTAATTGAATAATGAAGAATTCGACCTCTGCCAATGATGGATCTCTTAAAGGAGTGAGTAGCCTAGGCCAACGAGGGGAGAATCTAGATGTGATTTGTTTGAAGTAGGGATTATGTTGTCATCATATAGGTAGGGCCTGACAAGCCTAGTGATTTCGGGGAAGTACAACTGAATGAGCCTGATTGTGGCGGTCTGCTGTGGAGTCTTAAGGCAAGATTGTTAGACCTTGGAAGTATTCGGGTGGGGAATTCCTAGGTGATTTGGGGGTAGCACTCCAAATGTCAGGAGCTACCATGCAACACACGTTTACCTCGACTGTCGCATATATGTGTCTCGGGTTGAGTTGAGGGGATCTATGAGGATAGAGTTAATTTGAATTGTTCGTCTACTTGCGTGGTTGCATAGTATCAAGCCTCCTAACCAAGTACTTTAGAGTTAGAATGGTACTAAAAAAAGAGGAGGAGTCTAGAGTATAATAGCATGCATAACATTATTTGACTTGTGTGTTGACTTACCTGACATTGTGGATTGTATCAATGTTTTACCTTGATTATTATTATTAATTGTGGTTTGATATGATACGGTGTTTAATCAATGTTTTACATGTTCTTCTCAATTATTTTACACTATTACATGTTTTCGAAGCTCACCCCTCGTTGCTTGTGTTTAGCGCTTGCGAGAGCGCAGTTATTTTAGGTTATCGGTTGGTGATCCATGCTCTGATAGGTGATACTGGGTGGAAGTAATTCGTTGTGTTTAATCGAGTTATTAACTAATTTTTGTTTTGTAAACTCTATCGATCAATTGTGTTATATTCGATCTTTTATTCGAAGATAAAAATTAATTGTCTCTAAGTTTTGAACTTGTTTTTATGTCATAAATATTTGTTTAATTAAGAAATTTTATGCAAAAGTCTTGTGTAAGTGTGAGTGTGACGTCTGTGCCTTATACTTTAAAAGGAATTTTTTATAGTCTACTTTGGGACCGCTGCGAATCTCTTTCAAAAATAATGCATTTTACTTTTTATTTCAATTTGGTTTTAGGGTGTCACAAAAACTAAAATTTTGATTAGCTAGCTCTATGTTTTAATTTATTAATTTGATAGAGGTAATCCTAATTATTGAATTGATAGATTTTACCTATTTGTGTTTGTGCGGGAAAATTACTATGATTTTCTTCAAATTTTAGTAAGTTGTTTCACCAGTAAATTCAATTAATTAATATATTTTATTAGTGATTTTAATTTCCCTTTGATTCCATTTAGTATATCCAGAGTTTAAAGTATGAGTTTTATTTTCTTTGGCATTGTGTTTTAGTTCAGTTTTAACTTTAATCAGTTTAAAATATTTAGTCTTGATATGAATTTGTTTGAAATTGTTGATCTAATAACTAATTGATTGAAACATTGATTTATGTATGAATTATATGTTCAAGGCTTCAAGTATTGACTTTTACTACCTAGAAATTATTATTATTTTTGTTGAAATCCAAACAAAAAAAAAAGAAAAGAGAAATTCTAAACCTTGAATTAGATAGAAAATATATCTCATATGTTTAAAGTTTCAATTTTGACTACAAAACTCTTATTTTTGATTTTAAGTTGGCTTGTGTGAAAAAAAAAATGGTGATTGTTGTCTTTACCATTGTTATTGATTTTAAGATATTAATTTTGTAGATGTTATCGTCAATTAAAAATTTTGTCTTCAAAAGTTTTTATAAAATGTTAAAATTCTGTTTTTTATATAGAGAGCACGTAGCTTGAGTTTAATAAAAGTCTGAAATATTGATTTTCATGTTCAAACCGTTAAAAGTATTATTTTGGTGAAAAAAAATTAATTTGAGATGCTAACTTCGAAGAAAAATCGATTTTTAAGGTGTGATTTTTACCTTTAAATTACTTAGAAATGTTGATGGTTGTACCTAGCTAGATGATTAAAGTTTTGATATTGCTTTCGAAATTAATTTAGAACGTTCGTCGTGAATTTGAAATTGTATGAATTTCATTTTATTAGCAATAGCAATTTTAAATATTCAAGGTTGGTAGAAATTTAAATTTACTATTTTTATAAAACAAATTGTGAAGGAGTTAATATTGATTTATTTTGTAAAGAGAAAATAATTTTATGGTTTAACTATTGCTGAATTATTTTAGAGAATTAAATTGTGTTGGAGTTGTGTTGATTTAAAATA
>JBBPBQ010020323.1:29035059-29104933 GCA_037974755.1 Cicer yamashitae
TTATGATTTTATTTAAAATTTAGTTTAGACAAAAAAAAATGTACACCAAGTTTTACTATGTATTGTTTTTAAGAAAATCTAGAAGATTTGTTGTAGAAACAGTTTTGAGAAATTAAGTAAAAAAAAATATAACTATCGTAGAAGTTTTGGTGAGTTGGAAAATTTTCTATCTACTTTTATATATATGGTCTGATAAGGATTAATTCAAAAAAAAATTTAATTAATAATTTAAGTATGATAAATTTGGAGTCGTTAGATTGCTATGAGAATATGTTATGTGTTAAGAATTAGTGTTTGATTTGTAAAATAAACGTAAAATCATGATCTCAATTATTGAATTAGTTATATGCATATATATATAATTATGTGAATATGAAAGTGTTTGTGTTTCAGGTGTTCTAAGTGTTAGGAATTTGTGTATAGTGTTTAGAGTAGTTGAGAGTGTTTAAAAGTGAGATAATTCTATATAATTTTATTATCATCGTTAGAAATACTCATTAATTTTATTATTGAAATAGTTAGAAATCATGTTCATCTCTTATACAATTTTGAGTGACTATGAGTCTTATGTGGCATCAATGTTAAATGGTTTATGTGGCGAGAATTTTAGGTTGGAGGTGTCTACTTAAATTAAATATTCAATTAAGTATTTTGATCTTCTAATAATCTGCTCGAAAGAAATAAGTGCATTGTGTTATTATCTTATTTGTTCTATATTGTCTCATTTAATAAAGACCTAGAACTATTGTATGATTCTATAAATGAATGTTGTGTATAAGACTTTGAAATTAATTTAGAATTTGAGTGTGTTTGAAACTATATCTGAAAATATTTGTCATATTCCACTATGATTATACACATTAGTTTTTTTAAAAAAATAAAAATTAAATGATTGCATGTCATTGAGTTGTTATATGCATTTTTGTTTGTAATTCTTGAAGGTATCAAATATTTTAAATGTTTCTCTATATGTCTAACTTTTATGGAGTCTGTAAAGTAATTGTTGTTAGAATTTAAACACTTTTAAAGGAGAGTAAAACTAGTAGGATATTGTTTTAGAAGTTAATTGAACTTGAAAGTGTATGTGATATATGTGTTATTTTATTCACCTAAATGTAGTAAGTTGTTGTTAACTAAATTAACATGCTTAGTTTTATTATCAACGATAATGATTAATCAAGATATTTCTATTGTATCGGAGTTGCTGAATTTGATGTGTTTAATTAATTTCTTGTGTCAGGTTAGCTTATCATGCTAGGATTCTTGACATATTATACTTAAATAAGTTGTTAACGCCTTAAATATGTTTATTATATCCATGTAGATTAAGTTTGAATGTTGAGGGGGTTAGTTACATATTAGTTCCCTTATTGTTCACTATAAATTTCAAGGACGAAATCTCTTTAACGAGGGGAGAATTGTAACACCCCAAGTTTTACAATAAATAATTTCTTAATGAAATAGGTGTTTAAATTATTTTAGAATACATGTTGATTAATTTTCTTTATATGTGTGCTTTCTATGATGTGCTAATATTTGACTAAATGAGTAATGTAAATAACAAATATTATATTTTATTATTTTATATATTTTTTCTAAAAATAATAGTATTTTAGTGTAAATATTTTAAAGAATAATAAGATTTTATGCGATTTTACGTGTATATTTTAGTTAGTAATTAATGTGATATTTTTTTGTATGTTTGACTAATGTTAAGTGTACATATGTTTATATTTTAATTATTTCTAAGTACTTCATATTTTAGTTATTTATTTTATAAATAATTATCTTGAGAATGTAGTAATATTGTATTTGATTTCCTTTGTTTTTATATACTTATTATGGTATGTTGATTTTAAATATATTTATTATGATTTAGTAATTAATATAAAGTGTTGATGTTATAATTATTTATTTTATAATTTCGACTGTTCTCTAATGATGATAGTATTTTAATCTGAATATTTTGAAAAATAAGTATAATTATAGTGATTATTTTGAATATGAAAGTTTCAATAGTTAGTAATATATATTTTTTTTAAATATTAGTAATTTTTTATTAATGAGATTGTGTAAAAAAAAAATAGTTTTGATAATTGTTGGTTTTATTTTAAAAAATAAAAGAAATGAGTAAAAGGTGTTTTATGAGATAGACCCATATGTAAGAGTAAAACCTAGTCTAAGTCTCACAAACAAAAAATTAATTGAAAAGGAAAAAAACTACATATTATTATCCTCTGAACTCGAGTCTAAGTCTCAAGTCCTCTTATCTTCTATAATACATAAACATATGGGTGAGATAATAATCTCAATGAGTTATGTACAAAACAAAAGGGTGGACAGTTCAAGCATAACATGATTATGCAATTTTGTTTAAAAAAACCAATCCTTAATTTTCATTCCTTTTCGTTAGAGTATGGAAAAGGTTTTCTCAACTATCTCAACGTGGGTCACCAAGATAATTGAGATTTTCTTGGTAAGGTAAGTCTTGGCCATGACCTCAACTGGCGTCCCAATTGTTGTCCCCTTGTAAAACACATGTTTTTGATAAAGACAAAGACCAAAAACTGTGATCAAAATAACAAAGCTCAAAAAGAAGTCCAAATATCAAAAGTCAACTATAATCAAACATATTAGATGTTTAATAAATGTAAAGGTACATGATGCAATCAATACTTCAAAAGTACACGAGAACCATTCATCTTTGCATATGCATAAAAAGGATTTTCACACGTCAAAATTACATTAACAATGTTTAAAATTAAAGTTTTTGACAAAAAGCAACGTCGGATTCGAATACAGCATATTGTATTCGAATATTGATGTTAAGTCAGTAGCAAAAACTGAACATCTATATTCGACTACGAAGTGCTGTAGTCGAATACAAGTGCTAAGTCAGTAGCTCAGACTACACATCTGTATTCGACTACAACCTGATGTAGTCGAATACAAACAACAAGTTAGTGGCAAAATACACTTATTTGTATTCGACTACATGAACTCTGTATTCGAATACAAGATGAAAATTTTGAATAAATCTGAACGTTATAAGAGGTGTATTCGAATACATACATACTGTATTCGAATACAACTGGAAACAATGCAATTTTTCATATCTGAAATGGTTCTAGATCATTGCATTTGTTCATCAAACCTCTTGGACAATGGCCACTGATCTGAAGTGATGTCTATGGAGTATAAATACCTCATAGTTTCAGATTAATTAACACACAATCCTACTACCAAAACTTTGAACAATTTTCCGAAATCCTCTCAAAGTTATTTTTCATATTTCAAGTACTTGCAATTCATTTTCATATCATTGAGAAAGGTTCTCAAAGTACACTAGATAATATTGTTGTCTCCATTTATTTTCTGCCATTTACTTATTGCCCTACACTGTCCAAATAACAAAAATCTATCACTAAACCTCTGAAAACCACTGTTCTTACACCTAATTAACCCCCCCCCCTCTTAGGTGCACCTCTGTTCTTACACCCTTTACCTATGTTTCATTCTGAAACAATCATCATGTCCCACCGTACGTAATATTTTAAAACAATGCATGCTATGTCATTATGTATGTTTAACATACATCACTATCACATCAATCACAATTAACATAAGGAGTTCAAAACAGTACATAAAAGTTAGTCCTAGATCAAATATCAAAGGGAAGTTACAGTTAGAAGGCGATTACAGTTTGAGGGAAACCCCAGTCAAAGGAAGTCTCGATCAGAGGAAATCAAGTTAGAGGAAAGACTTGATTAGAGAAAGTTCAAGTTAGAATCATAATAGATTGTCCATAGGGAATTTAAGAGGGAGTCTACGTAGATCATATAGAGGGAAGGTTCAGAGGAAGTCTACATAGAACATTTAGAAGGAAGGTCCATAGGGAATCTACGTAGAACGTTTAGAGGGAAGATTCAGAGGGAATCTACATACACCATTTAGAGGGAATCTCTATAGAATGTTCTACGTAGAACGTTCTCAAGGAGTTGTTAATACAGATAACGCACCACTTACTCCACTAACATTCTACCCTCATTCTTTCAATCCCTTAACACATTATGAACTTCGGCACACACATGCAGAATAATTGAATTTTGAAGAATCGAATGCAAGTTTTCAACAATTCGTACATGTCAAACCTCACAATTTTCCTCACTCTCAATTTCAAAGTTCCTATTATTTCAAACCCAGGAAATGAAGTTTCAACAAAAGATGAGTTTAAAGTCAACCCAAGAACCCACATCCAGAATAATTGAATTTTGAAGAATTGAATGCAAGTTTTCAACAATTCGTACATGTCAAACCTCACAATTTTCCTCACTCTCAATTTCAAAGTTCCCATTATTGCAAACCCAAGAAATGAAGTTTCAACAAAAGATGAGTTTAAAGTCAGCCCAAGAACCCACATGCAAAATGTGAAAATTAGTTACTAGGAAAAAAACTCAATCTCTTGACAAGGAGAAACTTCCTTTAGAGTTGAGCTGGGTTGTTGAAGTTGTTTGGTTTTCTAACTCTTAATACTTTTGCCTCTATTGCAATGGGTGGAATATGAGATTCCCCAATCTGGTCTTTATCCTCTTTCAGTGTTGCCTTTGACTATAGACGACTCTAAAGATGAATGCATGAGATCAGATTGGAGGGAAAGAACTTCCAATGGTTGCTACCATTGAAGGATCTTGGGGAGAAAATGAGGGGAATGTTGATGATGGATAGTAACAAAGTGAAAGGAATGTGTTGAGTTGGAAGAGAAATTGTGGTTGGTGATGAAAGAAAGGAAATGTTGAATGGGTTGGTGTACCCGTGAGTGAGAGGGAAGAAAAGAAATGTTGACACTTGTACTTGTTAATACTACCACTTGTGTACTTCTACTTTTTGAATATAAATTAAATATTACTAGAAAATATTGTATAATGTTTAGCAAAAAAAATTTAATAATCTAATTATTATCTTAATCTTGTAATTATTTCTAAGATAGTGAAAGGAGTTGTTACTATCTTAATTTTTTCATAATTCATTTATGTATTTTGGTATGTAGAAGCAAGTTGATGAAAAAAACCATCACAAATACCGACTTTTAAATATGATAATTTCTTTTTGACAAGTTAAACAAAGTTTAGATTTTTTTTTCTTTCAAAAATAATATTTTTATGAATTTATGGATACCATACATTTTACGATATGTTGGAATCTCTATAGTATAAAAACAAATATGATATTCTTTTGCGAAGGATACGAACGATACGTAGCACAATATTGCCTCTTTCATCAGCGTAATCACATAACAAATGAAGCTCATAAAGTAGCCATTTGGTTTAGTTTTTAACCGTAGATAGTAGAGAGAATTTGAGACTATGAATGTTTATATTAACTTATAATGTGTGAAAACAAGTAATAATGGTAAAACTTGTGTATTTCATAGATTGGCAATCCTATTTATACATGAACTATTCTTACACATTCTAACTGCAATCTAACTAACTAACTATTTGTTTAGTTAGTTAGTTACTATAATCAATTATTACGTTACTTGAATTATAAATAATCTAATATTTTCCCTTAATTCAAGTATCTAAGTGAAACTATACCTAGCATTTGTCTTAGCTCTTCAAATCTGTTTGTCCTCCATGCCTTGGACATTATATTAGCAACTTACACTTAGTTTGACAATATATGAGTTTGAGCTTGTTCCTCCCAACTTGATCTCTTAAGAAGTGAAACATGGTCTCTATGTGCTTGCTCCTTCCATGAGATACATGATTCTTTGCTAGATTTATGGCTGAGATTTTTCAATCATCAATACATCAATCTTTAGTTCCTCCATCAAAGCTTCGAGCCACAAAGCTTGGCAAGCTGCATAACTGCCAGCAATGTATTCTGCTTCACATGATGATAAGGCTATGACTAGCTGCTTCTTTGAGCTCCATGCTATTGAGGATTTCATGAATTTGAATACATAGTCTGATGTGCTTCTTCTATCACTCTTATCTCCACACAAATCATAATCTAAATAGCCAACTAGATCTTCATCTCCTTGCTTCAATTCTCTTGCAAACAAAATTCCATGTTCTAATGTGCCTTGAATGTATCTCATGATTCTCTTTGTTGCAGTCCAGTGAGTGTGCTTGGGATTCTCCATGAATCTGCTAATGACAACCACTATAGCATATGTCAGGTCTTGCGTTGCATAAGTACCTTAGAGATCCAACAACCTATTTGAACATGGTGGTATCAGCCAACTCCTCTTCCATTTCTTTTCCGAGCTTTGTATTGACTTCAATTGGAGTAATAGCAGGGTTGCAGTTAGCCATGTTTTATCTCCTCAAGATTTCTCCAGCATATTTCCTTTGATGCATTATCCGCCCTTATTTTGTTTTAGTAAATTCCATTCCCAGAAAATAGGTCAGATTTCCCAAGTCTAACATCTCAAATTCGTTCTTGATAATCTCCCTGAATTCTTCAATTTCTTTCCTGTTGCTGCCAGTTACCAACATATTATCAACATTTAGGCCACTTGAACAAACACTTCAGAATAGTTTATCCCTGCCCTTTGTAGAAATCCTTTGGCAACCAATCAAGCTTTGTATTTAGCAATTGACCCATCTAGATTTAACTTGAGTTTGTAGACCTATTTGACTCCTATTTGCTTCTGTTTTGGATGTAAGTCAGTCAGGTGCCAAGTCTGATTCTTCTCAATTGCCCTGATCTCTTCTATCATTGTTTCCTTCCAAGGTCCTCTCTTCATAGCTTCTTCAACATTTAGTGGTTCTGTATTTGCAAATAGAGCAAAGTGCACTAGATCTCCATTGTTATCAATTTCATTGTCATTGTATAACTTACTTAAATGTGTTGGTGGTTGCCTTGTTCTCTGAGATCTGCTTAATTATATATTTTCTTCAACTGTGTTTTCACTGCGGACTTATGTTTATTGGCTGGTGTTGCTGGTCTTCTGATCTCAATCCTAGTGTTGGCTGGTGCTGCTAGCATTCTATTTGCAGTCCTAGTTTTCTTGCTCAACTATCTTAACATCTCTACTAACTACAATCTCCCCTTTAGTAGGATCATACAGTTTGTATGCATCAGTTGGATGATATCCAACTAAGATCATGACTTCACTCTTGTCCTGCAGTTTTCTTCTCTTCTGGTCTGGCACATGCTTGAAGTATAAAGCACCAAAGGTTCTCAACTGTCCTACAACTAGTTTCTTACCACTCCAAATCTCCTCTGGCACTTTCTCAGGCAGCCTTTTTGTTGGACACTTATTTAAGATATAGACAGCAGTTGATGGATGCAGTCTCACCCTGAAACTTGTGTGGTAATTCCTTTCCTTTCAACATACTTCTATTCATGTCTAGGATGGTTCTGTTTTTTCTTTCAACCAGTCCATTATGTTGAAGTTTGTAGAGGGTAGTCACTTCATGTTCAATCCCATTTTTAACACATAATTCCTCAAACTCATGTGATGTATACTCACCACCTCCATTTGTCCTTAGCACTTTGATAACTTTTCCACATTGTTTTTCAACTTTCACTTTGAAATTCTTGAACATTTCAAGTGCTTCATAGTTTTTATCAAGTATATCCATAACATTCTACTAAATTCATCAACAAATGTTATGAAATACTTATTACCTCCCAGTAATGGCACTTCAAATGGTCCACATATGTCATTATGAGCCACTTCAAGACACTCATTTGCTCTTGCTTGCACTTGTGATTTGAAAGAGTTTCTTGATTGTTTTCCTGCCATACGCACATATTTGAAAGAGTTTCTTAATTGTTTTCCTGCCATACACACATCACACAACTTTTCAAGAACATTAATCATAGGAATGGCATTCACCATCTTCTTTGTTCTTAGTTGCTGCAAGCTTCTAAAATTTAGATGGCCAAACCTTAAGTACCATAGCCAGTTCTCATCAACTGAACTCAATCCCTTCAAGCATTGGATGTCTGTAGCCTGCATGTTTATGACAAAGGTTCTGTTCTTTGAGAGAGGAACCTTCAGTATCATTCTCTTTTTTCAAATATACATTTCTAGTGCATCATTCTTCATTATCACTTGAAACCCCTTTTGAATCAGTTGGCCTATACTCAACAGAGTACTTTTCATTCCTGGTACATACAACACATTCTCAATCACCACTGTCTTTCCATTCCTTCTTCTGATCACCATGTTTCCAGTACCTTCAGCCTCTAGTGTTCTGTCATTAGCAAACCTGATCTTGCTTCTTCTCGATGTATCAATATCGACCATCCATTCTTTGTGACTAGTCATGTGATTGGAACAGCCAGTATCAAGAAACCGACATTGAGATTGAGAAGGTTCTTCATTTGTTGTAGCCATCAACAAGACTGTGTTTGGATCTAAATCATCCTCTTGTGCATCACATGCCTCATCCTCATCCTTCTTCTTTTGTTTGCCTTTTTCAACCCATCATTCATCAACAAAATTCCCAAACTTCTAAAAATTATAGCATTGTCAAAGTTCTTTGATTTTCCTTTGGATTTACCACTTTTACATCCTCCTTTTGATGAAGATTCAGATCTATCATCATACTTCTTGAACTTATCTTTATTGTTCTTCTTCCACTTCCTTTTCTAATCTCCTTTCTTATTCATTTGTGCTGTCAATGCTTGATCCTCCAGCCTTCACTCCATTCCTCTCATTCATCCTCAATTCTCTTGCTTCTAATGTTCCCTGATATTCCTCAAGACTCAAGGTTGAAATGTCTTTGGATTCTTCAATGGTACACACAATGTAATCCAACCTGGGATGCAAGGATCTTAAAATCTACTCACACAGCTTCTATCCATACAGTTTCTCACCACAACTAGCCATCTAATTTGTAATTATTTTTACTCTTGAGATTAAATTTGATATTTTCTCTTGCTCTTCCATTTGTAGCAGTTCGAATTGCCTCTAAAGGGTTTGTAGGTTTACTTTCTTCACCTTTGCTCCTCCTGATTAGCATTTATCAAAGATGTCCCCAGGCTTCTTTTGCACTTCTTGCATCAGATATCTTGTCAAAGTTGGTTGTATCAAGACATTGATGAAGAATCAATGTAGCTTAGAAATCTTTCTTCTTGTTTTCTTTTAAAATTGATCTATGTGCTTCTGTTGGATTGACTCCCAGATCATCAAACCCTTTTTCTATGATTTCCATGACTTCTTGAAATCCAAATAAGGTACGAATTTTTACTCTCCATCTATCCCAATCTTTTCCATCAAAGTGTGGCATGTGAGCTAGAAAATTTCCATTGTTTGCACTTGAATTCATCCTCACTTCACTCATGTTTAATCCTCACACCTCACTCGTGTTTTCACTCTAATTTTGGATCAAAATACAGTGGCTCTGGATACCAATTGTTAGCTACCAAGTTGTTGCTTGCACAACAAGAAAACAAAAAATGCACTATTGAATGAATGGTAAGACTTGTGTATTTCATAGATTGACAAATCTATTTATACATGAGTTATTCTTACACATTCTAACTGCAATCTAACTAACTAACTAACTGACTGGTTAGTTAGTTACTACATACAATTATTATATTATTTAAATTACAAGTCATCTAATAGAACCAAGGTTCAAATTGCCGCTAAGAGATATATTTACATTTATTGTTTGACGACTCAAATAGATTTACTTCTAGTGGTAGAAGGAATCTATGGGAAACTAAAAATAACTTAGTTAAATAAATTAAATTTGGATAAGATATTTTGATCAAATTTGAAATTGACATAAAACTTATAGTTATATAAACAATATTATAGTACTTAACAATAATTGCATATGATAACTCTTCATCATATGCATATTTTTCATTGTTTTTAGTCTTACTTATCTTGAATCATTAGTTAATTTAAGGAGTTATTTGGTATATTTTGTTGATTTTAGTTCTTGGATTTAATTAAATGTTTATGTTCTTATTTCATTGATTAAGTAGATATTTTTCGTAGTTTTGTGTTGTTTCTTTGTTTTAGTGCAGTGCTAAATGTTTGTGAGAAATCAACATGGCCTATGTGGAGTATTTCAACCATATCTGGAGTTGTAAATGTAAAATTGGAGTCAAAGCAAGTGCAAATGAAAGCTAAGATCCATAGCTATAACTTTCATGAAGACATTAGAACCAGATTCGGACTCGAAAGAGGAGACAAATGCAGTAAACCTCAGACAGCAGATCTTGTGCTCCTGGGGCGCATTTCTACATTCCAAGATCTGTTCAGGTGCGCCTAAAGCGCAAATCCCATGCCTCGGGGGCATGGCGCGCTGCAGAATGCATAAGAATGCGTTTTTTTCACTTTCTATGGATCTTTGCTATTAGGAAGTTTGGAGACTTGTCCCCTAGCAGATAAACATAGAGACGACTATTTATAACACCATTGGAGGAGTTTTATCAAGAATCATTGATGAATATTTCTTGTAATTCTTCTCTAATCTCTATCTTTTGTATCTTTGTCACGAGTAACTAAACCATATTTGTTAGGGATGAGTAAAACAAGATGAAACCCTTATTTGTCTGTTTTTTATTTTTAATTACATGAATGAGTTTATTGAATTATTTTTCTGATATCTACGCTTAATGCCTTTTTTTGCTTGATCAACTTCAAACTATTTTACAATTTGTATTTTGAAACGATAGTGGACTTTACAAATGCTTGAGATGAGAAATTCATGATATTGTAGTCTAGGGATAGATTTAGGTCATGAAACCAATTGAATTATTTGCAGAGGCATTAGTTTAATAAGAGAATTCTTGTAATTTAAAGCTTAATTCTAATCTTAAATCCACTAAGGAATTAGGGGTTACTTTGGAATTAAAGATTCTGTCACTAAGACATTAGGGCAAGAATAATAAAGAGAATTCGGTAATAGTTCAATAAAGGAATTTAGTAACTACGATCAAATTAGAACCAAGGTTGGATTTGAAGTGAAACTCATCCCTGACATTTTTCTTATTATAAAAGTTCAATTCTATTACTCTTGTTAGTTTCAAATATTATTTCAATCAATTCGGAAACCTTTTGTTGAATTTTAGTAATTAAACACAATTCGATAGTAAAACGTGATCCTTGAGTTCGACATTCAGTACTACCATTTTAATTATTACTTGCAACAATTCAATACACTTACTGAAACGCTATCAGCATACTTAAACATATATAAATATTTCATATCATATATGAGAAAATTAAGAAAAACTCTTTCAAAGAACACTCACAGGTATTTCGTATATACATAATAATTTTCACCAATAAAAATTTATAAATTGTTGTTTGTATTTTAAGAGTAAGAGGATCTTGAGTTGGATAATGCTCATTTATTTACTTTTTAAAATTTTGAAAAATAAATTAAAGAAAGAACTTAGAGATCAATAGCATTTTATGTAATTTGGTATTAATAATTTGAATCTCAATTTTAACGATATTTGGTATTTTGATCATGTATGAAATACATGATTAAAATGGTTAAATCTACACGAGTTAAAGAAAATAAGGGTTAGGTAAATATAAAATCACTACACCAAAAATAGGCTTTAAGAGCGCATTTTTTTATGCATTTAACAGCGTTTTTAAGTGATATTGTATTTAGTGCTGTTAAAAGATACGACAACACTTTTTAAAATATAAAAAGCGTTGTCATAGGTAGAAAATTATAACGCTTTTTGGATAAAAACGCTATTGTAGATGTCTCATTTTATAGCGCTTTTTCTAAAAAGCGTTGTCGTATGTCTTTAATAGCGCTTTTTGCAAAAAGCGTTGTCATAGATCTTTAAGCATTTTTTATATATTTTTTAAAATTTTTATTTTTTTTAAAAAAAAACTGTAACAAACAAATGATCAACTCCTTAAAGTGATTATTTAAAAAAATATTTTTTTTATTAAAAAAATACTCTAATAATCAGGTCCTACCTGTGAATTAATTATAAAACCCATTCTTACAAAATTTATTATTCCGTACACTAAAATAATTCTATACAATTACACCAATCTTCACAGCTTCATCAACAATAATTCTATACCATTACACTAATAACCTCAGGTCTCGAAGAAAGTCTGTTCACAATCCCCCTACCGACACATGAAAAAAATGGTTAGATTACCAACATCGCCACCATTATTGATTGAAACATTGTTAGCAAGAACAACTAACTGAGATGGATTCTTGGTTTTTCTCTGCCTTTTAGCAGGTTTTTGACCGTTCGAAGGAGAAGAATGCGGTTCAGGATTTGTGGCAATATCATCACGCCCTGATTTCTTCTCAAAAACAATTTTTAGAAGATTTTCGATAATTTTCATCGTTGTCAGACCAGTATACTTCCTTTCTTTTCCCATCTTTGCACACAAGATTTTCAAAATCTCTTGACGGCTCCATGACTGCAGCATCTCGGATGCACCATGAGGCGATTTAGTAGTTCATATACAAGCTCTCTCTTTTCCTCCATACCCAATTTACTATATTTAGAAGGATCAAGAGAAACACCTAGAATCAAGGAAAAAAAAAACAAATATTAGTACATTATTATATTATTTTTCAACTTTAAAACTTCCAAGTGGTGAAGGAAACAGGACTATTTCAACAAAGACTTCAGCTGCAACTTGTATTCATGCTAGACATATTATCATCAAGAAATGGAAAAGTTTGTGTATCTATAAGCAGAAATAGTGGATTTTATATAAGAAACTAGAGTGCATTTATCTTTCTACATACACATTTGAGAAGTTAAGGGCCAATTTTTTTTATGGTCTAAAAATTGGCTGTATAAAATAGAACCAAAGAAACAAGAACAGGCAACACAATAAGGACATCCCAACCACTTGATGATTATAGAAATATTAATGGACTAATCAAGTCACCCAATTAAGCAATTGAACTTCCTTTGACTTTTATTATAAGCACCTCCATACTCTTTAAAGCTGCTAATTTAGTTGTTGGCACATCGCATATCAAATTATAAGCCTCCTTCAAAATGCATCAGTTAAATATGAACTATATGGCCCCAAAATGCAGCTCATATTAACAGCTCAGCAATAAAAGGCTATATGGCACATAATTTAAACCAAAAGCCAGAATCACAAAAGATAAAAATAAAATAAAATAAAATAAAATTATAATTAATTAAATAAATAAAAACACCTCTCTAATGAAAAAAATCAGATACATCAATCCACATAAAAATTAGATACATCACAATGAGATAATTAATTAAATTATAATTAATAAATCACAATGCTAAAAATTAGAAGCATAATTCATAGAAAAATCAAATACATTACAATGCTAAAAAAAACCATATCATACAATTAATCAACGAGTAGATCGTTAAATCACGTGAGATAATAGAGCATAACACAAATAAAGAATCCTTCACATAATTCAATCACATCAATTTGAAGTATCAAGAACAAAATCTGGACTTAAACTGCACAAGCGTAATTCAATCACATTAATATGCACAAGCATCCAAACATTAAACAGCACAAGCATCCAAACAATAAACTGCATAATTCAAGCATCCAAACATTAAACTGCATAATTTCAATAAAAGTTGCAGCTGATTTGCTCTGATGTTGAATGTTTTATGAATGTGTGTTTGTTTTGAAGTTAAGATTCTTTGCTATAATTTGTAGTTTAGTTGTTTATGTGATTCTACACATGCCTTCTGTTAAATGATGATTGCTACTAATTTATCAATAGAATAGACTTTAAAAGAAGTCTATATAGTATATACATTTAAAAAGGTAATAAAGAGGAGATACTATGCAGGTAAAAAAGAACTCACTTGTCTTCCTGATTTTACACTTATCAGCTCCCTCATTTTCTCCACAGCATGTATAGAGCAAGCCCGTAGTTCAACTTCCTCCTCAGTCCCTGGACCTATTTCTCCTCTGGTCTCAATTGTACTAGCAAGTGTTGGACTGAATTTTAAAATGCCAAGCAGCCGAAGGACAGCTGCGACGATGTAGTAAGCCATTATAGTTAGAGAGCTGATGTCTTTAAACTCACCATATCCTTGGCTGCTAAACGCACCCTATAAATCAGCTGCAAATATCTGAGATATTTTATACAAAAATACTTGATGCACCCCACATTCTTGCTACTATTCTTCTTGTTTGTGCACTTTCTTCTCTCACAATAAGACTGTTTGGAAAATAACAAATAAAAGAGTGAACAATAACTTATATGAAATTACCAGGACACATGGTAGAGAAATAATCTGATTGATTTATAATAAACACATATTAGCCTGGAAAACTGGTCGTCAACAGTGTGCATCAAATCTCTACAACAAAATATTTGCGACTCTACTTTCACTTAAATATCCATAACGACCCGACTGGATAAATATCCAATGCATTATGGGCAGGTGCAAACTCGATGGCAGTAACTATATTTCTATATCATTTGCCTTGCTAGTCTACTTTGAAAGGTCAGAGTGGAGTTTGATGGGCACATAAATTGCATTTCTATATGCGAAACCATCTCATATGAGAAAAGAAGTAGAATGTGATGATATCTTTATAAAAATTGCATTACAAAATTATAAATTATGGCAAAAAAAATCAATAAAACAACCAAACAGAAGCACATCCTAACCTCAGTTTAATGGTCCCACAAAACACAGCGCTTTTAAAAGGCATCAACATAAGACAGCGCTTTTCAAAAAAAGTGTTGTCTAATACTCTGTATATTTTTAAAATATAATACAAAAATGTTTTTACTTAAACAAGCGCTGTTAAAGGTGTGCTATAAAATCTATATTTTGGTATAGTGAATGGTTCATCTACGTATGATAAAATATTCATCTAAGTTTAAATAGGTTAATAGTCTTTATAAATATAGTATTTTTTGCTTTAAATTGCAATAATATAAAATAAAATAAAAATTGTATTTTTGGCTCTTTGTACTTGTTAATTTATTTTAATCCATGCACTAAATTTTAAATTATCTATATAAAGATTAAAATGAATATTAGACATATATTATAGAACTAAATTTTAATGTGAACAAATTTTATAAAAATTAAAACAAAGAAAAATTATACAAAAAGTAAAAAGTGTTAATTTTGCATGGACTAAATACAAAACAAATTTTTTACAAAGAGAGAGGGATATGTTCAAATGACACCAAGGTGTTATATTAAACGTTTGACACCAAATCCTATCCATCTATTTTATTTGATCTAAAGTTTTATAATTACTAACTTGATCATCACGTCACTACGAAGATCTCCTAAATTTTTTGTCACCAAATGCTTGTTAATTTGGAATAGCCTTCAATATTCCAATTATACTATATATTATCAATATATATATCACACGACATATATATTATAAGAACGATTTTTTCTAGTTTCTACAGATAGCCATCAAGAAAAAATCTATATTAATTCACTAAATTTCATCCTGTATTTTTTTAATTTTACTTAACTCTTGTGGACGAAACATATATTTAAATATTTTTTCTATTATATAAATGATATAATATTAAGGATTTTAAATTGTTATTAATTAATTGTTAAAATAAAAGATAAATATCAATTCTACTTTAAAAATTATTTGTTAGACGTAGCGTTATATAAACATAAAAAAATCGTACATAAAGTATTTAATAATCAATTTGAAAGCAATTTATCTTTTATAATCTTATCTTATACAAAAAAAACAGAAATTTCTTTATATTTATTACATATTTTATTTTATAGATTTAGGATGCATACTCATGTTACAATGCTAATCTTATTTTTTCTTCTGACAAGACAAAAAAAAACAATTTAGTAAGTTAAAAATACAAAATCCTAAAGTGCATAGTGTCCAGTGTCAATGAATAGTTACATGTGTTAGTGAATAGTAAAGCAAATAGTAACTAAATTGTAATTTGTCTCTCATAATTTTTTCTAGTGTAAGACAAGACTGAATCTTTAATGTGGTACTTTAATATTATCAACATCATAACAATTATCTTCATTGTGAGGTATAAAATTTTGACTGGACCTTACAAAATCTTCTTCTTTATCTTTTGATTATAAAATGACCAATTGTAATTTTTTTAAAATTCTTTCTTGCTAGTGCGGTAGATAATTCAACCATTATTTTAGATTTTTCTACCAAAAATAATGCTTCTTTATCTTCTTATCTTGACGTAGCCAAATAAGAAGATTCTTTCTAAGGCAATTAGTTAATCTACTCTTTGATAGTAATGAAAGATTATACTTATTTCACTATCTAACACTAATAGCTAACTGTTTCAAGAACCGTACAGTTTTCCCAAAGAACTATACCAAGCATCGATATAATCATATAACTATAATTTGGTGGAGTAAATTGCTTTGATGTTGAAGGAAGATTATTCCAATCCTTAATAATAATACATTTAATATTTTAAATTTTGAAAAAATAATTTTACTAGAGTTCTTTTCATTATAGTGATGAGTAATATAAATAGAATATGTATCAACTAAAATAAACTCATAAAAAGTCTATTATTTTCTTGTGTCTTTGGGAGGTAATGAAAACAATGAGGATAAAATTTAGCAATCATTTGTAATGATGAACAATTATTAGCAAAATGTTTTGGTATTAACACAAATAGTGGAATTTTATAAGGCTTTTCAATAAATGGACAAGTAGAGGAAGGAGGAGTATAGAATGTAATTTTTCTGATGCTTTGTGAGAGGGAGAAGGGGTTTTAATTGGTAATGGTGAAGAAGTTGTTTCTTGTAAAACAACAGAGGAAGAGGGTTGGTAATGCACTAAAGTAGTCATCCATGGTCTAATAGCCTGAATAGGTATAGAAAGAAGTAATACTTGATATTGATTGTAATTTTTTGGGAAAGTAATAATCTGCTTGAAAGACTATAATATTTGTTTTATTGTAATAATTTTAACATTTGAGCTCTAAAGAGAAGACTCATATCTATTTTTAGGATCACTCATGACTTCTTCGTAAGAATTCTTGAGTAAGAAAATCTAGAAGATAATTTTTCTCTTCTTTAATATGTTCAATATCAAAATCAAAACATGAAAGTAAAAATTACCATCCATCAAAAATATGTTTACAAACTAAATTTTTAACATCTTTTTGTAATACATCTCTAGCTTGCTTTGCAGTAAATTTTTAATAAAAATCTTTTGGAAAACAAATCATCTTGAAATTTTGTAATACATCAAATAATTGCCAAGATTTCATTTTTAATACTACTATACTTTTGTTGAGTTTCCAAATTCCTAAGTAATATCAAACTATTTGATCGTTAGAGGTGTTAAGTAATACTTGCTTAAGAATCCCTTCAAAACCTATTTCTCATGTATCGGTTTTAACTATAAGAAATGCTTGAGGACCAGGAATCCCTAAACAAGGAAGCTTGTTAACCTTTTGTTTCAAAGTCTTAATACGATGAGTCGTACTCTCATCCCACTTTGGTCGATTTTTCCTTAATCTTTTAAACAAATGGCATATGTAATCCTAAGATTAGGAATAAAAACTGCAATATAAGTAATACATCCAAAAAACATTTGTAGTTGGTTTTCATCCTTAATTTCATCTGAAAATTTTTCTGCAAATTCAATTGCTCTAATAATTGGGACAATAGTTCCTTCCAAAACTTCAAAGCCTAAAAACCTGATTTTAGTTTGAAATATTTTCATTTTTCTTTCGGATAATACTAATCCATTTTCTTCAATAATTTAAAAAAATTATTTAAATGTTTAAAATGTTAATTAATTTAATTGAAAAAAACTAATACATCGTCTAAGTATACTATTGTAAATTGAGATTAATTATTAAATATTTCATTCATTATATTTTGAAATTTACTAGGTGCATTTTTTAAATCAAATTTTGAAAATATAGCAAAATTATGCAATCTACTAATTAAATCTTTTTTATTTGGAATTGGATACTTAATGCTTTTTAAAGCTTAGTTTAAAGGTTTATAATTTATAAATAATTTTGGAGCACCTCTTACTGGTTTAGATGCATTTACTATATAGAAAAAAGGACAACTCCAAGGTGATTTTCTTTATCAAAAATAGATAGTTAAAAAGTCTCAATGATGCATCGGAGTGTTTAAAGGGTTTGACGTCAATTTTATCAAAATGCGTGCATGAATAGTACTTTTTTGAAGGTTTCGATGAGAGGACTCCAAAAACAATGTCCATTTTTTCAAATAACCAATGTGGTGGTCAGAAAGTGAAAAATATCGCCCGTCCAAACAAGAAAACATGATTGTTTCCGATACGACGGATCTCCAATTGATTAAAACAATAACTAAACGAATTTAGTGGTCGATTTCGAGTCAAAAGTTAGTCAAAAAAAATCAAAACACTAAAGGGGTGGAGAGGTTGTGATGAGAGAGAGAGAAAAATAATGGTTGAAAAAAAACATGAGGTCTGTTACCCAAAGAAGAAGATGGATGCCTTGATGCCTTTATACACAGAAGGGGTGCAAACAGCAATGTTATTTAAAAGTGGAGGCGCAAACAAAAATGTTACTTGAAAGTGGGGGTGCAAACAGCAATTTATTTAAAAGTGGAGGTGCGAACGATAATGTTACTTAAAGGTGGGGGTGCAAAAAACAATCTTGCCCAACATGATCCTCTTATCATATTAAAAGAAAAAACTAATCACTTATTCTACACATCCATAACTAAATATTATTTCTCAAAATACTCATACTAAAATAATATTATTTTTTAAAAAAATACTTAATTGTAATATTAATACTTTAAATTAATCACTAAATCATGATAATTATGTATACAATGATCACAAAGTAACAAGTACACAAACACGAGAAGTAATCATATATTACTAATATGTTAAGATAATTATTTACAAAATTAAAATTAAAATTGAATGATAGTTATAATTATTTAAAATATAACTAGGCACACAAAAATATCACGATAATTACCGTACACATATACACATTAAATAACCTAAAATCTTATATCTAAAATATTCACACTAAAATACTATTATTTTTTTAAAAATAAATAAAATTATTAATTTTTATAACTTTTATTACTCATTAAATATAATATATATAAAATTACCACAACATTGCAAGCACGCATTTAAAGAAAATTAATGACAAAATTTATTAATAAATATTCTAAAACACTTTTAATATCAAATTAATTTTTCAAATTTCTAATTAATTAATCAACAAAATAATTTATTATAAAATTTTAGGTGTTGCAATGAATTCTAGCAAAGCTTGATGCACCCACATTAATAATTGAAATGCTATCTTCCTTTGCAAGGATTGGTCTTCAAGCATATTGGGAAGCTATATCATTCAAGAACATCTCCAACCAAAATAAGACCAATCGAGCTTTAACAAGAGGCGGGGCTGTCCACACCTCAGGCCGCAAGGCTCATATTGATGTTGCAGTTGAGCTCGTATGTATTAAATTCACATTTACCTAAAATTAATACAATTTAATGTTATGATATCTACTTGTGAGTTGTGATTCAATAATCTTGATTTTATTTGTAGAGCAATAACCTTCAAAGAGATTTATTTCTCGATAGAGTTATTTTTGACAACCCACAAGAGGAAAAATGGTGTTTGGGTTGATAGTCGCGCATAATCTACCTATGTATGTTCTTTATTTATGTAAATTCTTTATGCAAATACTTTATATTACAAATCAACCAAAAAAGAATATGATCTCATTTACACCAAGAGTTCTAGAAGAGCAATCCCTTTATTATACATGTATTGGTGTAAGTTAGTATGTTATCTATATCTTGACTTGTTTGTTTAATTTATTTTAGAAATTGAATCATATATTACCTTATGATCAGGGAACATTTAAAAAAAAAATTGGAGGAAGTACAAACACAACTTGGGGAAACAAGTGTAGATGGTGCTAAAGAGGTAGATGGAGCGACAATACTTAAGTTATGGACACAATCTGCAGGGGGTCGCACTCGTGGTCGAGTTTATGGTACAGGAGACTTGTCTATTAACGTCCGACATGGGTGTATATCGCTTACACAACATCCAGAATCCTTCTAATTCTATGACTGGGATGTCTTTAGAAGCGGAGAGGGCATGTATAATTAGAGCTGAACAAATTGCTCAAGATGTAGTGACCCAAGCTCAAGTGGCTACCAAGGTCGCCGAAGAGGCTAGGGAGCGTTCAAAGAAGTTAGAGATTGATTTTGATGCGTTAAAGCAATTTTTTGGAGATAAAATTGACACTTTGCACCCTCAATCAGTTGGTGGATCATCTATTGCGAGTCATCCTCCTTCATCAATGCAATGACTTTTAATGTTTCTTCAGTATCAATTATTTTATAAGACGTTAAAATATAATTGAGCAGGTTCTAAAAAAATAAAAATTCAAAATTAAATAAATTTACAATTAGCGTCGGCTCTATCTGACGCTAATCATTTGTTGACTTTTCAATGTTGACTACTAGCGTCGGCATGACCGACACTGTATTATAGATAAAGTTGACTTTTATTTGACCGTCGCGTCGGACTGGCTGACGCTAACTATTTTGTTACTACAATTTGTTGACGTTAGGATCGGCCTACCTTTGTGAGAACATGTTCAAATGTAATGCTATTAGTAACTATAATAATAATATGATTTCTGCTTATATTGTTGAGTCTTATGATTTATGGCATATGCCACTAGGACATGTTAACTTTAGAAAATTGAATGACATGATGAAATCAAATTTAATTCCGAACTTTGACAAAAATTCAAATTCATGTACTACTTGCATGTTAACTAAAATTACAAGACAACCTTTTAAACGTGTTGAAAGAAGTTCTAAGGTATTAGATTTAATTCACTCTGATGTATGCGATTTACATGGTTGGCCTACAATTGGTGGTAAAAAGTATTTTGTCACTTTTATTGATGACTACTCTAGATTTTGTTATGTTTATTTAATGCACTCTAAGAATGAAGTTTTAGACAAATTTAAAATATTTAAAGCACAAGTAGAACTTCAACATGAAACTTTTATTAAGTATTTTAGAAGTGATAGGGGAGGAGAGTTCTATCACCCTGAGTATTTTGAGTCCACTGGTATTGTGCATCAAATAACTGCACCATATTCCCCACAACAAAATGGAATTGCAGAAAGAAAAAATAGGGTATTAGAAGAAATGGTGAATGTCATGTTATCCTATTCTGGTTTATCTAAAGGTTATTGGGGTGAAGCCATGCTAACTGCATGTCATTTGCTAAATAGAGTTCCGAATAAAAAGAACAAGATAACCCCATATGAACTCTGGAAGAAAAGAAAACCCAATCTTAATTATATAAAAGTTTGGGGGTGTAGAGCAATTGTTAAGGTTCCTGAACCAAAAAGAAAGAAATTGGGAGAAAGAGGAATTGAAAGTGTATTTCTGGGTTATGCTGAAAATACCAAGGCCTATAGATTCATGGTTGTTGAATCTAATGACTCATATCCTATTAACACAGTGATTGAGTCAAGAGATGCAATTTTTCAAGAAAATAGATTTAACTCAATTCCACATCCCAAGGAAATTGTAAGTTCTAGTTTACAAAGTCTAGAAAATAATGTATCTAATAATGATACTTTGACATGTTCAGAACCTAGAAGAAGTAAAAGAGCCAGAAAAGAGAAAAATTATGGACAAGACTTCTTTATGTTCCTTGTAGAAGGTACAAATGATTCCATTAACAGTTATGGACCAATTTGCTACAATTTAGAGAGTGACCCAGACACATATGAACAGGCAATAAAGTCTCAAGACTCTGCCTTTTGGAAAGAAGCCATCCAAGAGGAAATGGACTCAATTATGGGGAATAAAACTTGGAAATTAGTAGACCTCCCACCTGGATCCAAACCAATAGGTTGTAAATGGATCTTTAAAAAGAAAATGAAAGTTGATGGTACCATTGATAAATTCAAAGCTAGACTTGTTGCCAAAGGGTTTACACAAAAAGAAGGTATTGACTACTTTGATACTTATGCACCTGTTGCAAGAATTGCATCCATAAGAGTGCTTTTGGCACTAGCTTCTATCTATAAGTTTGTAATCCATCAAATGGATGTTAAAACTGCTTTCCTAAACGGAGAGTTAGATGAAGAGGTGTATATGAAACAACCTGAAGGATTTGTTATCAAAGGGCAAGAGCATAAAGTGTGTAAATTGATTAAATCTTTATACGGGTTAAAACAAGCACCCAAACAATGGCACCAAAAGTTTGATAAAGTTTTGCTTTCTAATGGATACAAAATAAATGAATCTGACAAGTGTATTTATAGTAAATTTCTTAATGGAAATGGTGTTATGATTTGTTTATATGTGGATGATATGTTAATCTTTGGCACCAATCTAGATGAGGTAGAGAAAACCAAAACTTTCTTATCAAAAAATTTTGATATGAAAGATTTAGGTGAAGCAGATGTGATTTTAGGAATTAAAATCATTAGAGATTGAGTAAATATTGGTTTATCCCAATCTCACTACATTGAGAAAGTGCTAAATAAATTTGATCAATTTAATTGCAAACCTGTTTCTACCCCATTTGATCAAAATGTTAGTTTACAACCACATAAAGGATGCCCTGTGGCACAACTAGATTATTCAAAGGTAATCGGATGCTTGATGTATGCCATGACCTGTACCAGACCTGATATAGCATATGCTGTAGGCAGATTAAGTCGATATACTAGCAATCCAAGTAAAGAACATTGGCAGGCTGTTAATAGAGTATTAAAATATTTAAAAGGAACAATTAACTATAGTTTAATCTATAGTGGATATCCTTCAGTTTTGGAAGGATATACAGATGCCAGTTGGGTAACTTATGTTGAGGATCATGCTTCCACAAGTGGATGGATCTTTAACCTTGGTGGAGGTGCAGTTTCTTGGGGATCAAAGAAACAAACTTGCATTGCCGACTCCACCATGGCTGCAGAATTCATTGCCCTAACTGCAGGTAGTAAAGAGGCTGAATGACTAAGAAATTTGTTGTATGAGATACCAATTTGGCCAAAGCCAATGGCACCGGTGTCCATACATTGTGATAGTTAATACACACTATCAAAAGCATATAGCCAAGTATATTGGTTTAAGACATAGCTATGTAAAGGATTTAATGGAGTGATATCCATAGTGTTTGTAAGAATTGAAAAGAATCTTGCAGATCCTTTGACGAAAGGTCTGACAAAGAACATGGTGTTGAAGACATCATTAGGGATGTGATACAAGCTCATATCTAAATAATCACCAATGGTGGAACAATCAACTCACACTTGAGTAGCATCAAGTCTTGAGTTCAATGATGAAAGTACACTATTAGAGTGATTGAAGTACTTGACAATAGATACATCCCAAAGGGTAAAAGTACTTGGACCATAAGATAAAAGTGGTAGGATGAGGTCTCCTCTTAATGGACATATAGCATATATTTGCTGGAATGTATAATTATGGGTACATTTCTGATATAGTCCACCTATATGAGAATGAAGTGGGCCGCTTCATAGAGTTCAAGAGCTTGACTCTTAAATTCTCATGAAAAGGATACGAGACACATGGCCTTATCAAATGTGTCATCTTTATAATTCTTTCAATAGTACCGAGATTTCATGTGTAAGTTGTGCACACTTGTTCTAATGAATAATTGGTTCAAAGCTTGTCTACCAATCTATTCGGGATAAGTGGAACCCATAGCTTACTAAGTAGTGGTTCAAATCGTAAGATACCATTATCTGAAACTATGATATTTCCAAAATTATGGAACTAAGTATATTTTGAAAATGGTGGAGGATTGTGAGATATTTCCAAAATATTGGATAATATATGTATCCATAATTGGTTATAGAAGACATGTTATTGTTGTTGGTTTAGTGGTAGTGTTTGCTGTGAGATACAATGAGGTCCCGAGTTCGATTGTTGATTGGGCTTTTTCTTTTTGAATAAATTCTTCTTTGAAAAGGCGCAACTGTTGATTTTATAGTGTCACCTAGAAAAATAATGTCACTTGAGGAAGAGGTGTAATTCTTGGTTCTGCCCTATTTTGTGAAACGGTATATATACATATAACGTTCAACCATTGAATGAATTGTTGCGATGGCCCAGTGGTGAAGCAGCGCCTTTTCCTCGCGGGGTTCTGGGTTTGAATCCAACTGATGCACTTTTTCATTATAAAATCAACAGTTCCGCCTTTTCAAAGAAGAATTTATTCAAAAAGATAAAGCCCAATCAAACTCGGGACATCATTGTATTTCACAGCAAACACAACCACTAAACCAACCACTAAACCAACAACAATAACATGTCTTCTATTAACCAATTATGGATACATATATTATCCAATATTTTGGAAATATCTCACAGTTGCCTTTCCATTCATCATTAAAGACAATTTGGCAGGTTTTAAGATTGATTTTTATCAAGATGTAGAAAGTTTGGTTAAAACCAAAAGCATTAAGAACTTTGATTAGAAATTCCCAATTCAAAGTGTCAAAGGCTTTCTTAATATCAACTTTGGGGGACAAATTGCCACCATAATTCTTCTTGTCCATGAAGTTTTTTTATTGGAAGTGATACAAATGCATTGATTTTTCTACTTTTAATAAACCTTCTTTGGTGCTCAAAAACAATATTAGAAGAAATCATGGAGAGCATATCAACTAGCTCCTTGGTGATAATCTTGAATAGAAAGTTTGCTAAAGCAATAGATTTGGATCGCTCATTTTTGTCTACACGATCATGCTTAGGAGTTAAAACAACAAAGTTAGAATAAAATTAGGCAAGAGCAGAAGAAGCATACATTAAGAAAACTACTATTTTGATTTCTTCGGAAGACAAACATCTAGTGAAGGAAACACATTAAAGACAAAATAATTGGGGAAACAACTGATATAAGAGGTAAAAAGATAATTGAAGTATATTTCACGTCTTGAGTTGAGTATTTTGGCCTTTCTAGGCAACATATAATATTTCCTTATCTCTCTTGGTATTGAGTATTTTTCCTTGTCTCTTTAGACATTAATTATTATAAAGCCTCTCTATGCCACTAAAGTATAGTCTCTAGATTTCCTTATAATTTAGATTCACTTGTCTTTTGAGTTAATTATTCACTAATCCTCTCGAGGAAACAAATATTCTTTCCTTGCCTCTCCCAACCACCAAAAGTACATTATGTGGATTTCCTAAGGATCTGTCGTCCCTCGCTTCTAAAGTTGAGTAATCTAGAAACCTCTTTAGGAAAACACCAAACCGGTATTCTAAGCAATTCGACTACACTCACTATGCCAAGCAACACTGGTATTCTCTAAACCCCTCCAAAAAAACATGTATTAATTTTCAATCCTTGTCTAGCTCTATACCATGTATTATTTCTTCAACCCTTATCAAACTTTATAGTGTGTATTGTTTTACTATACCCACCAGGTTTTGATAAATAAAGTTTATTTTATAGGAGTATGAAGTAATTTCAATTTAGTTTATTTCTATTTTATTTAGACTACAATATTTTATCGTGATAAAATTTTTTAAATAAGCCCCTATTATTTAATATAATTTAATAAAAGCAATTTATTTATTTTAAAGTAATTTTGATTATAAATAATTCAAATCAAATTGTCTTATATTAGCTCAATTATACCTTTTATTTTTTGTTTATTTTATTTTATTTTAAATTAGGGAAGGGAAAAACACCAACGACAGATAACTTTCATAGTTGGGATTTGAAGTTTGTCTTTTTAAGTTATAAAGTCAATCTCTTACCACTCAACTAATACCTCAGGATAAAATATGTATTAGCTTTAAATTTATTTTATTGATTTAGTAGTTTATTTATCAAGATATACTATTTTTACTATTATCTTTAAAAAATCATTTCGAAATTATAAATATTTTAATAATTTCAAATTTTTCCGATTTTTTTATATAAATTATTCAAATATTCAAACCAAAAACATAATAATTATATAAATAATTAACAAATATCTCTTTATAGAGTGTATAATATCTTTTAAAATATTTAATCCAAAATTATATAAGAAAGAAGCAAATATTCTAAAACTTAAAATATCTATTTTTAAAACTAATTTATAAAATGTATAATTTGGATTAAAAAGTATATACTATATTTTTTAATAAAAATAAATATAAATGTCAATAAAAATGATACTATATAATTCAAAAAATATTAAGAATATACAGATTATAATATATTTTTAAAAAAATTATTATGAAAGTATTAAAAAATCTATTTATGGAAATGTAATAAATTAAATTCAGGATGTTTGAAGGAGTACCTTTACTTATTTTTTTAATAGGATGAGAAGTAACAGTGTTATTGAACAAAATTCATCTGTTTTTTATGATCTCAATTTTTACAATGAAGCACTACTACTGCCTCACCTAATACAAGTTTTGGCACGTAATTCTTTCACATTCTCCGATTCATATTGACTAGGCCGACACAACACGTTATGAGTCCTAAAGCGAAATTACCAGACGGGGCATTTTCAAAGTTAATAAATAAATTATTAATATTTATTTAAAATTTATCTGTCGTATTTTTTAATGCAAAATCATTTATCAAATTATTGTAATCGATTTCGTTTAGCAATTCTTTTTCAATTATGACATTTTAAAATCATTTATCTGTCGTACTTTCTTGTGACATTGTTGATTTTAGATAAGATTTAATAAATTTGAGTTTCGAAAAGCTTCTTTCTACTGAAGTGGTAGTTACAAGAATTGTTAACATTATTCTATAAGCAATATATGCATTTGGAAAGAATCTAACTTTCTTATATAATAAAGTATGTCATTTGGTGTATCATTTTCTACTTGTATTATTACTCTTAGAATTATAAATTCTATAAAAAAATCTAATTCATCAATGTCTGAGTTGTCCTTATGTTTTAAAGAACGTTCAAGGTTTCTTTTAGTTTTTCATTATCCAATGATTTTATTTCTCAATATTAAATAGAAAACCAAAAATATCTGCACAAAATTTAAATTGTTCAAATTTACTTTGAAATGAAGTAATCGATCTATCAATTATGTACAAGAAGTAATTGATTTTAAAGGACTCTTCAAAAGATTGTACAATGTCATTATCAACACTTTCATCAAATTGTTTCTTTTTACAAATAATACGTTTTTCTCGAAACTTAGGTTCTATGTCCATTTCAATAGAAATTTCTTTGGCAGAAATCATGACATTTTCAAATCAATTTTCTCTATATTTTTCAAAAAATGTAATAAGACCTTTCAACTGTTCTATAGCAACATCAATACGCATATCTTTTGATTGAAATTTTTTACTAATTGAGTTTAGAACAAATAAAATATCATATCAATAGTCATGCTTAGCAAAAATTCAAAATTTTCAAACTCATAAGTTGCTAAAAAAAATAGGCTTCACTTTTTATTTTAGGATCATCATTAACTTCACCTAATTTTAATAAAGCCTCTCTTATTTGATGAGTTTGAAAACGCAAAGCTTTAACACTTTCAATGCGACTCTTCCAACGTGTTTGTGACAATGATATTAGAGTTAAACTAAGGATATAATCTTACAGAATTTTCCATCATTTAGTTGAAGAAGAAAATAATGTATATATACGTTGTACCACTTCAAAAAAAGATGTAGCTTTAGAACAACAATTAGCCATATCACAAAGTACCAATTTAGACTATGGCAACCACAAAGAGTGTAAAATGATCTAGGATTAATATCTATAAACCTTTTTTGCACACCTTGATGTTTTCTTTTCATATTTGATCCATTATCATAACCTTGTCCTCTTAGATTACTAATATAAAGTTCAATATTATTTATTTCATTTGCAATTGTATCAAAGAGACCTTTTCTAGATGTATCATCTACGGTTAAAAATTCTAAAAAATATTCAGAGATTTGTATCGAAGTTGATGAAAGATTCACACATCATAGCACAAAAGACATTTGCTCTTGATAACTTAAATATGGAGTACAGTCAAGTATGATTGAAAAATATTTTGCATCAACAATTTTTTTTATAATTTTTGTTTTAATTTGATTTGCTAGCAAGTTTATCAATTCATTTTGTATTCTATGTTCAAGGTAGTGGTTATGAATTTCATTGTCTTTAACTCAACGAACATGTTCTTGCATTATAGATCAAATTCTGCAATCATTTCAAATAGACTTAAAAAGATTCCATTATTTTATTGATATAACTTTTCATTTGTTCCACGATAAGCTAAGTTGTTTATTCCAAGAGTTTTAACAATAGCAATAATTATAAATAATACATTTTTCCATTGTTTTCTGTCTCTATTTATTTGTTTTTGAACATCTTTGTCAAATATTTTCCCTTTTGACAATCTTAATTCTAAATCCATTCAAGAACTCATGTTAGCAATGTGTTCGCTACTTGTCAATGTATTCACTACTTGTCTCATGATTTTTCAATTAATTACTAATATTTCTCCAATCCCTACTATCTTACCCTTTTGACTAATTAGTTTATATGGAACTTCATAACATCCCTTTTAAAATTTTTACTTAAATGATTTTTTTACTATTGTACTCTGCATTTGTTCCTAATGTTCCTAATTATACGTTCCAAATTAATATTAGCTTGTTCCTATGTAAGACTTTTTTTTAACTTTTTAGATATATTTATTACTATCTTTTAAAATATATCTCTAATTAATACTATCAAATTATCTTGTAATTTGAAATTTTAAAATTAAATGCATACATAAACAAAGACTAACTTATTTATAATAGTAATATATAAATTATACACAGTCGAAGCTAATACATAGCGTCGGCCAAATGCCATCCGACGCTATATTAGCGTCAGCCACGCCTACTCTAAGCCGACGCTATCAACAATATAGAACATCCGACGCTAGTTATATCCGTTGACACGCTATCAATAAAAAATTATTTGCGTCGGTCAGCCGACGCTAAAGTCGTAAACAAAGCAGCCAGCATCGGAGGAAGCCAACGCTAATTGTAAATTTCTTTAATTTTTAATTTTTATTTTTGTAGCACCTGCTCTATTATATTTTAGCGTCTTATAAAATAATTGATACTTCAAAATAAATTCAAAATTAACAAGCTATACATTGATTTGAAAAGAAACAAGTAAACTAACATTTTCAAAAAAAGTGAACCTACCAATTTTATCCAATATATCTTAGTCATATAGAATAAATTCCAAACTTATTCAACTTTATATTCCTTACTTTCTATCTAGTAACAATGAGAACAAATGTTCCAATTTATATCATGGCATCGGTAACTTAAAAACTGCTACATATACCAGAAAGTTATAACTAATGTTATACCAGAAAGTTTACATGTAAAATTTAATTATAGCCTTATTTGTTGAACTCATGCATTTGTATTCTAGTTCATAAATTGAACTAATGTTACATTCAAAAATACTTGACACAAATTCTTCACTGCAACAAACACTAATTATAATAATAAAAGTGAACAATACTATGCTATTGCTAGCAAAAAAGGTAAAGCAAATTACCTGTTGAATGTGATGCAGCAGAAAAATAAGGGAAATTAATCAGGCATTGAATTTGAGGCTGAATCTGATGACAAAAGAATATTATTATTAGTATTAAGAAACAAACTGGATGAATTTGGTAGCAGTTGAAATTGAAGTCCATAATTTTGTAGGGTCAAAATCAATTCTGGAGTGAGAAATTGTTTTTGGTATCAATTGGGTGTGGTGGAGTTGAATTAATTTTGGTCCTAAATAATTTTTAAAATCTCTAAACATTTTCTTCTTTTTTCTATCTTCTTCCTATATAGAATTATTATAATCACATAATTTACTCATATTTTATTCTTAAACATGATGAAGAGTTCATGCAGTGAACAAAGGAAAAAGACCAACCTTTGAAACCCTTTTAGCAGAACACCTTCTTCTAGGTAAAGGCTCACACCCTTTCAATGTCACTTTAGCAATGCTGGTAAGTAAAAGAAAGAAAAATTCAAACAGGAAGAAACAGTAAAAGGAAGAAAAATTCACACCATTACAAAAGTTATTATTTAAACATGATAAAATAAGCTATAAGATTAAGTATTTAAGTAGATCAAAGGTAATATCATAGGAAACTTACTGCACCAGCAGTTTTACGCTAAAGAAGGGGGTATATGAGCAAGTCAGGGGTGTGCGCTAAAGATTAGGGGAAGAAGGAGGAATTGGGTCTGGCCCAATCCTAAAAGGGGTGCATAAGCAAACAGAAATACAAAGAGACAAGAAATGGGCTTTAAATAAATTTTATTCTAAATTTTTAATACCAAGACTAATATTCTTTAACTAAATTATTGTTCTAAATTGAAATATCTATTTTTATACTTATTTAAATAAACTATTATTCTTAATTTTTGTAAATACCAAAACTAATATTTAACAATTATAAAAACAATGGTAATGCTTCAAAAACAATACCATCAGTCCAATTTAAATGTATAAAAGCACGTTGAATAATTAATTAAACAAACACATATATAATGTTGATGTATATAGTTTAAATATCTCAAATATAAGTAAAAGAAGTTTACAGAAATTTAAATTTTTTTTAACTAATATTTGTTTGTATTTGATATCAAATGAAGCATCAGTCAAATCATTAGTCATGCATGTTGAGAATCAATTTCTTTTATACCAACACTAAGAACCGACCTATATTGCTATTGGAAAAACATATCCAGCAACTGATTAACAAATATAAGAGGATTGGAAAATAATAAGTGTTCAAACAAGACCAACTAAAAAAGTTAGAATTGAAGACTCTAACCATATGTTTGGATGCAGGTTCATCTTATGTTTTTTGCATCCCACTGTGATTTATCAAAGCTACAATTTGGATAAGCGAGTGGAAAGAAACATATCATTGTGAGTCAAGTTCCTAAACAAATACACAAGATAAGAACTAACTTAGAAGGAACCTAACTTAACAAAATTTGTCTTTACCTTTTCTCTTTACTCTGCTTCACCTCTCTTCTCTCAATCCAAGTTGAAGCTCGTTTCATTGTTGTTGTTTACAATCTTTTAATTAATTAGCATTAGCATTAGCACTAGAGCTAGTACTTTATGTCCTATTGACACGGAATTTACTTCCATTATCAATACAACAATCACTTAGAATCCAACTGCAGATATAACAATTGGCTAGCGTATCAAGTACAACAAATGGTTTTAACTGTATAACACGGATAATAAATGTCCAGTTGATCAGTCCAACGACTCAACTCATACTGATTCACCAGTTTCAGCTGCTGGGCTAACAGTTCTTGAGAGAGACAGGTTTGGACTACAGTTCAGGAAATATAATATATCTTCTGTATTACTTCTGATAAAACACTATTCCAATGTGTTTTGCAGTGTAGGTTGGCTATTGCATGGCCACAAGAATGTGTTTCAGCTTACTATGTCGCCTATGCAGAGAACCCGCAGAGCACACAATTTGACTCGACTATACCAGTACCCTGGAACAGCTTCACAGATTTCAAGCTATACAAAGATCCTGAACTGATAATTTTTAGCTGAGCTTAAACGCTGAGAGAACGGTAAATCAAGCAGGAAATATCGTCCCCGAGATAATAGGACACTGATTACTTGATTTAATTTTGATCTAGTCTTCAAGACTGATAAATTCTTTGACAGTGTTTGTTCTTTAATCATCGGTGAATATAAAAAGATACATACCTTACGACACCAGCACCTCGCCATACTAAATCGCTCATTTAAGTCAGAATTTTAAGTCTCAATAGTCAGAATTTTAAGACTGTTTGAAGTCATGTAAGTATGTTATTGCACAGTAAAGTCATTTGACAAACCAATTCCAATTCCAATTCAATTCCAAGTCTCAATAATCAGCTAAATCCTATCCAATTTTAAGACTGTTTGATTTTTAAGTCTCAGTAGTCAGATTTTGCAGAATCCTATCCAATTCCATCATGTGACAAACCATTTTCAATTTCATCTAATTCATCATCCTCACCTAATTAACTTCATAACCACAGGAATCAACACACTTGAAATTGACAATCAAGAATCAACACTATTAATAACATTAACAATCTGATTCATTCCGTAAATTCGATCTCACATTCTGTCCAAACAAATACACAAACGAAATGCAAGAAAACCTAAATTGATGAAATACAGAACAATTAAACTGAACATGCAACTGTGGTACCAAAATAAAATTAAAAATAACTGACAATGAGTTAACGCAAATCAAATGTTTGTATCAAAACCAAACTCTAAACCAAAAGTGAACAAAACAAAGGTTAAGGTTACACTTACATTGACAATGGATTCAAGACGAGAGTGAGACGGCGACAGTGAGAGTGAGGGAAACTGTGATGCCGTGAGAGTGACTGAGGTGAGGGAAACGGTGACCTTGACGGCGATGACGGAGTACGTGACAGGTTCGAGAGGGTTCAGAGTGGGTGACGGGTTCGAGGGCTAGGGTTCAGAGTGGGAGACGGTGATGCGCGATAGTGAGTCGGGGCCGGTGATGAAGTGAGATGAAGGGTGGGAGACGGTGAGAGACGGTGATGAAGTGAGAAGAAGGGTTAATGGAGTGAGAGGGTTCAGAGTGAGTGAGAAGAAGGCTTCGTATACATCTGCTTTAACAACAACTTTATCCAAACAAGTCAACGATCATAATTTGGATTTTAATAGATATGTGTATAATAATTTTATAAGTTTAATAATTATTTTTAATAGTTATACATAAAAAACACGTTACACAAACGTTAAATTTTGTTTTTATCATATACATAATATATATTTTAACATTTCTTACCAACAAATACTTATTTATTTTTTTTAATTAGTATGAGATATGGTAGATTATGTGTTGGTTTTAAATCAATAAGTTTGTTGAACTCTAAATGATTAAATTAGTATTTTTATATTTTGTGTGGACTATCAGATTTTGTGGGGACTAATTTGATATTTAAAGTATAAGTTTGTTTTGTTTATTTTTTAGAAAATAATATTAATTTTTCAAATAATATTAAAAAATTTAATTTTAAAAAATTATAAATGTAACGTCGGTCAGTCCGACGCTAGTTATTAAAATAAAAAATAAAAAAGTAAAAGATAAACTAGCGTCTGCCTTAATTTATTTAGCGTCGGCTTAGCCGTGTGACTGACGCTACACGGACGCTAACTAGCGTCAGAGTCGAAGGCTGACGCTAACTATGGCAGCTAAAATGGGTTTTTCTAGTAGTGGATACATATACCGTTCGTGTGAACAATTTTACATTGACAGCTAATTCAAATAATTTATTGAGTGTTTATTTTATCATAAAAGTTATAATTATATAATAAATTATTGAAATAAATATTTTTTATTAAATATAAAAAATAAATTTAGTTTGTACTTACCGTGGATAATTTTTTTTCTTAATATTATGCACCATCAACATTTTAAATTATCTTGATTTAATAATGACAGTTTTATGTTTAGAGAAAATGTTTTGACTTTGGTATACGCGGAAATGCAGAAGCAGAAGCATCCAAGAAGGAAATAATGGGTACCAAAGTCAAAAACTTACGCCAAAATTGAGCTAAATAAATGCTTTAAAAAGAAGCACCCACCACCGATTTTCAGAATATAAATTAGTATGTGTAAAGTAGTGAAGTGCACTAAAATAATGGATTCTAAGAGGTGCTCGCTTATCTTCCTACTTTTTTGTGTGTTGTTGAGTTATTCTACCAAAATAATGGCGAGGAACATTGCAGGTGCTTCTGAACACTATGCAGGTAAGTTTAGCACCCTCGGTTATGCATATTCCTTTCAAATATGCAACATATATATCACATATGCGTCTGTTGAGAGCCGTCTTAAATAATTTACGACTCTGCTCTAATCTTAAAAATTAGGTTTTTGTATAAAAATATTGTGAGATATTTCTAAAATATTGGATAATTTTTTGAATAAATTCCTTTGTGAAAAGGCGCAACTGTTGATTTAAAATGAAACGGCACAAAGACGGTTTCAAACCCGGGTCATGCGCGAATAGAGGCGCTGATCAACCGTGCAACACTTAAGTCAATAATGGAACGATATATGAATATATCGTTCCGCGAAACAGAATGGCAGAACCAATGATTGTACCTCTTTCTCAAGTGACATTATTTTTCTATAAATAGTGTCACTTTGGACATAATGAAAACACAAAAATTTAGAGATTGTCATCCACTTTTCTCACCCATTCTTATATTCTAAGTCATCTTATTCTTCTCTAATGCATGAGTGAAGAATAGGAAACATTATTTTGTAACATACTATTGAAAGATACGTTTGATGTGAATGTGCAATTCACTTCAAGGATTCCAAACTATCCTAAAGGGGATTCGCCGGTTAACCCGTTTGCATCCAATATATATAGATTGGTGGGGGTGAATCGAACCTAAAGCTTAGTGTGATACACACGCTTTGGAATTTACTTGTGCAACCTTCATCAATATCAAGTTCATCATCTTCTTGTTCAAGATTTGCAGCATACCCCCAACGAAAGATCCAACAAATATTGTATTATGTCATTAAATCATTGTAAAATATTTAATAATTTATAAATGTTAACAATATATAACTAATATTTTGAGGTCATCTGTGGAGGCCCAGTCTACACGAACTATGGACTGACGCTGGATCTGTCTTTATATATCAACATGATATGGAACTGTTGTGTAGACAATATTTTTTTGTTTACTAATATAATTTTTAACTGTTCCTATAAACAAAAGTATTGTACATATTAACTAATAAATGTTGTTATTTTGCAGCTTCAAATGAAATGGATGCGACTAAGAGATTCCTTGCCCAAGAAAATCAACGATCTCCATGTAAGAGGGGAACACTAGTAGAATTTTACTTTTTTAAGTCGGTTAAAATTTATATTTTAAGTCGGTTCCGTGTCCGAGTTAATAGCAAACGACTTAAAAAATATGTTGTTTTTTAACTCGTTTCATGAACCGACTTAACTGAGCTTCGTCCAGTTAAGTCGATTCAGCTTAACCGACTTAAACATCATAAATTCAGTTCAACAAATCATATTTTTAAGTCGGATCTTTTGATCAACTGACTTAATATATAGAGTTAAAATAATTATTTTTTTAATAAATTTTTTATTTTGTTTTTATGCTCCTGATCCATACATATATACAATATTTCGTATTAAATTTCAAATCAAAGTTTTGTACTTGCAGCCATAATTTTATATAACCATCTAATAACTAAAATATACAATATCAAATGTTTATACAAAATATAGAGTACAAAGAAGATGTCTCCCATTTCTAACTAATCTTGACAAGACGAAAAAAACGTAGATGTCCATTAACAAAATTACAAAATCACAAGAACGAGCCTAAAGATGATACACGTTGCCATAATTTTTTATGATACGAGACTAGTGTTGCAATTGTTTTAGTGTGGATGGGACAAGCCATTTTTTGTTGTTGATTAAAGTAAGGACTTTAGTTTTAACAAATATGTTTATTAATTAACAAAAAAAACATGTCTATAAATTAAATAATGTATGATTTTATAGTAGAAGGAATAAAATTTGTATTTTTATGTGTTCTTGGTGGTTTCAATTTTAATTGTTATTGATAACATGTAGCTAATCGAATTTTATGGTTTTTAAAATGAAAGTTGTAAAGTCTTTAAGCCTAGCTCAACTGGAAATTTCGATATTGTTAGGTTGAACGTCTTGTCTCGGATTCGAACTTGGGACCTCACAGTTGTGTGAATTAATTATTTATGTGTATATGTGTTTCATCTTTGGGAAGTTGAGATTATTGATTCATGAATATGAACATCCATGAGAATATAAATTTGATGTCATGTGTGATTAAAAGTTTAATCTTGAATACTTTATTTTTGTGATTGTCTTTGTGGCTGGTTTAATTTTTGTGGACGCCTTAGTGACTATTTTAATTTTCCGGCCCCATCAGTATGAGTGAATTTATGCGTGCACGCCTTAGTGGTTGATTATATATGAACCATATGGTTTTGGAAGCATGCATATATTTTTATATTAATCTAATTATGTGTTCTACGTGGATTGCTATGTGATTCTTTTTTAAGTATAGTTTACGACTTCATAAAATTTTAATCTTAACACATCTTTGTGACTTATTCTAAAATCGACTCCTTTAAATCTTTTATTACAAAAAAAATTTATATTTATATTTTTATGACTTTTTATTTATTATTTGGTTTAATTTTTGTCATGGGATGAATTGATCCCTTACACCAACATGTTAAGTGCTAATGATCATGAAGAGATGCACGGTTAATGATTTTTGCTTGGTGCCCGCGCTTGCAAGAAAAATGGATTTTTATTGTATTAATAAAACTGATGTGGTACATTTTTAAGTCTTATTTATCTTTCGTCATTATTTTTTATTAGAAATGCATAGATGGATTTTCCTTCCATTACGAAATAATTAAATCGTTGTTAATTTAAGTTAACTTTATTTTTCTTTTGCTAAGAAATAAACGAATCGTTGTTAATTTCGGTTAACTTTATTTTTCTTCAGCTAAGCAAATTATAGCTCAAAACTTTATATTTCAAGAATAGAAATAGTTTTTAAACGTGTATGAAAATATAAGCAAGAAAACATGTGCACTTTAATATTTAATAATTTTTGCCAAATTTTTTTGCATCTATGCACACACTACACCGATTTTATTCAAATGACAAATAGTGTCAGAATTAAGAAATCGACCATTCTCTTGAAAGCTTAGGATATCTAGTTTTGTAAAAATAAATTTTAATATAAAAAATAGACCATTAGTTTTTGTTTTATCGAACAAGCTACATGTATACAAAAAGAGACAACTTCTGTTTTTTTAACTTTAGTCTATTTTAAAATATCAATACTCCTTTAAAGTGTGCTCAAAATTTATAGAAATCGTTCTAGTTTCGGTTCAAACATGAATCATTCAAAAAGGATGAGCACACTTAATGTAATTATCACAATACCAAACATAGTGAAAATCAAGATTCACATTCTCAACACCAAAATACACATAGTGCCATGGATCCCTAATACAATTTTCTTAGTTAATTTCCATCATTTAATAAGTCAACAAGAGATCATTATTTTTTAATATGGAAATAGATAGTACCAAGAGACCGGTTTGGCCCAACTGTTTGATATGTGGGCGATATGGGTACTGTTGTAATCTAAACCTTATTATTATTGTTTAAGCACAACTCACAACTTGTACTATGTAAACCCTAATTCGTTCATCTAATACAAAGGAACTACAACTGCTATATAGTCGGAGACGTAGGCATACTTTGTCGAACTTTGTGATCAATCGTCTTGTGTTTCTTGTTTCGATTTTGTGCTTTCTATTCTTTTAAGATTGTGTTGTTGTTCTAACAATTGGTATCGTATGACAAGTAACTCTGGTGCAAAATTTGAAATGGGAAGGTTTGATGGAGCAGGAAACTTCGCATTATACCAAATAAGGGTTAAGGATCTGTTGGCACAACAAGGTCTTCAAAAGGTGATGCGTAAGGAGAAACCGAAAAACATGACAAAAGTCGATTGGACAGAGATGAAGGATAAGGCCGCAAGCATGATTCTTTTGTGTGTATCAGATGAAGTGATGTATCATATCCTAGACCTAACATCTCGAAATGAGGTCTAGGAGAAATTGGAAAGTCAATTTATTAGCAAAACGCTCACGAACAAATTGTTTGTGAAGCAACGAATATATAGGTTAAAGATGCATGAATGATCTAATTTAAAACAACATGTCAATACATTCAACGAAATAATCATCTATTTGGTGAGGGTTAGAGTAAAGATCAATGACAAAGATAAGGCTATCATTTTATTATGCTCGCTACCAGATTCATTCGATCACCTAGTGATAACTCTTACATACAGGAAAGATACTATCAGGTTACACAATATTATGGTTGCACTTCAGTCTCATTATCAAAGGAGATAGAGTGCAGAAGAATGACCTCCAAACGAAAGTCTTTATGTAAAGGGAGGTCATGGCCGTGGGAGGAACAAAGGTAAAGTAGGTTACGGGAAGAAGAGGTCTAAATCCAAGAAAAAGAAAAATAGTAGAGTGCTTCAGTTGCAAACAGATTGGACATTGACAAAGGTACATTGAAAATGTTGAGAGCAAAGAGGACTGCAGGTAACATCTACTAATTGATGGGTTGCACTGTTATAGGTGATGTTGCGTTAGTTAAGTCTGATGATGATGTAAGAAATGTGGCACATGCGTTTGAGTCATCTTAGTGAGTGTGGAATGACAAAACTTCCTAAAAGACAATTGATGAATGGTGTATGCATCTATAAGCTAGATATGTGCAAGTATTATATATTTGGGAAATAGTTTCGTGTTTATTTTAGATTTGTTAAACACAAAACATAGGGAATCCTAGACTATGTGCATTTTTATGTTTGGGGACCTAACAAAGAGCTCTCTTTGGGTGGTTCTAGGTATTTTGTGACTTTTACAAATGATTTTTCACGCAAGGTTTAGGCATATTTCCTCAAACATAAATATGATGTTTTTGCCAACTTCAAGGTGTGGAATATAAAGGCCGAAAATCAGATGGACAGAAAAATCAAGTATTTGCTGACTAATAATGGGGTAGAGTACACTAACTCAAATTTTCATAAACTTTATGCGGAACACGGTATTCATAGACATTCTTCAGTTTGAAAGACACCACAACAAAATGGTGTGGCAGAGAGAATGAACAGGTATATAACTAAAAGGGCAAGATGTCCCCAGTTAAATGCTAGACATTCTAAGGGTTTCCGGGTCAAGGCTATTAACATGGCGTGTTATCTTATCAATAGGTTACAACATGCGTAATTGGAGGGGAAACTTGTAGAAGACATTAATCTTGACAATTTAAGAATTTTTTAGATACCCAGTGAAGATAAATCTAAACTTGATCCAAAGTCAAAGAAGTGTGTCTTCCTCAGCTATGCAAAAGGTGTGAAAGGGTTCAAGTTATGGGATCTAGTTTCAAAGTAGATGTTGATCAGTAAAGATGTTGTGTTTGATGAATAGTTCAGATTGAAATAGTTAGTTCAAACATATGTGTCCACATCAGAGAGAGAAACTTCAACAATAAAGGGACGGATTTAGAAAGTTATCATATCAGGGGTCAGAAGTAGTAATATAATGATATTAATGTTTTTATTTTCACCATTCATTTTTATAAACATTTATAATATATTTAACATACCATTGAGAAAAATTGATAGCGTAACTAATGTATATTATTACAAACAAAGTATATACATTAATTTGACACCCTAAAAAATTAATTTTGGGGTGGGGGGAAGGCCACTGCCTATCCCCTACTGCATTTGTCCATGGGAACATCTATTTGACACCCAAAAAAGAAAAAGATTAATATAATATATAACAAAATTATAAACTAATATTACCATAGGAGGTGGCTGACTATCGGATGACCGTCATAGCTCTACAGTCAACCACTGCAAGCCACCAATGGTGGGGGTATCAAATAGGTGTCTTTATTTATGGATTGTACACCTATTACTACTCTTAAATTAATTGTCAATCATATAGTCACTTTTGTAGCATGCCAAAAATTATAGGGTCTAGTGATTGTGACATGTCTACGATGCATGTAAAGACAAATTGCATTTTACATGTAATGCAAAGTAGAAAGTTGCGTGCAATGACAAGTTGCAAGATGTATGGAAGGCAAGTGGTTACTTGCATGCAAGGAAACTTGGTTTGTCTCTCATATATAATATATAGCACATGGAAAAGCATACAAAGATTGTCCTTAATATCAAGTAGTAATACTACAAAAAGCACTATAACTCAAAGTGAGAGGAAAAATTAGTTTCTCGTATGAGGTTTCCTTTAGTATTAGTTGTTAGAATAAAGTTGATTTGAAGAACCATGATCCTTAATGTTTGTTTTGATGATAACAAAGTATATGTGAGAATAATTTATATTTTAACGTGTGTTCTAGAACTCTCACAATTTATATTTATGTGAGATCAATTTATGTATAAGTATGCAAATCGTCTGATAAGAGTCTTTAATGTTTCATCCAACCAAAGTTTCTCAACTCTAGCACTTTGTCTAACTCTCTAGATATGTTGAGAAAACTATTTAATCAAATCCTATTATGTTCAAAATTTGTTGTAATCATCTAGTCAACACTCTTTCAAAGTCAATGCTCTAATAAAAGTTATTACTCTTGACAAATATTTGTCATGTTAGATAATTGACTAAACACCCTCTGATCTACTCTTTGGCAAAAGTTAATAATCTTCTTGATTATACTTTGATTGAAGAAAACTCAAAAATAACAAAGACCATCTGAATTCTATAATCCTCTAGTCATATAAATCTCTTCATCTGATGTGTTTTCTCTAGAATGGCAAACATCAACATTCTTCTTGAACAAATATATTTTCAAAAGAATTTTATAAGGCGTAGAATAGGACAATTGAATCAACTTTGAAATAGTTGTTCTAATAGTATAGCCTAGATGTCGCAATAGTACAATCCTATAAGTTGTGCACAACATTTTCTGCATCAGTCAAAAAATAAACGACATTATCCTAGTACTGAAAAAGGGACTCAAGTGTGATTGCAACAAAGATTTTTTTTTTTTGGTAAAAATTGAGAAAAGTTGCAAGAATTCATTGAATCATCATACTGCAAAATCGGTCTAAGTGATCTCACATTCAATTTCAGAGTTAGCTTGGTATTCACACAAAAACCTTATTCATTGGTAAGTTAGCCAAGTTTTGTCTTAAGATCTTGAAGGAATTAAGTGTATTAAGTCATAATCTACGAGAAGACTAGGGTATAGTCAATTAACACTTGTATACTCTAGTTAGATTGTAATCAGTTTGATTCTAGTGGAAAATTCTTTAATTGAATGGATTGAATGTAGCTACTGAGTTGATAGTAAATCATAATAAATTGTGTGTGTTCTCTTTTTCTTTTATTGCCTTTATTTTTTTTTAAAGTTTTTTATAAATATTAGATAGCTAATTTTTTAAATAGAAAGAAATTTTTTTACACAATTCAAATTGTGTAAATTATACCATAATTTTGTAAAAATTCACCGTGGATAAATGAAAATTGTTTCTAAGGGAAAAATAAACTTTTACTAATAATTTAAAATATCACATTTCTCAAAATCCAAATAGAACACTTTAGCCTTTATTCCTCAGATAAAATATTGCAATCTCAATAATCTTGATTTGACTATAATTTCGTAATTTAATTCCAAAAATTTATAAGTAATAACAATATTTTCTTACAAAAAGTAGTTTCTAATTAAATATCAGAGCGGAAGTTCTCTTAAAATTGAACTTCAAGACTCATTAATCTGTAATAACTGCGATTTCGCAAATGCAAAGTCAAGCCAGTCAAACACAAACAACGAATAAGGTGAATTTCGAAATCAATTTGATAGTATTATATAAGTAAGAAGAACACGCAAATAATCCTAATAGAACCATATCATAACGCATCATGGTATATCAAAACATTCAAGCAAATAACATCACATTATAACCTCAAAATCACTCAACGAAAATCCATAGCTAATTATTACCACATTTGATACACAATAATCACAACATAACATTCACAAGACAATGCAAAGTTATGTATGAGCTTAGACTCTACTTCTTCATATTTTGGTACAATTCTAACTCTGAAGTACTTGGTTAAAAGACTCGATACTATGCCACCATGTAAGTGGACGGACAATTCAAATTGGTCATGTCCTCATAGATCTCCTCAGCTCAACCCGAGATACGTATATACGACGGTCGAGGTAAACGTGTGTTGCATGGTAGCTCAAAACATTTGGTGGGATACCTCCAAGTCACTTAAAAATTCCCCATCAGAATACTCTCAAGGTCTAATAGTCTAGTCGTAAGGCTCAACAACAAACATCTACGATTAGGCTAATTTAGTTGTACTTCCCCAACATCACTAGGCTTATCAGGCCCTACCTATATGATGACAAGATGATTTCCACCTCAAAAACTCCCAACATGTATTTTCTCTCCTCGTTGTCCTAGACTACTCCATTAAGAGCACTATTTTTAACATAAGTTGGAATCACCACTATTTCATCGAATATGGGGTGACATCAACATACTCATCACAATTTAATAACATCTCAATCTTCAGTCACACGTCGTCATCACATATTATTAGGTCACACAATGCATTCAAGGTTTATCATCATATCACAAAATCTCATCAAATCAAACATATGCACAAAATTTATTCAGCATCCAATTTTCACAATATCAAATATCAAATAATCATCGAAAATTAAATCATTCAATACCTTACAAACATGTCTATTTCACATTTTAATCTCACAATTTCTATATTGTCCCATTAATTAATATATATCTCAAAGGACTATCGCCGTACGTAGCGAGTTCAAATGAATCATTGGAAAATACAGTTTTTCTGTTCATTTTACATTATAATATACTCATTAATTCAAACGTTCTCTCACTCTTTACCTCGATCGAAAATTTTAAATAATAAGCAAACATAGAGAACTTCATGAAAGCAACAAACTCGAACAACTTATTGAATCTGCTCCTCGTCTTCATCAATTCATAACCCAGGAAGACGATCAAACAAGCACAACAAACCAATGAATATAAATTATATACTATTTATAATATAATCTCAAATACATATTTTATAATATAAATAATATACGCTTACCTATATAAATTCAGTTATTATATATTTAAAATAAATAATAATTATAAATTTTTTTTGACCAAAATAGTTATAACATGTTTATAATAATAAAAATATCATAATCTAACTAGAATTAGAGTAATCAAAATATAATTTATGTATTTTCAAACTTAACAGTAGAAATCCTAAATATTGAATATACTGAATTGTATAAATAAGGTTAGCTTAAATTCGAACAATAGATGATATTTATTGAAAAATATAAAATTCTTAATTTAAAACTAATTAATATATATACATAACTTAAATTATGATTTTAAATAGTATAAAATTTTAGAATTTAAAACATAATTAACCAAAAATATTAGCGGTAAAGAAACTATTTAAAGGAGGTAAAAATGGTAATTTAAGAAGTATCACCAAACAAAATCGATATCAACTATGTCAAAAAAATTCGAACACTTTTTTAAGGTTTTGACGCAAAAAATTCAAAAATGTTATCCGTTTTTCCAAACAACAAATATGGTAATTAAAAAAATATCAAAAACAGTTGATCCCGTGAGGAAAAAGTGGTTGTTTCCCAACAAACGAGTCGAAAAATAGATTCATCGGTCGATTTTGTATGGGAAGACTTAGAGCGCCACATGAATTGTGGTGGGAGAACTTGAAGAGAGAGAGAAAGTGAGAATGAGGGTTTGAGAATTGGAAGTTGGTTTCACGTTGAGGGAGAAGGAGAACTACTCTGATTTTTTCTTTTTGTTTTTTTGTTTTAAAAAATACATCAGGGGGTGCAGGATTAATAAATATTAGCAAGTACATATTTTAAAATAAAAAGTCCACTATACAACAAGCCCAAGTTTGCTGAATATAAAAGAAACAGGGGCATAGGAAGATTATACGATGCACCCTCACACTTAAACCTGTCACCCCCTCAATTAACGTTAACATACAATTTTGCCTTTTTAAATTTTTCATTTTTTTTTTCATAATTTTCGAAATAGAAAATTCCAGAATTTTCGAAACTTTCAACAATTCAAAACTTTCGAAATAGGAAAATTTCGAAACTTTCCATATTTGGAAAGTTTCGAAACATTCCAGATTTGGAAACTTTCGAAACTTTCCAAATTTTCGAAATGTAATATTTAATTCAAAAATTTGAAAAGTAATGAAAGTTTCCAAATCTGGAAAGTTTCAAAAGTTTCCAAGTATGGAAAGTTTCGAAATTTTCCTATTTCGAAAGTTTTGAATTGTTCGAAAGCCTCAAAAATTCTGGAATTTTCCATTTCGGAAGTTTCGAATTGTTCGAAAGTTTCGAAAATTCTGAAAAAATGAGAAATTTAAAAGGGCAAAATCGTATTTTCATATTGATTGAGAGGGGTGGCAGATTTAGATGTGGGCGTGCATGGTATAATCCTCGGAGCAGAGGGTGCGTGAGAAATTCGCAGGTAGAAAGATTTAGAAGCCCACTGCTGTAAAAATAACAATTTAAAATTATTTGTAAAACTAGAAAATAGGGATGTGAATAGAAATGTGGCCTAATTCCCTTTTCTACCATTTCTCAAGTATTAATAAAATACAAGGAAAATAACTACTTATCCATGGCTAAAATTTTATCCTCCAAAATATTCATACTTATACGTAAATACTATTATATTTCAAAAAATAAATAAAATAATTTGATATAATATTTATAATTTATATTAACAATTAAATCAAATATGTGACACTATAATAACCACACATATAAAGAAAATCAATCACAAATTTATCAATATATATTCTAAAATACTTTTAATATCAAATTAATTCTTTAAAATTTTAATTAATTAATAAAATAGTTTATTATAAAATTTAAGGTGTTATAATGAACCAAATCATGTCAGAATGAGAGGGATCTATTGACTGTGTAGATAAGGGACTATACAATTAAAGAAGACTTATAAGGATTAATATATACTATATATACCAACAAGGAGCATCCTTTTATTTTTTGTCTTAAGAAGCATCTTCCTTTTAATGGTCCATTAAATAAGAGGCTGTCGAATAGGAAAATTCTTATGCAGAGATGGTTGATTCAAATCAGGTTGATTATCAAATGACAATGTTGGCATATCAAGTCAATAGTATCCTCCCTGCATAATTGAGAAAGAGGATATTGGTACGATGACTAAGGAAGCAGTAGTAGCATATGTTGCTGATAATTATATTAAGGAGTATATTGAGGTGTTGGTGGTAATTGAGGAGGATAGAGAGCTTGTCGATATGGCTCATGATTGTGGTTACGCAAAAAATCCAATAGTCTATTTTTGAACTGTTGTCGTTTCTCTTCCTCCATCTTCAGAAGGGCCTCAACAATTTGTTGCATTGATCCTCATGTATATGCTCCATTTGATCCTTCTGGAACCGCAACCTTTGTATTTCAGCCTGTTGAGCTTGGTGAGATCGACCAGTACTTGAGTAACTTGTTGTAGAATCAATGTACATTCCGCGTGGTTTTTTCTACAATGTACCCAATAGGACACCAAGACTATAGACACAACCTCTGTTCTTTCCTCCAAAAGATTCCACCCACTTGTTGTGCTTAATGTGTCTCATCACCTTTGCATTAGGTTGACTCTCAGAAGAAAGATTTGCATATGTTGCACAAACTTCATCCATAGTCACTTATAAGTTTCGTGCAAACAAAAAACAATTCAAAATTAACATACATGCATACTCAATGGGTATCTTTCAAATTTATATTCAATTTCATATCTACTATTATTTGTGACAATGTGTCACTAAAATAATATGAATAAAAATGAGTTGTTTCCCAGTGTATGTAAAATTGACATATTGATCCTTCCACTTTGGGTTTATTTTTCATCGATCGTTTTAAATCACCATAAACCTTTATTTGTGGTCAAAATCGAGATTACGTTCATGAATGTATTAAAATGTGTATATATATATATTTAAATGTTATTTTTGAATGGAAATTTATAGTTTTACCTTTCAAAGATATGAATCCATTTGTATTGAACCTCTATGTCTAAATTTGTATTCAAAGTGCATCGGGAGATACTCCATAGAATAAAAAAAAATCTAGGGGGGAGTATTCTCTCTAACTTGCACAGTATCAAAAAATATCATTCCCCATTTTGATTAGATCGTCCTCTCTCAAGATTGAAGAATACAATTTCTTTTTTAAATTGACTCACTTTAACAAGTGGGTTTAATTTCTTTGTTGGTAAAGAAGTAAATGCAAAAGGAAGTAAACATTTCATAAATATGTGATAATCATGACTTTTCATTCCATTCATCGTTCCATTTTATACATCAGCACATCTTTAGGTTTTATCTTTAGACTGTTCCACTAACAACAAATCATTTCATCTGCAATATAGAGCTAAGTCTTTCTAAGCATTGTCATTGTTTGTAGTTTTTCCTTTGACATTCATCAAAGTGTTAAATATGTTGTCAAAAAATGTTATCTTTTCAATAAGGAAGATCTCAGAAAATACAACGTTTCGTCCAATTGTGAAATTGACTGTAACCTTAAGGTTTTGAAACAAAATTAGCTATAACTTCAACCTTTGGTATATCTTGAACTCGATTCAAAACTTGTTTAAATTTCAATCAAATGGGATGTCCTCGAGTTTCAACAACACGCTTAACAAATGCATTTTTATATCTTCTAAATGGATGATCGTAAGGTAAGAACCCAGATGTCTTTCCACCATATTTCAATGTAAATGCCTTATTATTTTCTGTGCAAATAAAACATGCTAGTTGACTGTGTTCACCATCCATAAAATATCCCGTAGGCAAGAAAATCATTAATGGTCCATATCAAAGCTGCTCTCATAAGACAATTTTATTTTTGAGCAACATCATTAGTTAAAACACCATTCCACAACCTCTTTAAATCATCAATTAGTGTTTGTAAAAAGATATCAATACTTGTTATGGGATTAGATGGTCATGGTATTAAAGAGGCTAAAAGCATATAAGGTTTAGACATGCACATATTTGGAGGAATATTGTAAGAGGTGACAATAACAGACCAACAAGAATAAGGTGTAATTGAAGCTTGAATATATGGTGCAAAACCATCAAACCATGACACTTTTGGAATGGGAAAGCTCTTGGAGAGTTTTTCGCCAATATGAGGAATTCATCAAGGGAATTCTATTTCCCCACTTTTTTGTGTTTTGCATAAGAAAGATTGACCTACTTAATTTTTAATTCTATTGTGGATTATGTGTGAAAGCCTATAAGATTATTTGCTAAGTATAGAACCTCTTCTTTACCTAAAAGAGGGTGCATGCATGTGAAAGATGTGCTTCTTTCGAGAGGAATTTGGAATGTGAATTTGATGCAACAAAGGCTCCTGCTGAACATTGCTAATACAATTATTAAAATGCTTCCACCTTTACCGATAACTGAAATGTCAATAAAGCCACAAAATACAAAGTTACCTCTCAAAAATTTCCTACTAAGCCCATAATATTAAGTCCACTATAAAAATAAATTTTTTAAAACTCTGATCCACTATTTTATTATTTTTTGTAGGCTTAAGTGAGGTGTTCATAGACATAATGTTTTGTTAATTGAGATATTTTTTTTGAAATTTAGTTTTCTCGAAAAAATATCGAAAAAATTTCTCAAAAAAATCTAAAATATTTTTTTCTCGAAAATATTTTTAAATCATTTTTTTCTCAAATGTTTTGTGAACAAAATTTAAAAATCGATTTTCTTTTATCGAATAAAAAAAATTCAAAAAAAAATTTGTAAATCCTTTTTTATTTGAAAAAAATCGAAATTTTTTTATTGGAAAATTTTGAGAAAAATATTTTATTTCTCAAAAAATAAATTTCAAAATTCTTTTTCAAAAAAATATTGATTTGTTTTTTGAAAAAGTGGATCCATAGGCCCACTAAGTCCACAAAATTTAGGGGTTTTTAGGCTTTTGGATCTTTTAATTAGTGGGCTTGTGAAATTGAAAGTTCTAGCGATAACTAGTGATGATCTAGTGTGGGGCACTTCACTTGGAGAATTCTACCATGCACCCTCATACTTAAATCTGTCACCCCCACACTTAAACCTGTCACCCCCAATCAACGTGAAAATACAATTTTGCCCTTTTAAACTTTTCATTTTTTCAAAATTTTCGAAACTTTCAAACAACTCGAAACTTCCGAAATAGAAAATTCTCGAATTTTCAAAACTTTCGAACAATTCAAAACTTTCGAAATATAGGAAAATTTCGAAACTTTCTAAATTTTTGAAATGTAATCCTTATTTTGAAAATTTGAAAAGTTTCGAAAGTTTCCAAATCTGGAAAGTTTCTAAATTTTCCTATTCGAAAGTTTCGAAAATTCTGAAATTTTCTATTTTGGAAGTTTTGAATTGTTCGAAAGTTTCAAAAATTCTAAAAAAATAAGAAGTTTAAAAGGGTAAAATTGTAATTTTCATGTTGATTGGGGGTGGCAAGGTTTAGGTGTGGGGGTGCATGGTAGAATCCTCCTTCACTTTATGGTATGCATCTCCAACGGTAGTCAAATACGTTTGTCCGCCAACATGGAGTTACCTAAAATTGAGTTTTTGGCGAGTTCACCGTTTGAGTTGTGTCAAGCTATCATCATGGGTACGTCAGCAAGGAACGGTACTTTCATAGTTTAATAATAATAAATTTATAATCATTACTTTTTTTTATTAATTTATTAATAATAATAAATTTATGACCGTTACCTTTTTTTTATTAATTTATGACAGTTAATTTCTTTTTAGTAGAGCATATTTGGGACCGCTTCGGACACGAGAATAACGAAATTTAAATTTATTATTTACTTTTAATTTTTAATTATGAATTAATTATGAATGGGTTGCTTTATGTGGCACATTGGACTAAACATATTTATCTTAATCTTCTTAATACTCATAGACCCTCTCCTGAGTCGATTTTCAAAAAGATTTAGAAATGTATAGGCCCTAAAAGAATTAGAACTTTTCTTTGGAGAGTTGCTCAACAATCCATTCTTGCTAATGATGTTCATTTGCATCGTCATATGACCCAGACTAGTTCTTGCTTTTGTTTTCTATGGGTCTCGAAACTATGATCCATGCCCTTAAATATTGTCATCATGCTTCTTCGGTGGGGCGTAGGGTTCATTATGACATTGATCAATCTTTCTTACTTTGCAATGATACTCATGATTGGTTGATGGATAAGAGTTTTGACTATTCTATTTGCAGTTACCCTTGATAATTTATGGTGTAAAACGAATGAATTCATTTTCAATGGTAGTTCGAGTTCCCATCAGGACATGATCATCAATGGGTCAAAAAGATTGTAGAGAAAACCACTGGTGATAGAGGGATAAGCTTGAATAATGGTATTGGTGACTTTGATCCATGAAGGGTTAATTCAATGGTGTCCTCCACTAGCTAGCTGGTTAAAGGTGAATTGTGATGCTCTTATGGCTATCAATATGATCTAGGATAGGGTTTTGCAATCCAATTGTTACTATACTCTAATGGCTCAAATTTAGGAGGTTGTGGCAACGTTCAGTGGACTCATGTTTTCGTAAAGCAAATCAAGTAGCAACTACATATGAACTTAGTATAGATTCTCAATTAAGAGTTTTTAATTATGTTACTAACTTTATTTCTTTGTCCCTTATGGAAAACTTTGTTGGAGTTTTGTTCCATAAGAAGTTCTAGTTTGTCTTGAGCTATTGGCTCCTTTATTTCAAAAAAAAAAAACTAGACATTTTCAATAAGATAATTACTTACTGAACAATCTTACGATCAACGACTGAGAAAGACAATGAATACCATGTAGTCCATGACTTTAGTTAGAGAAAATTGGTTTTCGTACCCCCTTATTTGAGGTTGTACTCCCCCAAATTCATAAAAACCCAAAATTGCCCACACAATTCACCATTCAGTAAAAGGTAAAAAAAATTTACTCCCAAAATTTCATCCACTCCCAAAATTTCCGGTACGTATTTTTTTCCCCCAAAAATCCGGTAGTTAAAATGTAACTACCGGAAATTTCAAAACTTGTGAAATTTCCGTTAGTTAATTTCCTTTACCGGAAATTTCGCCACCAAATTTCCGGTACGTTATTTGTACTACCGGAAATTTGGGAGATCTGAAATTTCCGGTAGTTGTGTTTCACCGGAAATTTCAAAAATCCGGTAGTCATTTTGAATTTTTTTTTTTTATATGTTGTTAATTTTTGATTTTTTTGTTTTGTTGACATAGGTATGGAAAAAAGACAACCAGTGTGTATAGATTTGACTGAAGCATTCACAACCGATCAAATTTTTGAATCACGGGAAGCTGTCATATCATGGGCAAGAGAGGTTGGCCGTCAAAATCGAGTAGCTGTTATCATAACTCGATCCGACGTAGAGACAGGACAGAGAGGTAGGAAATCTAAATTAATTCTTGGTTGTGATAGAGGTGGAAAATATCAGTCAAATAAAAGTGAGTCAGGTACTTCAACAAAAATGTGTGGTTGTCCGTTTAAAATTCGATCGAGACCATTGAAAAATGTTGAGGCTGAGGGATGGATTATTAGTTTAGTATGTGGACTTCACAACCATGAGTTAGTGGCTACTTGTGAGAATAATGCATTTGTGGGGCGCTTAAACGATGAAGATAAGAATCATGATGACGAGCTGACAAAGTATCACGTTGCACCGAGGCATATCTTGTCATCTTTGAGGGATCGAGATAAGGAGAATGTGACTAGTATCTCTCAAATTTATAACCGTCGAAGCACATACAAAAAGAATTTGAAAGGACCTAGAACTGATATGCAACATCTGTTGAAGTTATTTGAAGCTGAGAAGTATGCATGTTGGAGTAGGACTCATGGAGACACCAACGTTGTGAGGGACATGTTTTGGACGCATCCAGATTCCATAACTTTGTTGAACATGTTCCATTTTGTATTGATCATGGATAGCACCTACAAAACCAACAAGTATAGGTTACCATTGTTTGAAATTGTTGGTGTAACTTCAACTGGGTTGACATTCAATGTTGCATTTGCTTATATGGACAGTGAGCGTCAAGAAAATTTCTGTTGGGCATTGGAGAAGTTAAAACAGTTATTTCTTGCAAACACTCCATTTCCTCAGGTGATTGTCACTGATAGAGAACTTGCTTTGATGAATGCAATTGAAGTTGTATTTCCATCTCCAACAAATTTACTTTGTCAACTTCATATCAATAAAAATGTTGGAGCCAAATGCAAACAATATATACTGAAGAAAGATATGCAGGAACCCATTCTTGAGGTGTGGAAGAAAATTGTTTATTGTTCTGAAGAGAAGGAGTATGAGGAAATGTTGCAAATGTTTGAGCAAGCATGTGTCGATAATATTATTTTCTTTGACTACGTCAAAGACACATGGTTGAATCCTCACAAGGAAAGATTTGTTCAAGCATGGACCAATCGAGTATTGCATCTAGGAAATACTACAACTAATAGGTACGTCATTAAAACTTTATTTTATTTGTTATATTTATACTTATATATGATTAATTTTGTTTATATATGATTAAACATGTATGATTTTTTGTTATATTTATACTTATATAAAATTTTGTTTATGTTTGAATATTAGGGTTGAGTCTGCTCATTGGTCATTGAAGAAATTTTTGGAACATAGTAAAGGAGATTTCTGTAAGGCATGGTCTGGTATGCATGACATGTTGAAGTACCAAATTATTAAGATCAAAGGTTCATTTGAGACAAGTAAGGGTCGCAGAGAGCATATACACAACAATCCATTCTTTGAGAATTTGAATTGGGTTGTATCGAAGAACGCTTTAGCTGATATTGATCATGAGTACAAGAGAGTCAGGTATGTCGGTAACGACAAAGCTGCATGTGGTTGTACACTTAGAAACACTCATGGATTACCGTGTGCATGTGAGTTGGCACGGTACAAGTTGAAAGGTGTTCCAATTCCATTGGAGGCTATTCATATACAATGGAGGAAATTAACCATTAATACTGATAAAGAGGAAGAACAGTTGGAAAAGGATTCGGAGTTGGACATTACATGTGAGATGAATGTTATTTGGAAAATATGGAAAACACTTAATGTTGTTGGAAGAAGGGCATTGAAGAGCAAGTTGCGTGAAGTTGCATATCCAGAAACAACATCAATGTGTGCCCCACCATCTAAGATCAAAACAAAAGGTGGTGTGAAGAAGAAAAAAGGCAATAAGCCGAATGGATTTGATGTATATCGCGACCCTTCATTTTTTGAACATGTTGATGCATCCCAACAAGTCTCCTAGCAAGCATCCAAACAAGTCTCCCAAACATCCAAACAAGTCTCCCAAGCATCCAAACAAGTCTCCCAAGCATCCAAACAAGTCCCTCAGGTTAGAAAATATTTGGACGAGTTTCCTGCTCTAATTCATCCATATATTGTAGACGTAGTTAATGTTAAAGCAGATGGAAATTGTGGATATCGTGCTATTCCTGCTTTACTTGGCCATAGTGAAGAATCTTGGAGCATTGTGCGTCGACAGTTGTATTTAGAGATTAAGTCCAAACCTGATTTATATCTTGCGTTATTCAAGGAACGTTTGCAAGAAGTGACTGACTCATTACTTATATATGAACTGGGAAACCAACCAATGGAAAAGTGGCTAAGCATTCCAGATATGGGTTACGTGATAGCAGCAAAATATAATCTCGTTCTTGTGACATTGGCAAAAAGTTTTTGTTTGACTTTTTTCCCATTGACGGGTGCACACAGTGGAGACCTATCACGTGATCGTATTATCAGCATTGGTTTTGTTAATGACAGTCATTGGGTTCAGGTTAAATTGAAAGCAACATGTCAATTACCTCCACTAGCATGGCATTGGAAGGAGCGCCGTAGCGATGAGTCTACATCATGGGCTGTAGCGTATGCAGGACATCTACAACATTGGGGTTCATTAGATTTAGAGGGTACATCAGATTATATGTCTTTAGCAGATGATTGACACTTTTGTAACAAGTTTTATTCAATACATATTATATGTTGTTTTCAGTTAGTTAGTTTACACTCACCACATTGAACAAGATAAATAAATCTGAATAAAATAACACAATAAATATAAAGTCTAAGCAAATAACACAATTAAGTCTAAATAAAATAACACAATAAATATAAAGTATAAGCAAATAACACAATTAAGTCTAAATAAATAATAAAATAACAAAATAAATAATAAGTGTAAGCAAATAAGTCTGAATACTAAGTAAATAAAAATAAGTCTAAATATTACAAATACAACATAAATACTACTGATAACTCCCTCCTTTAGAGATGTATAAAGCCCTCTCTAATAAAGCACGCATGTCATCATCACCCGGTAGTCTATCTAAATCTAAAATCTCCTGTATCAGACCACCGATGTGTTGACACCGTGTATACCACTCCCCACGACTATCACTAGGACCGGCAGCATCACTAGGACCGGCAGCATCAGTAGGACCTCCAGCATCAATATGATCTCCAGCATGACTAGGACCAGCAACATCAGTATCACCTCCAGCATGACTAGAAGCAGCATCTGCAGCAACGTGAGGGGTCATCCTAGGATGAGATATCCTATAGTACCACTGGATGTACCCCTCAACAGTCTGGTGTGGATATGTAGCCCGATGCAACACTGCACGAAAGGCTCGAACAGAGTTCCGGTACATACTCCATTTGACATCCACATCACGTACTACAAGCATAGGTGGTGTAGGAGGGATATGCTGAGTATATCCGAACTGTCGGATGAACCTCTCTGGTAAATAAGGTACCATAGTGGAACACCAACGAATATGTCCAGTAAACAACGAAACAGACTGAAACCGTGTGGTAGAGTCCTCGTCGTAATTTACTGCCCATATAACCTCAGACTCCCTCAAAGCATCCAACTTTGCTCTGTAGTACGACACGCTCCCGGATGTTTGTTTAGAAGTCCACCGATACATCCGAGGCATGAAAGAAAGCAGCTCATTCAGTTCCCTTTTACATATATGAGGGAAGTGCTCATATATTCAGGTCTGTAAATAATAAAAACATACAAATAATTAATTAACCAAATTATCAAATAACAATATAATAAGTATGGAAAATAATATAATAGTACCTGAAAGAGAGATAAATATCCACCGATCTGCTTCATTGCCGGTAGAGTACTATCTCTTAGATAGTCATATAGCACAACAAGTGCTGCTGGTCCCTAAGCCCATCTGTTACATGTATCAAGATCGTGAAACAGGAACAAATATTTAGCAGATACTAGTGTAAAACTTTTATCTACTAATATCGTACACCCTACTAAATGTAGTAGGTATGCCCTGGCTGCACAATCGTATCGTCCATCGCGCAGCTGTGTAAAAAATACCGACTTCAACCACTCAAAGTTGTACGATGGACCTCTGTTAATCCTGGTCTCTGCCACTGCTTCATCAACAGTAACTCCTAGTAATTCAATGGCAGCAGTAATCGTCAGGTCTTCAGTGAAATTAGCTGGAGGGATGAAGAACTCACCACAACATGGAATGGTGAGTAGACCCCTGACATCGTCCAGAGTGATAGTCATCTCACCAAATGGCAGGTGAAATGAGCTGGTCTCTGCGTGCCATCTCTCAGCAAAAGCTAATATTAGATTACCGTCAATCATACTCAGACTACATCGCTGCAGAGGACGTAGTCCAGATATAGTAATCCAATGATCAATCTCCGCAGGTAATACAGCTCTGATGTCAATAAATTTGGCTTGCTTCTTGCCATTTGAGACCACTTTAAGGGCGCGCCTATCCTGTTTAATTACAATAAATAACAAACACACAATAAATTAAAATTTAAATAATGATTATAAAACTTAAATATAACAAATTATACTACAAATTTATTAAAATAAATAAATAAATAAATAAATAAAATAACAAATAATTATAATAATAAATAATTATAATAACAAATAATTATAATAATAAATAATTAAAACAATAAATAATTAAAATAATAAATATTATTAACTAACCTCCCCATTCCAGATTTTTATAGCTATGTGGTCCTCATAATTCTTCAGCACAGATAAATCGTACGGACCACCAGGAAATAATGGAGCATCAGGCAGCTCCCGCTCCTGATCCTGCTGCTGATCATCAATATAATCATCTTGATGTTGATCATCAATATAATCCTGCTGATGATGATCCTGCTGCTGCTGATCCTCCTGCTGATCCTGTTGGTGAACATCTATTTCTTCATTTCGCCTTCTACGTTTCTCAACTGCGTAGGCGGCCGAACTCTAGAATGTTCACCGCTGATTTTAGCTCCTCTGGTCCTCACTGTAAACAATAGAATGAAAAAAATTAATCAAACAATAAAAAAAAATAACAAAATATTTAAAAAAAAAATTAAAAACTCAACTACCGGAAATTTCAGTGACATTGAAATTTCCGGGAGTTGTTCCCGGAAATTTGAAATTTCCGGTATTGAAAGTAAACTACCGGATTTTTCAAATTTCCGGAACGATTCCCGGAAATTTCAAAAACGAAATTTCCAGTAAGTATTGTGTACTGGAAATTTCCGGGAAAAAACTTAAAAAACCAAAACTCACTTTTTCCGGAAATTTCAGAATGAGGGGTACGAGGAATTTTTCTGAATTTTACTAAATCTTTAGGGATATTTTGGTAATTTCACTCAAATTTTTAAAATGTGGGGGTACATCAATAATTGGGGGTACGAAAACCAATTTTCTTAGTTAGAATATCCAAGTGATTTGGATATTAGGATCCAATAAGAGCATGATATAGACTGGATTACAATTCTAATTACATTTATCCAGAATTTTATAGATGACTTCTTTTTCCACCCCTATGTTCTCAAAAGTCTCCAAAATACACCTTTGAATTGATCAATCCAGATGACATTGGGGTGGAAAAGAAGCTATCATTTTTATAACCAAGTTTAAATTTGATTTATCCAATTAAAATGAACAATCGTAAAGATGATCATTGCTGCAACTTTACAATTGTCCATTTAAATTAGTTCAGTTCAAGAAATGCACCGAGTTAAAAGGTTCAATTACAGAACTAAGTTTAAAAGGGAGTTCAATTCAGGAACAGGCATCGACAATATGAGTTTTTAGGACAAACCGTTTCAATCTTATTCTACCATACTCTTATCCAAATTTTATGTCCTACTTGTTCCTATGTTATATCTTGATTATCAAATGATTCCTTAAATCACCAGAAATGAAATTATTCAGATCCATAAATAATATGCATTTATGGATAATCGTAGTCAAGCCTATGGAAATGGTGCATCTAAATCGTGGACCCCAGATCCTCTATTGTAGGTTGTAGGGAATGATGCAGTTACAAGCTATCTCGACTATTAATTTAAGATCGAACAATTCAAATCACACATTCACAATATCAGTTATAAATCATTTCAACCATTGATTGAGATTGACTGGTCGAAAGCAATAACTGTCACAGTTATTGCAGGGGATCTGTTTATCTAAATCACATACATATACAGCTTAGAGAAATTAAAGGATTGACGATTAAATAAACATGATGCTACATTATTCAATTGGTTGGCAATTAAATCAATACTTATATGACTAGTGTGATACAAAAATTCTTTCAAAGAAAATGAAACATCAATCTATATAACTGACACTAGAACAGCTTGGAGCATCACCATTGGTACCAGAGTGGTGTGGTGACGAAAAAACCATCTGATATTTTAGAGAAAACAAACAGACAAAACACTTCTCCATATTACAAATATTGGTTGTAAAACAATGTGCTGAACGTTTTCTGATCATTTCCTGAAAACTACTAGGTAACAGCTTTTAATAACAGTCGATGTGAAAGTTGCAGACACTGCTAGAAATGGTAGAAGTGCATAAAATCAAAACCCTGCACCTGCAATCTAGAGGGAGTAGTCTTTTGGACAATGATGAGAGTATCCGCAATCACTACTTCAAGAGATACTAATCACATGAAAATTCTCCAAAATCAGCAAAACAAAATCTGTAACTTTTTAACTTAGTCTCACGCTCTGCCTTGTTTTGATCATTCGCTTAAGTGAACCTAACCAGGACTGGCATTCATCCCATTCAGTAGTAGTAAGAAGAACCTGCAACACGTAAGTAGAACAGTTAAGAGATAAGTTTGATGCATGGTAATGACATAATTAGGTTGATGACAGAGTTTGCAATTTCAGTTGACTTACCTGAATTTGAAGGGCAGTACCAAAATCACCATTGTCTAACGCCTGACAAAGCTGAAGGAGCTTATCAGCAGCATTTTTGGAGATGTCTCCACTGTTCAACTTTGCAAACAACCCACCAAGTCTCTTTGAGTTGTCTTCTATCTCCCGCCTCTTTGCTGGGTTTGCACGTGAACCTCCAAGAGCTTCCGATGTCTCATTGAAAAGTCTTGTCAATGTTGTGACAATGGGTGTTTGGTGTACTGGCATAATAAAGCATATGTGAAAAAAAAAATACCAAAAGGGAACCAGACACAAGGAACATAGGATAAACGAAATAAGTTGCATAATTCGAGACATAAACCTTCTGACTGATAAAATAAACACCAGCAGATTTAGTTAGTCTTAGAAAAATCCTTAGTTGCTGAAAAAGAATATTACCAGGTACTTTTGAAGTATCAGCAGTCTGCACAGTAGGTGGCGGAGCTGCCGGTGCAGCAGCCGGTTGCACAGGTTGTGGTTGAGGAGGACTGGGAGGTTGCATTGATCCCACCCCAGGTTTTTGGACCCCAGCAGGACCAGAGATTGGCATGAATCCCATTGGATTCAAGGTAGGTGCCACAACTTGTGGTAAGTTCTGGCCATGACCCACGTTCATTGGTGATGGAGCAGAAGGTGTAGGCTGGTAAGGTGGATTGGTAGGCTGGTAAGGAGGATTGGTAGGCTGGTAAGGTGGATTGGAGTTTGTCTGAAATACAGAAAGTTATTTTATAAGCCGCGAGTAGTCAAAAGTACTTGATAATATCGAATTAAAAATTAAAAATTAACTGACATTATACAATTGAGAGCCCAATGTAGGCTGCTGATACTGCTCCACATTTTTAAGCAAAGGAGGAGTTTGTGGATCAAAAGTTTTCAAGGGAGGTGGTGCCACAGAAGTATTTGAGAAGTTCAGCTACAAGAGAAAGAAATAAAAAAAATAAATGCAAGCTAGAAAATCATCAATAATTACTAATTCAAATTTTTTTAGAATATAACATCCAAATCACACAAAGCTATAAACTGTATCTCACACTATATCACAGTAACTGTTATAAAAGTATTTAAAATATAAAACTAATACATAAAATAAAAATTTTATACAAGCAGGATTTGCTAGTCAATCCCGCGAAATTATAATGAAAGTGAGCCAGTGCATGAGCTCTCTCCCATTGTGCCTTGCCGACATAAAAAATAAAGCAAAAACACTTCACAGTTCATACCCTAATATACATGTTTTAGCATACAAGAAAATTTAAATGTACTTGTAGTAACTCAATAATATGAATGCCGCTGCTTGAGTTTGCGCTTAAATCCCAAAACCTATTTGCACTTCAAAACCAAACGTTCAGAATCAAAATGAATACACAAGATATATGCGACATTTCGCAGTCGACAAAAAATAAATTGACAACTGTATGAGTGGACAAGGGGAAAAATTCATCACATTAAACTAGTTTTCTTTGTCCGCAATCATCTTAACAATTATACTCTGTGGACTGTAATTAATGCAATTGCTGAGGCAACTTTCACACTCTAAAAATACATTCACTTCAGAACTAATTTGGCCAAAGATTTTTTAAAAGAGAAAAATATGCATCAGATGAAATTTGGCCTCTGCTCGCAATTGCTTGATGTCTTTTCATGAGTAGTTAATGCAACTTAATGATGAACTATATGTACGTTCACATTCTGTTTTCACAACAAACCTAAGGGTGACAACCCATTGACAACTGAATACTAACTCCATAAATATTATCCACATGGGCAATAACTGTTCCTTTTTTTACATTTATATGATAATTACCTGGGGAGCTTGGGGTATCTGAGTAGCCTGAGATGGAACAAACAAATTAGGTTGTTGGGGTTGCTGGTGTGGAGCAGGAGCACCATATCCACTTCCATATCTAGGATCAAATGACTGTTGATAACTTTCAGAATATTGAACTCCAGAAACACCCTGCTGCACTTGAGGGGACACTGAATCCTGACCAACAGACATTGATAGGTTAAGTTTCAAATTGCAGAGACACTATGCTTAGCACCAAAAGAAATAATTGATAAAGAACAAAGTTAAAGTAACTACCTGGTAATAATTTATGTTATAATTGGAATTATCAGCACCATAAAAGGATCCACTTTGTGATTGAGAATTTTCAAAAGCAGTGGTTTTTAAGTCTTTCTCTGTAATTATAATTAGAAAAGGAAAAACAAGTGAAGAAAATATGAGTGTGCAGAAAGCTTCAAACACTGAACAATAAAAGAAACACTAGACAGCTGAAGTCATAACAAAATGATTAATTAACTAACAAAACCATGAACATAGACTTCTTGAATCGAAAGTCCTTCAAATCAAAATGATCATGTTCCTCCACCAAATGAAAATATCTGAAGTGAACTGCAGTTCTACATGGCAGATGTGATTTACACTGAATTATTTTAATTAAAATAAGAAATTTACCAAAAACGTTTTGGTAAAATTACTCGTTTGAACCTCAAGTGATTACTTATTGACCACTCTTTGAGAGTTGAGACTTCCAGAAACCAGCAATGTCTTTACCAAATATCTTTTTTACATTTTTTTGTAGTAACCCCCCCTTACACCATAAAAACAAAGGGAAATATGGTTGGGTATATAATGTTAAATGTGTTATGACAGCAACATAGAACTATCCCTATGTCGTATGCAATTATAATGGTAATGCTATTCCACTAGAATAAAATGCAGAAAAATGCTAGTACTTGAAAGTATTCAATGACCAGAAGTGGCCATGTGAAGAGTCACTTGCTAATAAACAGAATTTTTATCATTTTCCTCTCTTTTTTAACAATTTCATATAGAATCCAAGAAAAAGTTTACCAGGTTCCGTAGACAGTGAAATTCGGTCCTTCAAAATCATAAGTTCAGTTGAAAGTTCTTCAGAACCCAAAAGTTTGAGATACTCCATTGCTGTGGTCAGCAACCCTTGACTTGCTAAAATTTCAGCATATTTCTCAACAAGCTTGCACAGAGAGGCACTAAACCGCTTCTGCCCAGTTGCCAAGGCAAGGATAATAGTTTTTTCCATCAAATCCTAACAATATAAAAAATTTCAGTTGTCAAGCTGTAATATGTGTAAATGCAAGTTTTATATTAGACATATTTACAAATCCAAATAAGAGTATCAATCTTACCTGAAGAAGGTCAACATAAGATTTCGCTTCATGCTCATCTGACAGGTTCCTTGACCAAATTTCAACTGTTTTATCAATATTTCCAGCACATATATAACAAAGAGTTGCAGCTAATGTATTGCCAGCCCCCATAAGTTTTGAAGCAAGTGTGTCACAAAGCATAGTCCATTCATCTCTCTGAGCAAACTGTTAATATGTGATAACAAGAATTATACGACTGTACTATATAATAAATAGCCAATCATCCAAATTTATGTCCCATTATGGAGTTTCTAGTTTATACTAAGAAAAAATCTAGTTTTGGAACTTTATCCAATCATAAGCCAAAACAGACATAAACTATCCACATGTTGCATCATGGTATTAGATTTCACTACTTCAATATGACAATTGGTAGCAACAGTATGAAGACAACGTAGTCAAAAGGGTGAATTAAATTAGTTTGTGAATAGGAGTAATTAGGAGTTGATCAGTGTTGAAAATCGACTATGGCAGCCAAGATGGATGGCGGAGTACAACGTTGTGAAAATTGAGAGTCTACGCAAGATCGAGAGGAGGTTGAAAAATCGTAACTCGAGGATTGTAGTGCAGAGTAAGATCCTACTAATAGGGAAAATAATATACATATATACATATATGCACAAAAATTATAATAGATGAAGAAAATAACCTCTCAATCACAACATTAAACTAGGTTCATAACCTATGAAGCACGGACTCTGACACGTCAACGCTGCTACTTTCAAAAAATATAGGACACCAACACTGATACATATATAATTATTTATTTATTATAATTAAATAAAATATGAACATTATCTTTAAAAGATATAAATTGAGCAATTTATTTCATTATATAAAAGTTCTTAAACAAAACATGATAATTTTTCACCTTCATTCATCCATCTACTATACCGAAAAGCTAAACAAGATGTAATCAAGTGTAGCTGTCTTCAACCCTTTATTGATCAATCTCTACTGACACATCTTTAACTCCCATAGAAATGTTCAAGGAGTGTATAAGCCTCTAAGGTGTCGAAACAAAGAAAAAAAATATTCGGGACACTTTTCTGACACGTGTTGTACGAGTATCATACGAAAATGGGGTTCAAGAATGATGCCAAGATTTTACGGGTGTGGCAATGCCTATTGGTGGATAATCAATATTTCGTGTCCATTAGAGTTCTCGAGAAAAAGTGGCTATCATGGGTTTGGATGGCAATAGATGGAGAACCTTGTCATTGGTGGTTTTCATAGAGAGAAACTAACAATAACAGTACATTTGTCACCTTTGAGAAGGCTCTGCTCATGCAATTTCAGCTAGAGCTTGGGGTTTACCTTCAAGATTTTGGGAAACAAGACACCAGAAGTATGGGTGAAGTACAAAAGAGGGCCAACAAGAACCAGTAGGACAGGTAGAAACAGATAAGAAAAAGAACCAAAAGAAGCGGCCAAAGAAGAAGCCAAGAAAGGGGCTAAAACAAAACAGCATTTGCAAACTCTCAAAATGAAGGGTCAACAATCAGAAAATAGGCAAATATGAAGCAGTGAAGGCAGATAACAACCTGAGGAAAAACAAAGATAAAGAGAGCAGCAGAAAGAGGAACAGGTGTTTTTGTGAGTAGAGAGATAGTCAAGGAAGCAATGGCAGTATATAGACCAGCTGGGCACATCTCTGGAAAATAGCAGAAGCAGCGATGTGCATTGTGTGGGTTGGGATGCTGAGTGCCTGAGACAGTGGAGGAAACCTGGAAAAACAAGCTACAGTGTGGCAGGAGTGGCTAACGGACTGGCTGGATGAACCACCACCACCACCAACCACGCAGCCGGACTCCAACTTGTCTGTAGAAAGAACCCCAGCAATTAGGAATTTGTGGGAGGCAGTGGCAAAGAGGTTTCAAATTACAGAAGTTGTTGCGAACCACAATTAGGCAGCAAGACCTATAATATCCGCCATAGGCCGCAACGCCATTTTTATATGGCAGACTTTAATCCGCCATTGATAACATCAGTTACAAGAAGCAGTAGCATGTGCTGAACAACAAGGAGGACACAAGAAGGGAAATAGGGGAACTATAGCAGCTAACACATCTGTGAATTAGATCAAAACAGAAGATAAATTATCCAGTGGGTCAACTTGCAAATTTAATTTTTCTTTTGTTCACCTTGAGGACAAGGTGGGTGTATAAGAGGGTATTGATAGGTAACCTTAGTTAGTTAATAGAATTAATTAGGGAGTTAGTCGAGTTAGATACATTAAATAAATTAAGCATATTGCCGATATACAGGAATAGGGTTGAGATGAAGAGAAGGCAATTAATAAAATTAGTCAATTGGGAGAGTTCAGGTCTCTCGCACACCTGAGCTTGTTTATACATCCAATAAAGATTTCTCTTTCCAATCGAGATCAGGAAACTGATGCAGGCTTTTAAGATGCAGTAATTAAAAACATGACCATAAATTAACAATAACTTTTAAGAGAATCCCAGGGAAAAATAAAGGATAGCAAGTGATTCTGAACACTAGAAAAATATTCATTAGGTAACTCTGTATTCTCTTTTAATCAATATAAGAGTTATAGGAAGATTAATATGATGACCATACTTTAAAAATTAACCCAAAACACAGTTAGACCAGCAGCAAAGACAAATGAGACTTACACTGCAAAGAAGAGCAAGGGTTTCTTTCCAGAATTTTAGAGGCCTGGTGTTCACAAGGCTCAAGAGATCATTGCTCACCATTGCTGATACAACCTGGAAATGCAAATGAACCACAAATGAAAGATATGTACACAAATATATATCTGGTAGGAATTTGACAGAATTTTCGTTGGATATAAAATTTAAATCAAGTGTATTATCAACTACCTTTAAGTATGGAGATCGGATCTTCTTAAGGTATTGATCCCGGGTACTTTCCCACAAGGAGGTACTACCAACATGAGCAATAACTAAAGCATCAGACCATTTATTAGCAGATATGCATTGAGAAACCGCCCCCTTGTAGTCCCCAACAACTAAAGCACGCTGAACACTGTCATCAAATGAAGGATCACTGCTCTCTTCCACTTCCACATCATCTTCGATTTTCTCCGCACCATTTGCATTATCAGGAACGACAAAGTTGCTTGCAGCCGTAGATGGAGGAGTATCAGCTTTAGGACTGGGAAGATTGTTAAAGAAATCCTCCCCGTTGTCAGAAGAGAAAATATTGGTTTCATTAGTATCCACATGTTCTACGTTATTAACAGATGTGTCCTCAAGTCCAAGAGCATTTACTTCCTGGGAAAGATCATCATTAGCTATATCTTTTTCTTCACTAGGTACATTGAAACCAAGGTGTGTGAGAAGTTTTGTTCTTGCAGTTCCATCATCTTCAAACATAACCTTCAAAAATCCCCATGTTTCCCTTTCCTCCTCAGATCTGCCATAACAATTAAAAAGCACTCAACATATGCAAGAGCCACAGCCTTGTTGTTCGGCTAACAATCAAAAGCAAACATGGAGCAGTGTTGTGCTTTATGGATAGAACTTACTCTGATTCCTGAGACTTTTTATCACATAGAACCCTTAATAAAGTTCTTTCCCCATTTTGTATAGCAGCTTCAAATTCAGATGAACGACTCACCAGACCGTCTTCAGTAACCAAGTTATGCACATAAACCTGGAAAATTACAAATAGGATGAATTCAACTGAAAGGTTAAGGAACTTGGCCAAACAAATATAACCTAAGTAATAAAATCTTGCCTCTGAAGCCCCAGCAGGAGATCCTGAAGCAGAAGCACCGGGACGAAATGACACAAGTTTACCCCCAAAGCCAAAAGACACACCAGTAGGACGTTTATACCATTTTGGAGCCCTCAGAGGTGCTGTACAGAAAAGGCATATTTCATTCAGAGATTCCCAAAATATCTGATACCAAGTCATGCATAAAGAACAGAAAATTTTGCCTAACAAAAAATAAATAAAACCAAAACAAGCATACACCACCAAATGCTCGTAAACAAAATCTACATAAATGAGCATGGTACATGCAAATGATTTATAATAAAGTAAATATGATAGTAACTAATTCAATAGAAATAAAAAATGAAAGCCTCACCTGCACTAAAATCACTCTCTCCAGAAGCATTTTGACGGCAACCCTGCAGATAATCACAAATGTTACCATTAATAAAAATAATAATAATAAATATTAAATAATAATAATAATAATAATAATAATAATATGGCCAGTAACAAGATCTCCAGGAAAGAAATATGGAAAGCAAAATATGCCTAAAATATAAAAAGGTCGAAATAAGCATAACATAATCTACTCGCTTATACCATTTCTGCCTTGGCTTCTTCTTCGTCTACTAAAAGGAAAAAATTACATATATGAAGCCCTAAATTCTATGCAAAATTTAAAATAACAATATAACCTAAGTCTATACAAGAAAACTGATAGATATGATTTAAGGAACACTGTGCTCACAAAAGTGGAAGTCTAATTTATAGTCAGAAGTCAATAATTAAATGGAAAAGACAGGAAAAACCAAGAATTTTATTAATCAGATGGAATTTATAATTTTGGAGATCAGTGTAATGTCTATAACTTGAAAAAGAACTAATATCTTACAATTTATAGCATGATTGAAGTGATAAAGGATGAGATGGAGCAAAAGATATGCAGTAACTTGATATTACAAACAGAATTGTATTAGGAGGGACAACATGAAATTGGTTATTTTAAAAAATTTGCTTGCAGAATAAAATATTAATTCATTGTACCCATTGTCAGACTACTTCAACATACGCCATAATAACAACTATCTATTAAACTTGTGAACAATAATAATCAGACAAAAAAAAATCAATTTAACTAGTCTAGTATTTTGTTTTCCTCATCACTGCATCACATCATTCCTTGCTAATTACTCTCAAAATGAATAGTTAAAGTATACTTGCACATACTTGCAAACATAATTCGATCTCACCCAAATAAAAATAAGAAACCCTCCAAAGTATATATATGTACCTTAATATTGTATATACCAATTTTTCCATCAAAGGAAGATGCTGATATTACTCCAGGTATCTTAGAATACCAATGCACATCAAAGTTCCAGTTGGTTCCAGCTGGCAATTCATAGGCAATCTGTGCCCACCCCAACCAAAAAAGAAAAAGTGTCACTATTAAACAAATGTCCTATAAATAAAAAATCTAACCAAATCAAGAAATTTTGAAATTCTTCAAAATGAATATGAAAGCAGTAAAAGAAAACTAAACACCACCTCTCCAGAAATAGTGTCCCAGCATATGGTTCGGCTATCTTTGCCACAGGTAAGCAAATAAGAGCTATCATTGGGACACCATGACATTGCAATTACTCCTAATATCAGAGATTCGGGCACAATATAATAAAGTCAGATAAACTTAAAACAGTGGAGACTGTGTAGCTTCACGGTAAAAGCTAAAAGAATTATAAAATTAAGATCCAGACAGCTTATAAATCATAAAAATAAAACATGCTACCATCCATCTTCACATTCATTTAACAGCAACAACCAATAATCTTGCAGTTCATCATAAGCAAAAGTCAGAAAATACAGTACTAAGGAAGAGAATAATACCATATGTAACAAAAAATATAAATAAAATTACCGCTAAAAATCATAGGGAAGACAGCATCATGCTTTTATAAAAACTTTATACCATATTCTTTTTACCATAGCCAAGTTATGTCATGTCCTAAAATATCTAAAGTTTGCTACACCTCCATGCCCATGTAATATACATGTGTTCTATGTTGTATTTGTGATTCCTAGCACTCTCTATCACCCTCCCTTGAGATACACAATTCACACAAATTAGGGATTTACAATCGTTGTATTTTAATTATTTCGTACAACTACTAGTTACTCATTTGTTTCTAAAATGTTTAATGGATTGCTGGAGGGTGAATAAGAAGAATATAACAAAAAGAAAAGGTAGCATTGATAATGACAACTAGGCAGGAAAAGAGAGATGATAAAAAATCATAAATAAATGAATAGGTGTCATTACCTCTAGTATGCCCCTTAAACTCCTTTAATGGAGCCATTATATTCCTCATATCCCAAAGCTGCATCAATATGCTCATATAAAGTCAATATACAATATCTTAGCTTATAAATAAACATACAATCTGCAGTGACTATACCCTTAAATTAGGAGATCCATCTTCATCTGATGCAACAACAAGTTGTGTAGCAACATCAGGATTCCACTGCAAAACTGAGCATCGCCGTCTAGTTGAATCTGCAAAGCTGGCATTTCACATAGGACATATAAGGTGACAATGAGTTCTTTTTGGCAATACAAATCAGACTTTATTAAAAACAAAAGGCAAGAGATGATCAAGTTACCTTATCACTGGCTTTTGCTTCTTTAGGTCCCAGACAACTGGAGAATAAAACCAAAATTAAAAATTAAAAAAAAAAAAAAACTATCATTCCAATGAACAATACAACAATGAGAACAAAATATGAAGGTTAAATTTAATCCCTTCCTCACCAGTGGTCCCATTATATGAAGTGGATGCTAATATGTGTTGCACTTTACTATTCCAAGATAAGAATGAAACTTCCCCCTGGGAAGCAGAGCCACTACCCTGCACAGTGATCATATGCACTATATGTGTAAAATTATCAAATTATAAAGCCATACATTTGAAGATTAACATATTAATCCATCATAAGAGGGGGTGTACTAAAAACCATCGAGGGAGAAATCTCTGACCTTTAACGGTGGAAAATGTGTAGGCTCTGAAGGATTAGCCAAATCCCATATGCAAATTTCACCATCCTCGGCCCCAGATGCAAGAAGATTAGGTGCAATTACATTAAACTCAAGACCACGAACCTGGAATTTAAGAATGTAAAAGATACGATGTCACTGGCAAACACTACATATATGCCAGAGAACAAAGAACAATTAACACTCGACAGGTTGGCTTATAAGAGCAAAGAAGAACATACCGGTCCCTTATGCCGTACAAGGTGTCCAACAAGAGAACTTTCACTTGCCTCCGAGCTGAAAATTTATCAGAAAGGCATTGAGAAAACTGTAAGTGACACTAAAATCATAACATCAATCAATCAAGTTATGAACCTACATATACAAAATAACCAAGTACTTTATCAACAACTACACCCAACCAAAGAAAAATATAAAGCTAGCAAAGAATCTTCATTTGTTTACTCAAACAGAAACTACTGTGTTTCCCCGTATTCATGACAATTAACAACCATTTTGTAGGGTTATAATTAGAGGGGAATTTGGTTTTGAGTTAGCAATTAGCATAGATTAGATAGAAATGGCAGCCAAGATTGTCCTTCACTTGCATCAACAGACAAGGTACCACCATCCATCTTATTGCTCAAATTAGAAAATTTGACAGGAAAAAGTGTCTTAAAATTCTGGATAGCATGACATTGTTTTCACAATAAAATAAGAGGAATTCTGCAGACAAGAGGACAAAATTTAGGACTCGGTCATATTGATATATTCATCAAGAAAGCACACTCCCATTTTATTATTCTGCATTTTCTTACTCAGAGATCTACTCTCACAAACTTGGGGCGATGTAGGACTAGTGCACTAACACACACATAGCTTGACAATCCCATGACTTTCATAACATAATAAACGTAGGTAAAAGTATTAGAAAAGACTACCTAAACAATAAGCAATATCATATCTGTCTAACAAAGAGATTATTAGGCAGCTCTTTTCAGCGCATTCCTTTTAATATTAGTCCTTTGATGCTTTAAAAAGCAAAAGGAAATGCAAATCGTAACAACCAGCAGAAAAATGATATATTTAAATGGACCAAAAATCTCCTAACTCAAAACACCAAACCATTAGCACTACGCAAAAATTGTAACAACACAAAATTTTAAAAAAAAAATACATATATCAGCAACTTCCAAATTGAATTTGATTTGCATAAAGATCAATTCATACCCTCCGAAAAAACAAAACATTTCTACTTATCCGAATCACTGATGCCTAATCACATCTCCAATTCATGAATTCAGAAGCGTACTACTAATCATTTCACAATTCATAAAACACAAACAATTCTCAATAACAAAACAAAAGCAACGAGGAAGAGAACAAAAAAAAAAGGTTCAATTACCGGATCAGAGTTAGAGGATTCCAGAGATCAATATTCCCATCAACTAATCCCCCGGCAACAAGACCAAGAGCGAAACCTTCAGACGAAGAACCGTTTCTCCCCCACGATAGTCTATTGAATCTATCAGAGCTAGGGTATTCAGCGACGAGAGGAAGTTCAGGATCATCAGACTGGAAATCTAACTTGAATATCTCAAGATTAGCGGATGAGCTAAAAGACAGATCAACCGCGCCGGCCATGGTACCGGCAGCAAGATACGGTGCATCCGGCGCCAGCGCCACCGACGCCGATCGATTAACCCCTTTGATACACGCCATTCGATCTCGAAAAACCTAATTGCACCAGAAGCACTAAATTGAAATCGAGAATCGGAAATTCGAGTGCGGATTGAAAATAAAACTGGATCTAGAAATTTCAAATGTTCGGATCTGATCTATAGAAATGAAATGCGAGAGTGTGAAGAACCACTCTCTCTTTTTCTCTCTCTGTTGTTTTTTTTTTCCCCCTTTTTCTCTCTCTTTCTCCGTTTTTCTTACAATTTATTTAATAAAATCTGCGTTGTTAGAATTAGAATAAAACTCGTTGTTTGAGTTTATACATGCGCTTGCTTTCTTCACACAGTTTTGTGCTTTGTAAGGGTGGTATTGTCTGCAACGTACAACCGATAAGGCGTATGAGTACACGTTGCGCTGGATAGTGACTTGTATGGAAAATTATGAAACTGTAACATCATCCAAACCAATTAGGTATTGACACGTGTCGTATCCTGTGGGGTAAATTTAGATGCTCCGTAGGCAATCCAGTCAAAATTTTCGTGACATGGAATTCTTTTTTTATTAACCTTCTATCTATAATCTATTTGAGATTGAAGGATAGGGCACTTTGTACCCTAAAAAATATGCATGTAATTTTTTTTTTTTTAGACATCGTATTAAATATCACTCAAAATATACTTACAATGAGGTTTTGAGTTAAAAAAGAAAATTATATAAGTGTTTAATGTATTAATAAATTATAATTGATTGTCGATCTAAAATAATTTTATTGTGTATAGTCTTTAAAATCAATCTATTCTCGTCATATTTTTACTATATTTTATTATCACTACAAGTAGCATTTTATTTCGCCTTAAATCATATCATATTCGAATTTAAAATATTACATGCTAAAAACAAAATTAAATTTTAGTCAAAAACATTAAATTGCAGTCCAGTAGAAAGTAATAATAATAATATTTTTGTAAATACAATTCAAATAATAGTTATAAAGATATTTAATATCATGTGACGAATGTTAAAATTAAAAATATTCTTCTTTATTCATATTTAGTGTGTGGATTTTATTGATAGACTTTTAATAAAATGTAATAATAATGAGATGGCTCGGGTCTAAATTAACATAAAATAAAAGATAATGTATTTGTACATCAATTCAGCTATTCATGAATTATTCAAGGCTTTTTATTCATTAATTGATTAGTAAAACTCGTTTTTTAATTAAATAA
>JBBPBQ010020323.1:29111496-29149250 GCA_037974755.1 Cicer yamashitae
GAATAAAAATATATTATTTAAATATGAAATTGAATAAATATATTATAAAATATTATGTATACTTTATACACGTGTAATTCACACATATACAGCTGTGTATACGCATAGTTTAACACACTAATTACTTAAAAGATAAATATGTTAATATACCTATAAATATCTTATGGGTAAAAATTTGAAGAAAATTGTAATACACAAATTATAGCATTGTATAATAAATTATATATGAGATAAATGTTTGTTACTTGTTTATTAGTTAGAAGATAGTATTTCAAGAATCAATTAGTTAAAAGATAAATATGTATTATATTTCATTAGTACTATAGTTTTTCAATATCTTCTAGATAAAAATTTGAAGATAAATATAATACACTAATTATAATTTATTGTATAAGTCATACATTGGACAAATGTTTGTCATTCGTCAATTAGTTGAAAAATAGTATTTCATGAATCAATTAGTTAAAAGAAAAATATATATTTCATTAGTAGTGTGTTTCTTGAATATCTTAGATAAATGCTTTAAAAGTTATAATACGCTATATATGGTATAAACCATACACGAGACAAATAAATTACCCACCACATGTCAAATAGTTTAAAGAAGAATTTGTAGTTTTTTATTAATGTATGTCTTGAATATCTTCTAGATAAAAGTGTGAAAAAATTATAAGATAATTAGGTTTAAATATGTCTTTGATCGCTGCAAATATAAATTTTTTTTTTATTTTAGTCCCTGTAAGTTTTTTTGTTTGGATGTAGTCCCTGTAAAATCATAGACAATCGGTTTTGGTCCCTAAAAAAAGAGTTGATAAACCGCCATGACACGTGGGTCTATAAATACACATCAACACATCATCTTTTATGATATATTAAAAATTAAAATGTTTTATATTATTAATTAATAAATTTATTTATTGATCATTTAATAATTATTGTTATTTTATAAAGAAAATATGAATAAATATTAAAAGAGGGGTTTAAGGATTTTTGGAAAACTCGTCATTCTCTTAATGTTGATTTGACATTAGGGATCAAAGTCGATCGTCTCTGATTTTACAGAGACTAAATCCAAACAAAAAAGCTTACAATGACTAAAATCAAAAAGTGGTATATTTGCTGGGACCAAATACATATTTAAACCTTAATTATAATATTGTGTATAAACTATACACATGAAAAATATTTGAGTGTGCTGATACAGTTTCACTTTGCTTCTCAAATTTTTCTTTGAGTTTTTATAAGCAAAGAACCAAAACCCTTATTCATTTATTGTAAAAGCCATCAAAGTTTTTCCTTTGTGATTGTTGAGAGAGAGATCATGTAAAGTCTTTAAGACTTATTTTGTAAGTTTGTTGTGATTGTGATAATACATGTTGTATTAGATTCAGTAGTGATCTAAAGAAAATGTAAAGTTTGAGAACATTCTTTTCAGTTAAATAGTGGAAAATCTCACAAGATGTGAGGATGGAATGAAGCCCAAAGTTAAAGGTGAATCATGATAGTTCTTTGTGTGACTCTCTCTAACTTATTCTCTTTTAATTTACACTAATCACACCACGCCACTTCCATTAAAGTTCTCATTGCAAATTTGATATAAAGAACATTCTTTTTGTTAAAACTAACATTTTACCCAAGTGATTACTTGAGATAGTTAATATTGTTTCAAAATTTTATAAGGTCTCAATTCAAACTCCGATTCTTGTGATATAATATTTTACTTCAGAAATTATGACATATTCTTCATGTATTGAGAGCCCTCTTCAAAGTTGCTTTATCCATGCTCATAGTACAATGTATAGTACTATAGATTTATGTCTCTATATTAGGTATGTTTGGCATGAAGATGATTGTAGGAGCAACTCTTTAATTACTTCTCTCCATGTGAACTTGTGGTGGCAATAAGGCAAATGATGTCATGTTTTGTTGACACCGTCGATGATAGTTGGGTGTGGAAGACTTGTGTGAACGGAGAATATACTATTAAATCAGGATATCAGTGACTTCTAGCTCAACACCAACATGTAGCGTCACAAGAGGGGCATACATCAAGAAGTTACATATAACTTAGCAAGTGTTTCATACATAGTCTGTATGTTCCCTCATCCCATCCAACGCGAGAAGTTTGTTGGGCGAGGGGCGTACATCAAGATGATATGATTCTGTCCTATGTGCTCCATGTAGAAATTCATGCATTTTGGTGGGTATTAAATTTTGCTAGCAAGAAGGGCTAAAAAGAGTGGTTTGCTACTTTGACTCACTTCAAACAATGCAATTGGTTACTAAAAGAAATGTTAAAAGAAATGTTAAGTTTCATCATTATGCCAACATATTGAAAATCATTCAGAACTATATGAAGAAAGAATATATTGGAATTGTTCTCTCCATCATACATGTCGAGAAGAAAATACTTGTGCGTATATTATCGCTAAGTTGAGATCTAGTTGTTCAGAATTAATGATTGTGATAAACGAATCTTTACCTAGTTTATCTTCAACAATGTTAACTTATGTTCTAGGGGTTTCCTTCTTAAGGACATCATTTCCTGCATTTGCTTCAGTTTTTCTTCTTTTTCCTAGTTTTCCTTTTTCTCTCATGCAACAAAAAGCCACATGATTGAATAAAATCATATTATCTCATTTATTAACACGTGTATATGAAACACAAGATATGATAATATTTATTTAATCATTATCCTGTATTATATGTATCCAATTATATATCATTGTCTATCATATAATATCATGTGCCTCAAATAGATCCTACACGTAACATTTCAAAATAAACTTTTGATAAAATTTTTAAAAGAGAAATTTCTAAACTACAACTAACACAACATACAAATACTAATAAAAGCAACCTTATGAAATTCCTATAGGTGTTCCTGATACAAGGACATCAAAACAAAAACTAGCTTATTTTGCATTATCATCCTCATTTTGATTGGTCTCCATAGGTGGTGTGTGACGATCTGTTGGAAGCTTTATCTTATCTTGTGAACTAGTAGGAATGAGTTTCAGATTCTCACAATTGCATATTTCCACCATGAATCCATCTGGGTCGTTGAAAAAAATTTGATCCATTGTTTTACCATCTTCTGCTTCAAGAGTTCTTTTCTTGTACCTCACATTCATCTCCTTCAATTTTTTCTCCATTGCTTCTAAATCTTCGCACTAACATACAAAACCAAATAAACAACAAAAAATTATTTTTAAGATAATATTTGAGAATACTTTTTATCTCAAAAACTATTTTAAATTAATTAATAGTGTTTATTTTCATATGCTATATACTCAATTAGGTGTCTATTCTTCTATATTTTAAAAAAACATTTCCTATTCTCCTAACGCCAAGGAATAACGTACAACTTTGATAATTTAAATTTAGTCATAACTCAATCTTTAAAAATTCAAATTGTAAAATAAGAAATATCTTTTATTATAATTTTTTTTTCTTCCAAATTATATCATATTCAAATTAAAACTCTCAAGCACATTTGATTCTTGCTCAAGATTAGACATGTGATTAAAGTGATATAACATCAATTTAATATTATTCGTTTTTTTTAAAAAACAGTTTAAGGTTGTTTAAACAAATAAAAAATTATTAAATTTTATTACATTTTATAAAATTTATATATATTTTCTATAATAAAAAAGTAGAAATAATTTTGACATAATAAATTTTCTTTTCGTAGAAGAGATGATAAATATTATCAGAAATTCACACAATTGTAAGGTCTCGAATTTAAACTCAAAACATGATGATAAATCTAATAATATAGATATTTTTTCAATTGAGCTAAATTTTAAAAACGATAAATAAAAAACAACAATTTTTAAAAAAAGACATTTAAAAGAAAAACAGAGAGAATACCATATCATAATTTTAATTTGCAAACAACTTTTCCCTATGAACCAGCTTATAAATTGAATGATGGCTCCTATAATCATATTTCAGGCTCTCAAAATAGAAATTAATAACAAAATTATAACAATTCAACAAAATTTAATTTTTCCAATATATATTTTGACCAACTTTTTCGGAACACTTGAATTAAACTACTCATTAATCCTAAATTATAAGTCACTTTTCACAAAAAAAAAAATCCTAAATCCTAAATTATTTTAGGATAATAATGAAACATCAATATTTCTTTTTCTTATCATAGTCTTCAATATTTACTATTCTCTTCTTTCAACTGTACTAATTTTTCTTTCTCATATATATTATTTATAAAAGATAATTTTATAAAGTAACATATAATTTATCCCATATAAAATTGACTTAATTTATGTGAAATTGAGAAAGTAACTTGGAAGGAGTATTAATTACTTGAAATGATATATGATTGTCTTGTGGATCCAAGTGTTGAGTATCCTGAGGCAACTTCTGTTCCTCTTTGGATTTGACCAAGTGAATACCAACACCATAGTTGAACAACCAAGCACCTTCAAAATCCAAAACTTGAGGCCTCTCAATCAAAACAAACCCTAACACCTTTGTGTAAAACTCTATTGACTCCTTCACATTTCTACACAGCCTTGAAACATGATTCAGTGCCATTAAGGGAGCTTGGTTATTCTCCTCCTTCCCTTCACTTCCTTCCCTCTCATTTTTCTCTTCCTTTTTGTCACTGCTTTTTCCTTCTTCTCTAACCTCTTGTTTCTGCATTGCTTTTGAGGTATTTGTGGGAGTTTATATTGGGCCGTGTAGAATTATATACAACCTCTTATTTAAGCTTTTTCTTTATTTTTTATTTCTATTAATAATATTTTAAAATGCTGCAAATTATAATTAATTGATTTAAAGTATCAACATAATTAAGATATTAGATTAATTATGTGATATTTTATTATTACATAAAAAAGTTCTATTCCTTCTCATTTTAACAATATTTATTAAAAAAAATAGATAATATAATTTTAAGTTGACCATCTTATGCATCGATTATTATTATTGAAATAATGTTTTATATATAGATGCAATTAATTTTTATTAAAAATCAATAGTGTATTACTTCTTTGATAAAAGAATAATAATAAACGGAATGTTTGAAAAAATTATAGGATATGAATGTATTTGGTGTCAGCCCAAGGGTAATTGTGGTACTAAAATAATTACTCTAGTCCACCATATTTTTTTATTTAATAAAAAACCTCTAATGATAAACAAAAACAATCTCTAATTTTCTTTATTTTATAAAAAGATTTTATTATAATATTTTTAGAATTAAAACTAACAATATTTATTAAAATTAATAATATCTAAAAAAATTAAATAAATTATTTGTATTATTAATTGAAAAATTAATATTATACAAAATCAATTATATCTATTTAATAAATGATTATTTATATGCTAAAATATAAAAATTAAATAAAATTTTAATATTTTACTAAAGTTTTATTATATATTTCATAAATTTTTATATTAAAATTCGATATGCCGTTCAATATATTTTATTTTCATAAAATAATATAATATTGGTATATGCACAATATTTTACCGTAAGGAGACGTTTATTATTTAATTTATTTTCTTGTTATTAATTTATTGATAATTAGCAATAAAATTGGGAAAGAGAAGATTATGTTTTTACATTGATTTTTTAAGAGTATGATGGGTAAAAAAGATTGTACGTATTTGACACGTGGAATAAAGGTGCAATGTAAGTATGTACGTGTATGAATGTGTTGCTTTGGGACGCTTTATCTCTGGACGAGATTGCTTGAATCGAACACAACACCAGCAGCAGGTTTCGGCTGGCGGTGCCAGCTCTTTCCCAAGAAGCCTTTTTTTCTTTATGCCAAAAAAGAAAATTTGCAAATTAAGACCGAGTAGCCATTTTCTTTGCAAGAGTCTTCAAATTCAAGTTGAATTGAAAATATAATAAAATTGACTTTTATCAGATATTTCTAGATTTACTTTTTAAATAATCGAATATATTATTATATTTCAGACTTTCTCTCACAAATTCTACAATACATGAATACTTCTCTTAGCATAAATTTAAATTCAGATTCATTATACAACAATAATCAATTCTCTTCTGCTAAACGCAACTCCCACTAATATATACCTTTTTAATATAAAGGATAATCTTCAAATATTGTTTTTAATTTTTTCTATAAATTTTCTCCACCGAAAATAGTTTTATTCGAAGCACATCAAATACTAAAATGTAAGTATCTATATTAGTCTCTCAGTTAGTATTCAAGCTTTGATTTTTCACATTGTGGAAGTCTATTCATTCTGTTAAACTCAACATCGTTTACATTTTTATAGTTTTTTTCTAAAAAAAAATTATTTCGTGATGTAGATATCAAGTCAAACAAATGTTAATAGATGTTCTAAGAACATTATTTAATCGTATTGAAAATTGTCATAATGAATTTTTTTAATGGATAGTTTTTTTATTTATAACTTTTAACAATGTGTTTATGATACTCATTAGCAATACCCATTAAGTGATGAGAGATGATCAAAGATATCAAGATAAAACTTACTAATATGATCGTCCAATTGTGTGATATTAAATACATTAATTTGAATGGTCTTGATGCAAAAGGATGGGGTGGTACCAACACAAGACACTTCACAGTTCAGAGCGCTTATGAGGTTAGGCACGATTACTTGCAACCTAGTAGAAGGGGATTAGAAGGCCATGTGGTTCTGGAAAAGTCTTCACAGAATCCAAACTTTCATTTAGATGGTGGCTCATGAGCATATCCTCACCAACTACCACAAAAGTAAATGGGGGATTAGTATTTCGCCACTTTGTGATAGTTGTGGAACAAAGGACGAGACTTTCATTCATGTCTTGAGAGGTTGTCGTAGTGCAACTCAAGTATGACTTAGGTTAGTGCCCTCTAATCAGGTTTCTAATTTCTTTTATTTATCTTGCAGGAATACCACCAAATCGTTTTATAGAGCACATAACATTGATTGAATGCCAACTTTCATGGTAGCACGCCGGAAGTTGTGGAGCTGGCTAAACAAGGAGATCTTTAAGGAAGGTTTTCAGCACCCAATGAACTAGACGTATGAGATTCTCAAGATGGTTAAAGAGATTGAAAAATGGTTTCTTAACCCTAAGAAGGTTAGATAATCTAACATTATCTTCATTGGGCAGAAGAGACTTCGAGAAGGCTAGGCCAAATTAAACAGTGATGGATCTAAAAGTGATAAAGTGGGGCTTGCTGGATGTAGAGGGCTTTTGAGATTTGCAGATGGTAGGTGGTTGAAGGGCTACTCTAGGAAGCTTGGAATTTGTGACGCTCTCCATACAAAAATGTGAGGCATGTATCTAGGAATGGATATAACGAAGAGACAAGGAGTCACCCATCTCCATGTTGAAAGTGACTCTAAAGTGTTGATTGATATGGGGACTAATAAAGTAAATCTTAACGACATCTACCTTAGTGCGACGTATCAAGCAGGTGTTAATGTTAAATTGACATGTCTGTTTGACTCACATTTGGCGTGAAGGAAATAGAAGCGTCGATTGGTTGGCAAACTTTAGTTACTATTTGGATTCTTGTGATGTTATGTATCTCGAGACTCCTCTTGTGGAGCTTCAAAGTTTACTTTTAATGACATACTTGGGGTTTGTATGTCTAAGAGTCTATATGTAGTTTCTTTCTTTTAAACTTTGTGCCTCTTTTATCACAAAAAATAAAATAAATGTAATCATCTATATTGAATTTCAAATAATTTAAATTTGACCGTTTTGTTGCAGTGTTCCCAAAACTAAAGGTAGTTGCCACTATTATTAACATCATCTTCACTCATAAAAGACTTTTAGACTTGTGGTTAATTAATATGGGCAGTTAGAGACTACATATAATTGATTTGAGTTTGAAGTTAGAAAAATGAACTATAAGAAAGTAAATATAAAGATTGCAGAATCTCAATATAAAGATATTAACTTATTTGTTTTTGACAATTGACAATGTGTAAAAAATCTTTTATGGTTATATTATAAGTAGATCTTGATTGAATTTAATCTTTTTTTATTTTTTATGTTTGCAATAGTGTCGTATTTTATTGTTAATGGAATAAGACTTTTCTATAAAAAAATATATTTATAATTAAATTTTTTATTAATAAACATTTACTTTTCAATAAAGAAGATTTATTCAAACAAAATCTACTAAAAAAAACATATCATCCATTAAAATGAAGTTGTGCGATGGAGGGTTAATTAATTTTTTATTTACATAAAATTCGTATTGGTCTACTCTATAATATATTTGAATTTAATGTCCCTAATGTACAATTTTGTATCCTATATATTTAATTTAGGTTTACATAAATTGTTTAACATTATGCTTACAGCGGTTCTGAATTGGTTCAAGTTTGAAATTTCCATTTAGCAGGTTATACATATATAATGTAAGTTTTTAATGAGTTTGATATTTCTTCGAACACCCCAAGTTTCATGTACTTATTTATAAGTTTTGCATGTTGGTTGATAGATGTTTGTATGTTTAGATATTAATACATGACATTTAAACATCATTTCGTGACTTTTTTGTAACAATTGGTTGATTAACTTTTTTGTGTAATCGATTAAATTGTCTAACTAATTGATTATCACGTGTTTTTCAACCACTAATCGATTAAATTAAACAATATCATAAATAAAAATATTTTTCCACTATATTTTATGTTGAGATTTGAATTTGAGATGTTAGCTTATCATCAGAAAAGAATAATAGCCTATAAAAATATCTTTTGCAAACCAGTGTCATTAAGATATTGAGCAAATATATCTTTGCACGTCTATTATGAGATTGAGAAACAAGATAATTGAACTTCAACAAGATAAACATATTTATGCCTTGTGCCTTGTGATTAATAAGATATTTAAGCGAAGGGACATAACGACACAATTATGTTGATCACGCAAAATTATTTAATTTATTTTTTGACAATGTAAATTGTAATATATTTTAGGCTAAATACCACCGTAGTCCCTTAACTTAATTTCAGTTAACAATTTAGTCATTTATCTTTTTTTTTTTCCTCCTGATTTGGTCCTTTATGTTTTTAAATAATTTCAGTGTTACCCTATAAATAGGGTTCCGTTAAGAAAAAGTTAAAAAATTCCCTCTCCGTTTTCAGAGAAAGTTACCCTTTATGTTTTGGAAATATTTCAGAAAAATGTTCAAAGTTTGTTCTAAGTTTTATAGTAGGATTGATTCGTTAAAACTGAAGTTATGGGGTATTTATACTCCATAAACATCACTTCAGATCAGTGGCAATTGTTCCTAGAGGTTTGATGAACATATGCAATGATCTAGAGGAGGGATTTTTTAACTTTTTCTTAACGGAACCCCAGTTAAAGGGTAACACTGAAATTATTTAAAAACATAAAGGACCAAATCGGGAAGAAAAAAAAGAAGATAAATGACTAAATCGTTAACCGAAATTAAGTTAAGGGACCACGAGTGATATTTAGCCTATATTTTATAAGATATGCAAGTAATAGGAAATCGATGAAATATTTTAAGGGAATGCAATACCATAAAACTTGATTTTGATTCAATTGCTAAAATAGAATTTTAATATCAAGATCATAAGAATTGTTATGTTTCAAATAAGTTTCAAAATTTTTGTAACATAATTTCAAGTTTTCATAGAAACTGACCCAAGTCTTTCAATAAAAAATGCAAAATTAAAATGTGGAGTGCAAGTAACACACATATTTCAATATATTCTGTTTTATTAGTTGAAATTTACATAGGTCCCACCAAATTCTGTGTGTCCCATTTAAATTTGGTGGGACCCTATGAATTTCAACCAACAAAAGATTGTGTTAAAAGTGTGTTAAAGAGTGAGTTGCTAGTATTATTCAATTAAAAAATCTCCTCATATGTTTTGTAAAATTTGAATCTTCTATTAAGTGAGTCAATTGTACTTTGATCTACGATATTTAAAAAATAATGAAAACTTGAGACACTTTACTCCAAACACTAAAAAAAAATGAAAATGTATTTGCGATTATCTCCTTTTTGCTACTCGGCGCACTCCTTTGTCTTCCTCTAACAAATATGTTTTCCGCAATCCTATTTTTTTCCCTATGTTCTTGTGTGGCTCCCTTGTATTCATCCTCTTGCACAACTTCCTTAGCTTCCATAAACAATACTCCTTATTTTTATCTAGAATAATGCTATCGCATAGCCTTTAGTTACTATTCTTGTGGCTAATCAATAAGATTTCATCTCATGATCCACTATATCCAAACAACTCTAAGTCTTAGGTACATAATAATAATATTATATTCTATAATATATAAATATATTATACATATATATATATATATAAATTATTATATATTATTTTAATTTAAACACCGTGTTTTATTTGTACTCCGAATTATTATTATATAGTTGAAAGACCAATATTATATATATACATGCGAACAAGGAGTACTTTCACGTTCACAATTGTGGTTAAATTGCCAATTAATTGTGGTAAATAAAGTTAACTACACTAATCATGTTAGTGTGTTGAGACAAAATCTCAATTTGATGTTTTGATGAAAACAAACAAAAAGTTAGTTAAGAATGTTAATTATGATTCTAAATGTTATGTTAATTTAACTTGTGCTTTTGAGTGTATTAATTCAAAAATAGGAGCCAAGCAAAGCAAATAAATAAGATTCAAACTGAACAGACAAAGAAACAACAAAATCTAGAAAACAAAGAATGTTCTCCAGTTTCAGAAATGATCATCACAGCTCCAAAACCAATCAATCTCCACTAGTTAAAAGATGTTTTAGCCTCTGGTTTTTACATCTATATCATCAACACTTGGCAAGGAACAAACTGAGATGATTAGATTCAAAGAAACTATTCGAATCACAAAGAGAGAAGATCACAAATTAGCAAGACCAAACAGATCTGAACTTGATTGTCAACATTCTTGACAACATTCTGATCATTCTCCAGCATGTTAACATTAATCTCCAGCATGCTAACATCATTCTACAACATGTTAACATCAATCTGCAGAATGTTCAGACCAGTCTCCAGATTGATTATCAATCTCCGTTTCTGCAGAATCAATCTCCGTTTCTGCAGAATTTCAGCTTTGATCTCCTTACTTCTGCAGAGGTTTATAATCACTCATCAAACTGTTTTGGACAGAATCAAGGCTCCAGATCGAAGCTGTAACATCAATAATTACATATGAAGCTTCAAAGATCAATCTCCGTTTCTGCAGAATTGATTCTCTTATTTCTGCAGAAGTTTTTCATTACTTTCCAAAACTGTTTTGGAAAAATCAAGTCTCTAGATCAAAGATATATCATCAACAAATATAATCTGAAGCTTAAGAGATAATTAAACACGCAAGCAATATGATCAAATTTGAATAAAACAGCCCAGTCAAGCAAGACCCAAAACTGTTTAAATGGCTGAATATTTTTATTCACTTTTATTAGTTTTGGTCAAAACTGACAGAGCACTACCAACAGCTCTTTTGACCATTATTAAATGCTCTAAAACGCCTATAAAAGGAAGGCCAAGCTCAAGGAAAAATCAGAACTTCAAGTGCTAAGAAAATCTATCAATCACATACACTTATTGATAAGGATCTCAAGAGCATGAAGATGATCCATATTTTTAATAAATTAGGATGAACTTTATTTATTTTCATTTGGTTTGTAATAATTATTAGTTTGCTTTAATTTGGAATTCTAATATTTTTAATATAGACTTAGTTGATGTTATATGTAAGTGAATATACTTTGCTTCCTTACATTTAGTTTATTTTTATAAAAAAAAAATGATGTAAGCCCAATTTGGGCCTAGAGAATGGTGTCACTTATGACCCATTTAGGTTTAGAGATAATTTTACTATAACTATGATTTTGTAACCTCAATGAAGGGGATTTTTTTGGAATGAATTAAAAATTTCTCTAATGAGATTTGTGAGTGAGTTAGGTCTCCTCTTTGAGTTCTTGGATTATAACTTGTTTGAGTCTTATCAATGGCTTCCTTACCATTGTGGCGATTCTTCATTGGCTTATCAATCATCCTTGATTGTGGCGCCTTCTTCATCTTCTCAACCTAATCCATATTTTGTTTCTTTATAATTTTCGGTTTCCTTTACATCAAACCCTAATTCACAAATTGTGCCAATTTTCGTGTTCAATAACCTGCAATCATATCTCGAGTTCTACAAACTTGTTTTCGGCGATTCAACATCCTAACTTGCGTTTCGGAACGTCATCTTTCACCTCGTTTTGGAATCGGCCGATTCGGAGTTTCGTAGCTCTGTTTATTGCGTTCTCCAGCAATACACGATTTTCGTTCCAATCTGTAAGTTTCCAACCTAGAACGATCCTTTATAGTGATTCATGAGAAATAGGATCAGGATCATATCATTTGGTATCAGAGCTTGTCTCTAGGTTTGGAATTGAGTAAAATTTTGTTTATGCATTTTTTTGGTGAAACATAAATTGCTAGTTGTGTTGGTTTTATTTGAATTGCTATCATTACTTAATTTTTGTGTTGCTGCAAATTAAAAAAAAAAAAAAAATTGTGTTGTTAAAATTATTGCATACTACCTGTTTGACAAAATTCCTAAGTATGTCATATCCTCAATATATTCGAGATTTTGTATTGGATCCGGAGTATGTGAAATATCTATACGAAAATGGATATGCAAAACAAGCAAGAAAAGTAGAGAAGCTAGCCTTGAGAGAGAAAGAGAAAATCAAAGAAAAGAAAGAAGAAGAGGAGAAATATTTGAGAGACAAAGGGCAAAAAATTGACTCCAACTATTTGTCTAATTTTAATAATTCTCTATTGCAAGTGTTTGAAAAAGTGTCTCCAAATGAAGAATGTCATCAATATATTGAAATTGAAAGTAAAGAGAAAGATGATGGTAAAATTGAAGGTCTCTTTAAACAAGAAAGTGAGGTAAATGAAGCAATGTTAGTGTTTGAAGATGATTCTTCAAAGGTTCCTCAAAAGGATGCTTACAAGGAAATTATTGAGTCACCATTTTTTTGTGATGAAGAGAATGTTCAAGAAACTCAACTTGCTTTGAAGGCTTTGCAAATACAAAGTAACATATTGTTTGCCACAAATTTCAATCCAAAGAAGGTAAATTTGGCTATGAATGACAACTTCAAAAGGTATAACTTTATTACCATCTTTAGAATTTCTTACCTTTACCATAAATGTACTAAGATGTTAATTGTTCAAGATGAAAATGTGATTCACCGACTTATCACATTTGGCAACTTTTTCAAATTTTCATTTGACCCCGGTGGATATGATGAGTTTGTGGTTTGATTGGATTATATCTTCATGTACGATATAATGGAGCTTAAATTCGAGGTCGAATTTCTTCAAGAAGGAGAGAATGATAAGGATCTCAAGAGCATGAAGATGATCCATATTTTTAATAAATTAGGATGAACTTTATTTATTTTCATTTGGTTTGTAATAATTATTAGTTTGCTTTAATTTGGAATTCTAATATTTTTAATATAGACTTAGTTGATGTTATATGTAAGTGAATATACTTTGCTTCCTTACATTTAGTTTATTTTTATAAAAAAAAAATGATGTAAGCCCAATTTGGGCCTAGAGAATGGTGTCACTTATGACCCATTTAGGTTTAGAGATAATTTTACTATAACTATGATTTTGTAACCTCAATGAAGGGGATTTTTTTGGAATGAATTAAAAATTTCTCTAATGAGATTTGTGAGTGAGTTAGGTCTCCTCTTTGAGTTCTTGGATTAGAACTTGTTTGAGTCTTATCAATGGCTTCCTTACCATTGTGGCGATTCTTCATTGGCTTATCAATCATCCTTGATTGTGGCGCCTTCTTCATCTTCTCAACCTAATCCATATTTTGTTTCTTTATAATTTTCGGTTTCCTTTACATCAAACCCTAATTCACAAATTGTGCCAATTTTCGTGTTCAATAACCTGCAATCATATCTCGAGTTCTACAAACTTGTTTTCGGCGATTCAACATCCTAACTTGCGTTTCGGAACGTCATCTTTCACCTCGTTTTGGAATCGGCCGATTCGGAGTTTCGTAGCTCTGTTTATTGCGTTCTCCAGCAATACGCGATTTTCGTTCCAATCTGTAAGTTTCCAACCTAGAACGATCCTATTTCTCATGAATCACTTACATATAACATCAACTAAGTCTATATTAAAAATATTAGAATTCCAAATTAAAGCAAACTAATAATTATTACAAACCAAATGAAAATAAATAAAGTTCATCCTAATTTATTAAAAATATGGATCATCTTCATGCTCTTGAGATCCTTATCACTTATATACTTGAAAGCTTCTCAATTGCAAATAGAATCAGTTCTGATTTTTTCATTTGATTCCTAGAACCATTCTATTGTAATTCTCTGTCAAAAGAATCAGATCTCAAACAAGAGTTGAGACATCTCAGATTCTAACAAAACAATCTCATCATTATTGTAAAACTCAAACTATAAGAGTTTAGTATAGTTTGGGTAGATTGTAAGAAATCCTATCAAGGTTGATAGGTGACCTAATTGAACTCCTTTCTGGGTGGAAATGTTTTAACTTTGTAATAGATCAAGGTTGATCTGAGCTAGGTGTTGTAAAACCAAGATGGCTATTTGTTTTGAACACTTAGTGGAAAATCTCACAATTGTGAGGACTGAACATTCTCTGTTTTCTGTTTTCACAACCAAGATCAATCTTGAGTTAAAAACTTCAATTTTTTCAGGAATTTTTAAATAGGAACATTTACAATTCAAACCCCCCTTCCTTGTAAATCGACATTGCTACTTCATAGTGGTGTAGCCAAGAGTCGCAATTTGTTAGCTACAATTAAAAGTCAGATTAGCTATGCCTAACAGAATCATGGTAACATATTTTTAGTCACGGTTATTTTACAGTTAGTTGCGGCTAAAATCGTGTTAAATGATATAATGGAATGCATTTTCTATTTTCACTTTTGTCACGGTTGCTAATTTTTTTTATATCATCTTTCTCTATTTTGGTCATATCTTTCTAACATTGCCAATATGCAAACAATATAATTCTATATAGTCAAACCAAACATTTTACAATAAACTAACCAAAGTAAAAACCCATAAAATGTGTATAAACATAATTAATTATATATTTGCAATATATATCATTAATATAAAAAATCAAGTAGTTTATACCAACAACAAAAGTTAAACTAGCAGTATAACATTCTAAAATCTTATACATAAACTAATGAAACATACAAAAATTGTTGACGACGTCAAAATAGTCTAGAGCAACAAGAAAATAATCTACTAAACATCATATTCCTACTATCAAGTAGTAATCTCAAAGTGTCCTACTAATATCACATTTCAACATCAAAGCACTAAAATGAAGAAACAACAATATCTCTTCTCTGTTTTACCTCTGCATCTACTACTCACTATGTTCTAAATAAGACGCTTATGGTATTGACTCAGGTATTTTTCCTTCATTGCCTTGAAATCAATAAGGATCGGTAACAAAATTAAATATAGATTAACAAACCTAATCACTTCGCAGGATATATTGATGTGCCTCTTCCAAAAGAGCAACCTGATAGACAAATTAGTAATCATATTGTAGTTTATCTTGAGTTTCAATACGAAAGCATTATAGTTATTATTTTGGTTAGAATTATGCAGCTATAAGAAGGTATAACGATCATTCTATTGAAAGGTTATGAAGCTGTAAAATGGTATCATTTTGTTGATTTGTTTCTTGTCAAATATACTTACATTTATCGTCAAACTCTTAGGAACTAAATCAATAATAAGTTGTTAAATATAAAAACATGATTAATAGTAAATGATTAGAAATAGAGACCAACTTAATGATTTTTTTTGATACAAGGATGGATATAAATTACATTTCACAAAATCATAGACGCATTTAAATATATTCGTAATCTTAAAAACTTATTTAAAAATGTCTTAAAAATTACACCAAAATACAACAAAGCATTACACCAACAAATACAACAACAAGTACTACAACAATGAGGCATATAACACAAAATATTACAACAAAAACACTTTTGAGAATAATCAAAATGAGTTCACAGATGAAGAAAAGATTTTTGGAAGGTGGAAAATATTTCTATGATGTAAACTATGAGAAAAACAATAATTCAACTTTTTATAATGACTCATCCAGAGGAATGAACACAAATAACAGGCACAACAACAGAGTAATAATGATAATTAATAACTATGGTAACAACAACGAGTACTATAACCATAATAAGCATGACAGCTACAATGCTTACCAGACTCGAGGAGTTCGAAGATGAACAAAATGAATTTGAGCCATGAAAATTTGGTTTGTTCATTAGCAAAGTGAAAAATTCACTTTACTTTTGAGTATTTCTTATATATGTGTTCTATGTTTTAATGTACTTTGTATTGAAAGAGAACAATCTAAACCTAAAAAATTGAAATCATTAAGAAATTATCTAAACCTAAAAAATTAAAATAAAAAGAGATTTGGAGTTTTTACCAGAGAGAACGAAAGAGAACACTGAGTTCATGAGTTCTTGGCGATGGGTGGTTCGCGTGACGTTATTGCCGGTAACTGAGTCGTGAGACGTTCTTGCTTGTGGCTGGATCGTGAGATGTCTGGTGCTGGTGACTGAGTTGCGTGATATCCTTATTGTGCCGGTGACGTACTTGTCGGTGACGTGTTTGCCAATGATTGGGTTGCAAAGGAAATGGGAAAAACATAAAAGAGGGAATGAAAAAAAAAATTGTGAAGAGGGAAACTAAATTCTTAGCCACAATTTAATGTGACTTGGCTAACTGTCGGTTCTTTTGTAGTGTATATTGATAGTGGTATATAATGGTGATAGTTGTGGTCCTATTGAGAGTAGTATGTCTGCTTAACTTTTCTATGTGCTTCTTGCTATTTTTTTTTTTAACTAACGCTATTTGTTATTTTCTATCTTTATTGGTTTGGTTACTAGGTTATTTTTGTGCTTTTTTTCTTTCTTCTCGTGTAATCATATATAGAAAATAGTTTTTATATAAACATTATTAAGGAAATTATATTAAATCATTGAAAAAAAATTGAAATAAATGGTTTATTTTAAAATTAAAATATATGACTAAGATTTATACTATAGATTGATGCATGTATTCAATCCCACCTAACCATAATAGGTTTGATGATTTTTGTTGTTATGTAACCAATGTTATAAATCAGACATTTTTCTTACAATTTTAATATTACATCATCTTTGCGAATTAAACTTCACTTTTAGTTTCTTTTCTTAATTTTTCTTACTTTGAACTTTATTTTTACTTAACCTTTCAATTTTTCTATTTGATATTTATTTAAGGATGGGAGCATATTAATCTGTCTTATGAGAGTGTGAGAGATGAAATTGAAGAAGACTTGGAAGATTAATTGCATGAAGTTAAATTTGATGTTACATATGCGTGAATGGGGGGAGGACGTGGAAAATTAACTTCAAAACTATGAGTATTGAAGATGTAATAAAATATCATTTTTCAAATATTGAGGTGACATTTATGTTTAATAATTGGTAAGGTGACTTAAATGGTTTTGCGGCAAGGAAAATAAATATTATGAGAAATACAAATGGTGAAACAACACAACAATCATTTTTGTGTTATAGACAAAGCCATAGGGAAGACAAAGTTCGAAGCACTAGTCGAAAGCGAGAACCGAAGCCTCTAAAAAGATGTGCATTTGTGCAATATAAGCTTGTTAAATTGGTTCCTATGTACATGTTAGATCGGTTATTTGTTCGATCTAACATCAGGCGTTGTAACAAATATTTAACAATAAAATCGGCTAAAATGACAGATGTACCAAATCAAAATTCAAAATTTCTTTATTACATAGGTTAAATTTCAACTGTTTTAACAAGTCAAAATTCAAAATTGATTTATTGCATCAAATGAAGCATCAAAAGTAATATCCTTTTGTCCAGAATTTGAAGTATGAACTATACGATTTGCACACAAAATGAAAGAGGAAGCCTCTCAACGAGTAGCCATTTATCAGCAACATCATATGGATTTTCTAGAGACATTTCACAATTTTCTTTATCAGTAAGCAAATTATCACTCGGCAAATTATTTGGAACATACTAACTACGAAGCTGTGCAAAGCAAAAAATCAAAGGTTTACCTAAAATATAAACAAGGACAATGTTTGATTGATTCTCAGCATATAAATACAAGATTAACAAACACAAGTGAGAAGAAAATCTAAAGTAGAAAGTTGAGCAACAAAGTAACAAAGAAGATTTAATGCATCATCCCTAAGCCCTAAACATTAAAACACTCATAAGAAAAGGCATTATATTACCTTCACATCACAAACAAATAAAGGAAAAGAATAATTGAGACACATTCTCCTAACAATTTTCTCTCTATTAACTAAAGTACTGTGACTTAAGAGTTATTAAGACTTCAATAAATAAGTAAAAGTGAAATGCAAAAGAAACAAAAATATGAGTAGTCCACACCTTTTTTTCTTTACTGACAGAGGGAAAAAATACTCCCTCTTTCTTGGTACATTTAGTAGGCAAGCATGTATGCACATCCGCATGCAATTTGCCTCCTTGATACTAAGCAGCCTAGCATACCAATTGTTGGTTGACTTGACCAAGTAGTTCATCTTTCCAAGAGCCATAAACTATAAGATTATTCTAACCGACCTTCCAAGAGCCATTTAAATTCATTTTTCCTAAACACTTGAGCAAACAAATAGACAATAACATTACTTGTTGTGGCACAAGAAAGTCAATCTCTACATTATTAATCCAATTGAAGCTGCAATCTTGTGAAGAAAAGTGTACCTGATCGGTTGTACGACAACTTTTGGATAGGCATACCATCTTCAATATCCACATCAAACACTGAACAGTCAAAGGTAAATTTTATAAGAAATAAGTGTAAAGAAGGTAAACCAAGTGATCACGGGAAACATAAGGAAACTGACCATAATCATATTGAACACCATTGACGAACGGGCGATTTGATTCCTTCATGAATCTTTAGGAAAACGTAAATTGTTAATAAAAATATAAAATTACATTGTACAATCACTTATATTTGGTATTGCAAAACTTAGGATTGACTAAGGCAACAAAATTACAAAGGTTTAGGGAAACATAAACCATATAAGCTTAAAAATTCTATTAGGGATTTACATGTATGGAAATTACTTTACCCCATTTATATTCTGCCATGTTCCATGCATATGCCACCCTATTATCTCCCAATCTGACTACTTTCGTATGACCATCAGAAGCTCTTGTTCAAAACCATATAGGTAGTTAGATTATGTATGAAATTATCAACACAATACAAAATGGAAAAAATTCACTCTAACCATACTTAGTTTTGGCCACACATATCAATTAAAAAATGTCATCACGTCAGATAGCACTGGTTATATCTTTAAACAAACTGGGATCTTCAATGCATCCAAGCTTGGTAACTCCTCCTATTTTAATCCCCAACCCTCTTTCTATAGCACAAATTAACATATCAAGCTAAGTTCATAAGTAATGGCAAGACATAATTTATTCAAGTGTGATGCACATATTAAAAATAACGAAAATAAAACAGGTCCTATAAACATATATGTACATACAAATAGAGCATATACAATATTGTGCTATATACTTTGAATATTTCAGCAGTTTAGTAATTCTGTCTGTCAGCTATATTCTTAAGAAACAAAATCTACATGCCTTAAACATGTTTTCAAAACCCACCAGCCAGCTAGTAACAGGTGAAACCTATAAATCCAATTACAATCCAAATAATGATCAAAAACATATTAACACATCTTAATTAGTTAGTTGGTCTCAGGTATGATTAACTGAGTTCATGCTTATCTTTTCCTGCTTTACTAATCCTTAAAACATAACAAAACTAACCCAACCCATTTTTGCATCTAAAATCCATTCTAATATAGGCCAAAGCTAAGCCAACTACTCATATCAACAAACACATACTAGAAGCCCAAATCCAATCATTGATTCAGACAAAACAAAGAAAAAAAAAATCAGGGATACAAGGTTAACTAACTATGACTTAGAATTATAATTTTGATAATCCAACAATTCAATTTAACCAATACTGACTAACTATGACTTTGAATTTCTAATTTCGATGATCCAACGGTTCAGTCTTAACTAAATGGATTAACTAGAATTTAGAAATCCTAATTTCGATAATTCAACAGTTCAATCTATCGTAATTAGAGAAACTATGATATAAGAATTATAATTCTGATGATCTAATGTTCAATGTTAACTAACTAGATTAACTATGACTTATAAATAATGATTTTCATAATCCAACTATTTGATCTTAAACAAATTCTTTTATTTTTTGGGTACAATACTTAAACTAATTCCCTTAATAAAATCTATCTTTCTCCAAATAAAAATTTGCAACATTGATATACTCGCATTCCTTAAAAAATCAATGAGCCATATTGAGTTTGCTCACCTGCTCTGAATATCAGATGGAGGCTGAATGAACGATCATTAGATGATGGTCACGTGCATCCGGTTCAACTATATTGGATCACAATATCAATGGGTCTTAATCTATCCAATTTAATATCTATAAAAATTTTATTTACTCGTAATCCTTATCGTGATTTTATAGGAATATTTTTTAGAGAATAAAAGTATCAATTTTTTACAAAAATTTTCAAAATAGATATTAAACGTGAATAAAAAAAAATTTGAAGGATTAAAATGTTGAGAATTTTTTATAGAAAATAAAAATAAAAATAATTTTTTATAAAGATCAAAACTTATTTTACCTTTTTTATTATCAACATTATTTATTTTATTGAGGTCTAAATTTAAAAATTATAACAAAATCTTTAAAATGTTCGATACTGACATGAGAATCACCTGATTATTTTATTCTCCACACACCTGATTACAAACACAAGGTCCAAAATCCAAACCAAACAAAGCCCAAACAAACAAAACAATAATATCTCACAATTCTTTCTGTTTCATAATTTTCGTCCCAAATTCCTTTCTTGTCTTGTCTCACACAACTCACCTTCCATTTCAACTAGCTTAGACGGTTGCCGGAAAACATGTTCCGAGACGTGTCAAGTTGCAACTCCTATGACTACGGTGACGCTCTTTATTGGGACGCTCGTTACATTCAAGAGGGTGGTTCCTTTGATTGGTATCAGCGTTACTCTGATCTTAGACCCTTTATTCGTAATTATATCCCTCCTCAGTCTAGGATCCTCATGGTTGGTTGTGGCAATGCTGGTAATTTTTCCTTTTTCTTTATTTTACATTACTCACTTTTCTTATATTCCATATATCAAACACAGCAATTTCAAATTACCCTTACTTCTTTTCATTACCTATGCTTCAATTTCCAGACTCAACTTTAGGGTTTTCTAAAAAATTGTGTTTTTAATTTTGGGGTTTTGTATGTTATTATCTTGTTGAATTTAATTTGTATATATTGATAGTAGTTTTTAAGTGCATGTTTGGATTTGCAGTGGTTTACCGGAATCATGGTGGATTATGGCGATTTTGACAAAAACTACACTATTGAGCTTCAACAAAATCATAGTGCCACCGTGATTTCGTTGATTCAAACATAGTTTTTATACATTCTTCAATCAGATCTTACCATTAGATTATATATTTTATGAAGTTTGTAGGACTTTATCAACTTAGTCTCCGTATTATCAATATTATAAAATGATATTAGGCTTAGTTTTAAATGTTTCCCTGATGTTATCAACTCAATGTCATTATTGTCCACACAAATATTTACAGAACTTGGTTTCAACCTGCATTAAATATTTGGTTTTAAAATGGAAGTTTCTTGTGTTTATTTCCTGGTTCTTGTGTTTTTCTGCTATGGTGGGTTGTATTTTATGTTTTGAACTTTTTGATTGCATCATTGATTGGCAAGCTCAAGAAAGGAGAAAAAAACTACCATATTTCTGTTAATTTGTCAAATTGCAAATTTTTAGTTATTGAGATCTGATTATGAATTATTAAGGTCGGACCGATTGATAGGAACCCAGAATAAAAGAAACAGAAAATGTATTATTATTTGAGAAATCTGGATTATTGCAGAAGAAGACCTCTATAATCCCAGAGCTAATGCTTCTCAGAGAAGAGAAGACCCCTGTAATCCCATCATAATTAGTTTAGTTTGATGAGGTCGAATCTTGTAAGTTAGCACAAAATGGCATAAGCTGGAGATAAAAATGGTATCACGTACTCTGTGTAGATTTGTGGGCTTACCGAAGTTATTAGGCATCTGCAACTAACTAGAGTTGGCTAACCAGGGGTTCATATAACTATGAATTGTGTATACTTGCTCTAAAACTTTTATATGTTTCGATGTGTTTGCATATAACCAGGGGTTCATATATTGGCTAACCAGGGGTCTTAACTGATTTGCATATTTTGTAAATGTGTAGCTGTAGTGCAGTAGCAATCTTGGAAAAGTAAGATTTTACAAAGCTTAGGAGTTTTCAAAGTAGTTTAGGGAATTGAATGGTGGCCTTGGGTCAAGATAATTATGTTTTGTGGATGGATCCACTCTGAGTCCTATATAGTATTGTCCAATAGCGGTTATAACAGTGGTATAGTGTAGTGCCGTTAACGAACACCTATTGTTTTGCGATACGTGATTTAGTAAAAGCGTTCTCATATATCAGCTATAGCAACACTATAGCACTATAGGGTAGCGGAATTCGAACATACCGCTATCTTCTGTGATCCGTGATTGACAACACCTGTCCTGTCTTCCAAGCTAAAGCGGCGAGGGTAGGCATGTCGGGTTTAGTTTTGATTCCCATTAATCCAAAATAGGTTCCTCTTTCATTTCTACTTGTATATGTAATTGAGGAAACAATTTACCTAATGTGTGCAATGCATTGTCTTATTGTCAATATTTTATTATCTGCTAAGTGCTATCTTACTTGAACGAGATTTCTCTTTTATTGAGTCCATAATTTTTCAGAAAATTTACAAGGAGCAAACGGATGTATTTTGCAGTTATGTCAGAGGATATGGTCAAAGATGGTTATGAGGAAATCGTGAATATTGATATTTCATCAGTTGCAATTGAAATGATGAGAAAAAAATACGAGTACATCCCTCAGCTAAAATGTATGTTATCAATAACATTATGTTACTTATTTGTATAATCTTGCATCTTTTTTTACCGAAAACATAAGTGCTTACCTATATATGTAAGCTAACTTCATGAATCTCAATAGACTTGCAGATGGATGTCAGGGATATGAGCTTCTTTCCAGATGAATCTTTTAATGGTGTAATTGATAAAGGTATTAGTTGATCATTTCAGTGCAAACCTTATCAAAGTCAATGAAATCTATAATTATATATATACACATATAGTTGGTAATTCATATACTGATGCTACTTTGTTGATGCTTGATCTAGGAACTCTTGATTCATTAATGGTATGGTGCTTCACTAATTATTCTTATCATTTATCTAATTTTGTATATTCATGTTCTGACCTCAAATTTGTGTTTTTTGTATTTTAGTGTGGTACTGATGCTCCAATTAGTGCCTCTCAGATGCTTGCAGAAGTGTGTAGGTTGTATAGACTTTAATGAGAATATATTTCTTGAAATTTTCACATAAAGTATTTAATATTCGTGCTTCATTTTTTGAGTCTCAATAAATATGCCTATTTTTTCTTCTATGCAGACTCCTAAAACCGGGAGGGACTTATATGCTGGTAATCACATTTGGATGGATTTGAAGTTCTATTTATCAGCTTGATATGACTCATATATTATGGGAATTTAGAAAATATAATTAATTATTGACTAAATTTCCTCTTGCAGATTACGTATGGCGATCCAACCGTAAGGATGCCTCACCTAAGCAAACCTGTATACAATTGGAAAATTACATTGTATAATATCCGTAAGATTCCACCCTTTGCGCCTTTTTTTGAATTTATATAAAATATCGATATGAATTGTTATTGGATATAGTTGTGGAGCTTTGATTCAGTGTTCCTGTCATGCTAACATTCTCTTAATCCGTGCAGCAAGACCGGGATTTCATAAGCCTGAAGGCAGTACTTCGTCGAGGAAATCATTCTTGGAACCTATTCCTCTTACCGATAAGGGCTTACTTCCAGCAGATTGGGTTCTGGAAGATCCAGATTCTCACTATATATATGTTTGTAAAAAGATAAACAACACAGATGTAGACGATGTTTTATAGCGCTCACTCACATCGAAGCATGGTGAAGTTGGTGTGGTGTTTATTCGCTTCACAAACTTTGATGTGCATGAGTTATTTGTATTTGCTCTTGTTGTGTGTACCACTTGGAGAAGTTACCCTTTTCAATGGGATGTTTCTAATAGTATTTTGTTATCATAAACTAGAGCAATGAGGTTAGATTGTAGAGATGATTGATAGTATCATTTTAAAATTTATGAAGATATCAGATGAATTGACTGATTATATAAACCCATTTGTGTGGTTTTACTTTTGCATGTCTTGGTGAATTGTGGTGGTAGCATGTAAACAATATTATATCTTTACGACCTATTTTTACGAGTTGGGTTCGCCAGATGCAAATAATGACCTCATTTTTTACATGTCTAAGCTCAAACCATTGTTTCAGGTTGGGGTGTATAAAGGATGGGTTATGTCAGAATTTAGTGTGTCTTTTATTCGGTCTTAATATTTGATCAGATCAATTTTTAGGTCCTAATCCCTCTCTTAATCTGACTAAATTCGATTAGTTGCGGGTTCAATAAAGACAAGACGAAATAAGACTAGATCGGGTTGGTCTTAAGACAAGTTGCAACTAATAATTCTTGAAATATTTTTTAAGAAAAAAAAATTAAATTTAAAATAACTCATTACAAGGCACCTACCTGCCTTTGTCACTTGTCAATTTATTCAAAAGTAGTAATTTATAATATTGTCATACAAAATACAAATCATTTAATCAAAACAAGTAACTTACTACCTACTAGACCTATAGATTTTTCATCACCTAATAGTCTTACTTTTTAATGAAGACTAGTATCAAAACAACATTGTCTTAATAAAATAAAATTAAAAAAAAGTCTTTATTCTTAATGTATTTTGGGACGGACGGGTAGTCTAGAGGGTCACCCAAACCTAATCATTTTTTTAAACTTGTCCCTGTCCTGTCATTTTTTTTTTGTCTTTGTTTTTTTTGGATCGGGTCAGACCTAACCCGTTGTTTATGGGTTAGGTCGGGTTCGCAGAACGAACCGGATCTTGTACATCCCATAGTTTCAGGGGCTGCTACTGTTGTCTTTAGTCGTGAGCTTTTTGGTTATGCTTGACCCATGAAGCAATTTTTCTAAACCACACGATATAGTTGGTTCAATTGATTGAACTGAGAATCGACAATTGGGTTTAACTGGTTGAACTGCAATTGCAGTGTAGTTGGTTCCATTGGTTTTCATTTCTCTCATTTTATTTATTTATTTATTTATTTATATGTCATTGGATTCGATTGTTGTTGAATTGATTAGATCAATTGAACTATGACACGGAGGTCTCACCAGTTCAATCTCCGATCTAGTTTTAAAAACGTTTTCTGGAAGGTTTTGGGTTCTTGCAACTTGAAAACATCTAGAGAGGAACCACACCAAATCCTTGTATAGCGGGAAGTGTTTAATGTGTTGGAGGCCAAATGGGAAGGCAAGGCTGTCTTTGGTGGGCTATGTACCCCCACTTTTATCCTTATACTTCCACATTTTTTTGAAAATGCCAAAAATACCCTCAATTTTTTTTTTTTACAAAATCCACTTTCACTTCCGGAAAACTATTTTCAAGAATTCCGGTACACAGAGTTTTACTGGAAAACTTTTTACAAGTTTTCTGGTATAGAAGGATGTTTCCGGAAAACTAAAAAAAAGATTTCCGGTACAAAAGGGAAAAATGTGTGTACCGGAAAATAAAAGTACATTTTAATAATTGAAAAAAATAAATTGAGATAGTTTAGTTCTTACTTAATTGACTGTCAAAAAGGAATAATGAAGTCTACAATAATTAAAATGAGACAATATGATCCCTTACAATAGTTAAAGAAAGGACAATTTGGTTCTTACAACAAAAATTTCTTACATAATTTCAATTAATTACCAATTATTTTTCAACAAACCATTCTAAATGTTGTACTAAGAAATAAACGATACTTGACAATCAGGGACGAACCCAGTTCAAGGGGTGTGTGGGCAGTGAGTGACCTACACTTAATTATGAATAATTGTGTTTATTGTTTAACACACTAATAAACCAATAATATGCTAGCGATTGGGTCTCCAATGTGATTTGATTATTATTTTTTAAATGTGTGGGATATTTTTATAATGGTAATTTTAAAGCAAAAATAGAATGCAAAAACATTACATGATTAGCACGACATTCTAATTATGTTGACATCCTAAGTCAATCATCTATCATTTTTAACACTCTAAAATATTATTAAAAAAGAAAAATACATGATGCTTGGGGGGACTATATCAAAACTCAAGAAAACAATCCTAAAGAATACAAATTACTGCCTCATTAAAAATCTTACTAGGAAAACCCAAATGGATAAAATCACAATAAAAGATAAAAGAGTACAGTAAACTAAAGTAGCAATATCAATCACAAGGAAGAGGAGTTTGAATTGTGATTCCCTTTTTTTAAAATATTAATCTCTGCTTTCAATTTAAACTAACTCAAGGTCAATCTTGGTTACTCATAAAAATCTAGAACGATCTTGGTTAGTTAAAAATATATGAAACAAATTATTTCTATGTGATTAGTGATAGTGAGTGAGAAATAATAGGGATAAGATAATCACACAATGATGTATCCTAGTTCACCTAAGGTGGGCTATGCTCAGTTCTCACAATTTGTGAGTTTTTTCACTAATGTGCTTCACACAAGAACGATCTTGTTTTCACATAATCTTCCTTGATCAGTTACAACATTTACCTTTCAACCTTGAAAGGATTTTTACAGTTACTTTTCAGTGCAGAAAGGATTTTTACAAGTTACCTTTTAAACAAAAAGGATTTTTACAATACACTCAAACTATCTTAAGAAATAGATTTGAGTTTCAAATTGTGATAGAAGGTTGTAAGATCAGAACCTACTCAACACTTGTTTGAGAATCATTATCAGCAATAACTCAATAAAGAGATCCTTGAATATAGTATAAAAGAACTGGAGCTTTTTGCTTGATTGAAGAGTTTTGTTGCTTGAGTATGATTGTTTTAGTAATGAATTGATTGCACTTAAAACTCTCGCTATTGTCTTCACCTTGATGTTACTTTTATAGACATGATGAAGGTTAGAGAAAACTCGTTATAGCCGTTACTAATCTTTAAGAGATACATTTGTTTAGAGTGATAATTAATAGACACATGTTCTATTTAATACAGAACGTTCTTCCTTTGCAACCAAAACGTTCTTGGTTTTGTGTTTGAATGAACAATGTAATTGAGGATTTAACAGTTGTTTGGTGTTAGTTCATTACCTTGCACGCATGTTGGGCTTTCTGTAAAAGGTGCAACAGTAGTGTCTTTTTCATCCTTGTTGTCCTAGTTGTACTTGTTCATAGCTCATTAATCTGGAGATTGTTTTAATTATTGTTCTTGATGTTGTTTTGCTTCTTTGGGTCTTTATCTAAACTTTTGGGCTTGATCATTGTTTTGAGTAGCCTTGATATTTGTTTATCTTAAGATCTGGACTTTGGAAAATGATTCATTTTACTCCTATTCTTAAAACGAATTATCTAGAATGATCTTGATAAACCATAATGATACTGTTATAAACCTGAATGATCTTGATTTGCCCAGATTGATAGTCATATGAACCAAAATGATGTATTATACACCCGAATGATCTTGATTTTCCCAGACTGATATTCTTATGAACCAAAATGATCTTGATTTTCCTAGACTGATCTTGTCATCAATTTCCAACTTAGTTAAGACATGATTTACTTTGATTACTATCATGGTGTGATGATTGATTGTTGTATAAGTTTTTGCCTTCAAAACACTTGATTTAGGATTTTGCCTCAATATAAACATCTACATAAATCATCAAATCTATATTCAGGAAGACCAATCCCATTCCTATGGTAAACATCTGTCAACAATCATGTCAACACATTGATTATCTTCTCTAAATATATGAGAGATGATAAATCTAATCCTTTATAACCATGTATTTAAGCCACCTATTTTTAATATACCAAGGAATAATGCTATGATTCCTGAAACCATATTTGCCAATTGAAGATATGATTTAATCATTTGAGAATGCCACCCATTTTTGTAGGCTATTTCAATAGCAACCATATCCCCAATAAGTTCAGCATGCAACACAATTGTAATCCCTAAAATTCACAACAAAATAATCTAGAGTACTAGTAGAGTTGTCCTTAAATATACCACCACAAGCAGCACGACCAGGACATCAAGAAGCAGCTCCTTCAATATTACATTTAATCCACTAAGCTTTGGGGGAGATGCCAAATCACTTCCTTGATGGTAGGAACCTTAGGAGGATGACTTTTAACATTAAATGACTTGATAATTTGAAATTCATGCATAGAATTAGAGACTAGGCTAGAAGTGTGGTTTCTAGATAAAGAGATATTGGCAATAATTTTATTGATGTCAATGTGAAAAGCAAGACTCTTGCCCTCAAATCGGGATTGATTTCTACAATACTAATTAGTGTCAATAGTAAAAATAATGTTGGCTAGATAACATCTCTACACTGATGACACCATCCTTTGTCGCAAATGCTAAGAAGATGTTGAGCCAAACTAATATCAATTTGAGAATGAAGAATAAAACTTAGCCATGTTAGGTCTAGTGGCTTCCCAAATCTAGAAATGGTGAATAGATTCCGATTATGTAGAAGATAAAAAGGATTTTCAAAACTTTTTCGAGAACTAAACTATACTTTATGGAATGTTGAGCATGACATGCGTATTTTGAATGAATTTTGGAACAAGAAAAATGATTTTACTAAAGTAGTCTCTAAAGCCAAGATGAAAGCTAAAAAACCCGAGATCACGACTGTCTATAAAACCTATCTAGGGGTCCGCCTATCATTTAGTATTTTATTTTTCATTTTGTTTTTTTTTCTTGGTTAGTATTTTGGCCCCTCAGACTTTTTTATTTTTTTTTTATTAATGCAAATTTAGATTATAACAAACATATCTTAATCTTTTATTTGAAAAAAGAACTTCAATTAGACAACTAACAAAGATCAATCAAAAAACCAAACACATGTTGGATTTTACACTTTGAATAAGAGCTATATCAAACTAATAACAACAAACACTAAAAACTAGAGAGCCACACAAATGCAAAGATCGTGATAGATACCAATCAAAATTATGTACTTCACTAGACTCAAATTTATTTAGTTTAGTCACTTTGTCCTCGCATGTGAATTACATCCAATCCCCTAATTAATTATGAGATATTTTCTTCCTTTAATTGAATACAAATGAGGGTGTTTATTAAGTAGTAATATCAATCATAAGAAAAAGGATTCTGAATTGTGATCCATTTTTGAAATTTAATTCCTACACTTAACTTTAATTAACTCAAGAATAATCTTGGTTAAATTAAGTTAATCTCTAGAACATTTTGGATGTGTTAGTTTAAATAAAACAATTTAGTTTATAAACACGTGAAATATGATTAGTGAGTGACTGATATATAAATAAGGGATACGAAGATAACATAAGGATGTATCATGGTTCACCCAAGGTAGGCTATGTCCAGTCCTCACAATATGTGAGATTTTCCACTAATATGCTCAACACTAGAACGATCTGCCTTGCACTATCTTTCTTGATCACACTTTGACCAATTACAACATTCACCTTTCAGCTTTGAAAGGAATTTCTACAGTCACCTTTCAGTCTATAAAGGAATTTTACAAGTAACTTTCAAACAAGAAAGAATTTTTACAACACACTCAATCTAACTTAAGAGATAGATTTGAGTTACAAAATTATGTGTATGATAAAAGTGTTTGGGATCTAAAAACTTCTCAACTCTTGTTTGAGATTGATTAACAACAAGAACTCAGTAAGATGATTCACGAATATAGTGAGAGAACTGGAGTTTTGCTTGATCGTAGAGCTTTTGCTACTTAAGCTTAAATAATTAAGTGTAGATTGATTGGTTTAGAAACTCTTGTGTTTCTCTTCTGATTGATCTTCCTTTTGTTGATGAAGAGAGGCTTAAAAACACAGATAAAATTGTATATAGTCGTTTAGAAACATTGGCAAACTATCATATATGTTTTAAAACACTTTAAGCACATGTTCATATTTCTGTCTAGATTGTTCTTGACAAACTCATACTGTTCTTTTGAGTTTGAAGTAAAATGTGAATGAGTGTGAGTATGAGCTGTCATATGTTAGTTGGTACTGTTCTAAACTAGAAGCATGCTAATATTTCTCCATAACAGTGTAGGCACAATGTACTCGTGTCGTTGCTCACAACTCATCAATCTGGAGGTCATGTAGAGATTGTTTTCTTCTTTTGGGCATTCTTTTCGAGTTCTGAGCTTGATCATATATGTTAATAGTATTTGACACTCTTAATATGTAGTTTGGACGTCTAAGAATGATCTATCATGATCTGTCTTTGACTTTGTCTTTGATAAAGGATAACTAGAATGTTATTCTGAACATTCTCCAAACAAACAGAATTTTCTACAATCATTTTTTCATCAATCTGTTTTCGCATTTCTACAAATGAATTTTCCAAATCATTTCATAATTCAAAAATGAGTGTTCTTGTCTTGATATATGTATGAGATGGGTCATGATTTTGACAATGAAAGAAATCTTGATTGCTTGAAAGTGCACCATGTGATCTTTGCATGATTATGTATACTTGAACAAATCATGAATTAACTTTTTTTGATTTTCTGACCAAATAAATACACTCAAAATACAAGTTAATAATTAATAACATCATAATCATAGTTAACAAATATAATTAAATATTTGATTATCTTCAAAACATTAATTATGGATTTTTCCTCAACAGTTTGAATACAACCAAAAATTTCTTCGAATTCTATGGATCTATAACCTTTTAGCCTTCAAGATTTTCTATTTTTGTTTATTCTTCAAAATCCCCAAATCTTGGTCCAAAATATTTGGTCATAATCTTCAATTTAATTAGCTACACCCCAATTGATGAAATCCTTACTGTGAGCCTTCAATTGAATCGTTTCCAAAGTTTTCAATTCAATTGTGCCAGATTTTCTTCAAACATGAAGATCACAAATCCAACTCGTAGAATTCCCTTTCTACGAGAAAGGAAAAGAAATTATTTTCTTTCTTAAGTTGAAACCTTGAAACCCTCAAGATTTAACCAACTATGTGTTAGTTCAAAAGTGATTTTAGCTACAATCATCTGGTTGATGATTTGATTATAACAAAAAAAAAACAAATAAAGAACAATGAATGGAAACCTGTATTTATATTAAAGACTATATATGTTAAGGTAACATAAATTATGAGTAAATTAGAGATAATAATCTATGTGCTTTTAACACAAAATATATGATCACCTAATAAACAAGTAATTATGTTTTCTAATAAAGTAAGTCATTATATAATAGTAATAAGCATTGCAACATGCATTTGCTAATATACAGTCTGAGTCAAAGAGTTAAAGACAAAACAAATACAAGTCAATGATTGACTCTCTGATCATAGAGAAAAGAACGCTAATATCATTATCTGTCTCTGACAAAATACCCTTGTTGATCCTTTGAATCAAAGACCAAAAGAAAAAAGCTCTAAATGAATCCTTAGATAAAATTAGTGTTTGCATACAAGTTAAATCTTCTAATGAACAAACAAAGAGGCTTAACTAATCAAGTGCACTGTAACTTTGAATAATCTGTTGAAGATGTATTTGACTCTGTTAATTGTGCTCACAACGCACCTCTACTGAATCTGATTACAAGCCCACTCTAATGATTTTGCATATGGTAATTCTTGTAAACCAATTGACTGTTTGGTCAACGCTTCAAGTCAACACTAAGATAAAGTCAACACTTTGACAAGAAGTCAACATGCCAACATCCTCCGCTCATCAAAGATGGACTTATCATTTGACTGAAGAAGCGCATGAAATCCTCTAAAAGTGTCATCCTTTGAGATATGTCTTCTTAAATCAAGATATGTTGAATTGATTATGAAGATATATATGGATATGTATTAATGGCTGATATGCTTTAAATGTTGATTGGAGATCTCCAACGGTAATATCCTTAATAGATACATTATTCAGTATTTAAGTAAAAATCGATTAGTATGATTTTAGTGACTGAGAAAATGAAAAAGACAATGTGCTAAGAAGAATTTCTGAAAAATCCTAGAACACATCAAAAGAAAAGAATGAATTTAAAATCCTTTCAGTAGAGAGTTACTAGAATTGATGTAAATCAGCCAAAGTGTTTCATACACTTGAATTGATATAGAAATTGAAATGTAATATCCTCTCAATTAGAATTAGAATCCCAGAAACAAACTTTGTATGAATTCAGTCTGATAGTGGCAACAACTCCTTCATCCATAAGAGCTACCTGAAAAGGTGTAAAAATACTTATGTACCTTTAAGTTGAGAAGGGTGTTAACGGTAACTGCTTTGAGAGGTATAAGAAAAGTACTCATAGCTTGAAGAGGCAGACTAAATAATACTTGCATGCTATGGTTTAAATAGTGGAGTAAGTCTCTGACTGTACTAAGACAAAATCTCTTTATTAGGATAGGACTAGATGTAGCAATATATTGTGAACTAGTATGCAAATCCAAATGTCCTTTCTATCTCTATTATTTCAATCTATGTTCTTTATGATTCAACTTTATTTTTACTAAAACTATTTACAATCATAAGTTGAATAAATTTATAAAGAACATATCCTTTTGTAAAGCAACTCAAGTTGAATATTTGTTACACTCTTTGATTTGCTCTAATTGTATTTTGCTTTTGTTTTGAATTGTTGTATTCTTCCTTAACTTATTTCATGCTTCCTTTATCTTACTAGCTTTAAAAATAAAAATTGAAAACTTTCCAACTCCCCTTCTAAGGATGAATTTGTTCTCAATTTATAGACAAAAATAATTAATCTTTGTATCCATGGGATATAATTGAATTCTTGAGGAAAAATTGGATTTGTTAATCTAAGTCTAGAAAAAAAAAAGGATACACTTTTTAATTGCTTGTATACATGGTAAAGGTTGTAGCCATTTTAGGAAAAAAAAAATAAAACCAAATGGACTAAAAAAGGGCTAGAAAGATGGCGTGCACACAAGGACAAATTGCAGCTATTTTAGGAAGAAAAAAAAATGCAAAAGAGGCTAAAAAGGGGTAGAAAAATGGTGTGTGCAACTATAAAGGTGAAAAGCAAGGAGGCTGAAAAGATGGAAGAGAGTGCTAATGTTTCCTAAAAAAATAAAAATAAAAAACAACAAGAACTAAGAGGGAACCAGAACTAGAACCAGAACTAGAGGATATCACCAGAGGCAGAAACGAAATCAGATGCAGAATCAAAATCAGAGGCAGGAACGGAGGCAGAACCAAAATCAGAGGTAGAAATAGAAGTTACCGCTAGAAAACTCTTTCTGATTGGCTGGAAAAAATTGGAGTACTAATCGTATTATATTGTATTTATAAAAGGAAAAATAATCATAATAAAATTATTGTACTTGTAAGTATTATTTTAAGAAATAAAACTAAATAAATTAATATTTTATTTTTGATATTGTTCTTAATGTCAATGGGAGACAAAGATCCCGCTTCATTAATAACCTATGGTGAGGAATTTCATTTAAAATTGACATCTTACTTTTAATTTTATTGATTGTTCTTAATTGTCCTTATTAAATGTTACATTCTCATGAATAGTCTTAGCGGCTTAGTGCCAATGCTAGTTGACATGTATTTTGCAATTGTGTGTGATCCTTTGGTGTAGACAATCGTAAATTAAAAACCAACAAAAAAAATATTGCAAAAAGACTGAGCATATGACTATGGCTGGCTCTAGGTTAGAAATGATACTTTTTGTAGCACAAAATTGTTAATATGATGATGCTAATTCACAAGAGATTTGATGTGAAGTCTCTGCATAGTCAAAGTGGACAAAATTTCCTTAAACCTAGAGACAAGTATAAATGACAACATTAGGGTTCAAAATGTGTTAGGGTTTGTTGAGTTCGTCAACATCATCTATTTTTAAACTAGTTTCCATTATTTCTTTATGACCTAGTTCTCATGGCTCAGACACTATAAGGTTCGTACAAGGGAAATTAGTCCAACTTAATTTTTTATATTATGATAATTCTTTTATGTATATGGATGCTGTAGATTTTCATAATGATTTCACTAATATTAAATTACATTCATGTTTATAAACAATGTGAGGTTTATAACATTACACCGTTATTACCTAAGTAACTAATATGTGGGTTATTTGATATAACTTTATGATGATCTCTAATTCTATGCAAATTTTCTCTTCTATTACAATATCATTATTAAACTAAAGATAGAAAAACTAGCCTTGTATAAGTCAATCATCATTGTTTGATGCTATAATAAAAATAGAGCAATAGAAATGCCAATGTTATTTTTGAATAACACCACTTGTTTATGGAGGATTTTGTTTGCATTCCCTATTAGCAATAGCAAGTGGGTTGATTTCAAACATATCTAGAAATTAAGAAAATTGTGGATTAAAAAACTTATTGATATATTTTGGCAAAAGATTTCATCCATAACATAACAACACCTATTGTGTTGCTGCTGCCAAACAAAGAGAGATCGAGAGAAATTTATAATTATTTATATACATTTATATGATAAAAAAGAGCGCAAAATTTACTATTTAAGTAAATATTGTAAGACAAATAATTAAATATTTGAATATTTAAATTATTTTAGTGATTATTTTAGGCCATTAAATTAAACAAAATGATCCCATCCCCTACTTTTTTTTTTTGGGTCTTAGATCCCATCCCTTACTTTAATATTCTTTTACTATTGACTAATAGCAAAGATAAGTTTCTCCTATAATTTTCATTCTATACATAGTTGTGGATTCGATAAGGGATTAACTAAGGATACTTTAATGAGAATTATGGACTTATTGATGGAGAAATAAATAAAAGTTTTTATTTCATATAAAATAATATTTTGCATTAATTAAAAGTTTCACAATTTGTGTATACTAACCTTAAACACCGATTGATGGAGTTCCTCTAAACATAAACAAATAACTTAAGAGTGTTAAAAATAACATGCATGAAAGATAGAAATAAATAAATAAAGTATAAAATTAACGTGTGAAAAAGATGAAAATAAATAAAAGTTAAATATATGATTGGTCCATGTATGTAATTATACTTTCTTTTGATTTTAATCTTTATAAGTTTTATTTTTATTTTTTTTTATTTTTATTTATATAAATATTTTTGTTTTGTTTTTCGTCTCTGTTCTTTTGTTTTGTTTCATGCAAAATTAATTTTTATTGAAATTGGTCATTACAATTCTTTATATTGTCAATATATTTAAAAGTCAATAAATAATTATTTTTAAAACTATTTAGTCTCATCTTTTCCTTAATCAATAATATCCGACTTTGGCCAAATTGAAAGTACAAGGAATTCAAATTTTTTTTTTTTATGAAACAAAAGTGGGAATTCAAGAGATACTCAAACCAAATAATCTTAGATGCCTTATATACGACAACTAAACCAATCATAATAAGCGACACATTTTGTTTAATTTCCCACCTTACTAATAAACCACTCCATATTAATATTTTGGTGTAGGAAAGAAGATAATTTCAGTTTGCAAATGTCTCCTAGAATAACATTTTGTTTCTCAGCAACCATAGACCAGCCAACCGCAGCCCAAATAACATACCTTACTCTAGTATAATTTTTACTCTAAGTATCCCACCATACTTCAAAAAATGAAGAACTATGCCTAAATGCATGACACCTTCATATTCAAGCCATGTATAAATTGTTGTCCAAATAGAATATGATAGTCTAAAAGTGAAGAAAAGATTATTAATTCTTTCACCATAATCTACCTTTAATAATAAGCAATTATCTCTCTCCTACTTTTGGCTAAGTTGATAATCATATTCACCATTTGTACTCTATCAAGTATATATAATTTTGAAGAAAATCTGATTTGCACAATCGAATTACATTTTATAGGATCCCTTCAACCTTGATGCAAGGACCTTGACAATGATTTCATGTAGACACCATATTAAATATATTGGTTATATTCCAAAAGTGATTGTGGATTTTCCATCTTAGCTATTAAAACCAATAATTAAAGAAATAAAAAATAATTCCATTAGGTTTAAGGCTCTTATTTCCTTCCCATGTAATTACAAACTTCTTCGTCTACTTTCTCCAATATAAACGGTCTTAAATAAATTAATCTATTTAAGCATGATCATAAAAAATATACTCAAAATATTTTTTAACTTTAAATCCAATTATGAAAATATTTGGTATTTACTTCACCTTAAAAAATCCAACGAGTCGTGGATTCTTACAATAATAATCTTTTAATTGTGTACGACTATTACCAATATTGTGCCATTAACATTCTTCTTTGATCCATATTACTAACCCCTATTGTTCTGCAAGCATATCAACTGCATTAAAATCCTTAACAAGCTTGTTTATTTTCAAATTAACTATACCAAACACCTTATTCCACCATATCAATTTCTGTCAATATTTTTAATTTCTCCATTAATACATAACCTTTCCACCCATCTACGTGAAATGATAACCATAAATCCTCTACAAATATTTTCAACTCTTTGTGATCCATCCCAAACCATGTAAACTTCTTTATGAGGATTGTTAAAACAACCAGCTCCAACTTGTTAATAAATTGATCGAATTTCCTCCACTTCAGACCTATTCACATATGTTGCAACACCTTTTAGTTCCTTATTAGACAATGCAACATAAGAATCTCCTATAGTGCACCACTCTTCCTTGTCAAACCCCATTTTAAACACACATATATAGAGCTTTCAAATGGACCGACCAAGCTCGACACAATCTCATTCAAGTGTGCCAGAGTACATACACGTGACAATGTAGCCCGGCCCATTTTATAATGAGCTACATATATTTAAGCTTGGTCCGACCATTGTGGGTCATGAGGGCTAATGGGCTATCCCGACGCTCTTTCTTTTAAAAAATATATTACAATATTTTTTTACTAAGAAAAAAATATTCATTATTTCAAATTGATAGAGTATATTAAAGACAACATAAATTCAAAGTGGCTAAAAACTAAATGGATGAACCTGTGAACAAACTCGCAACATTCAAATTAAGAGCATATAACAGAAAAATGCATACAAATGTTTTGACTTAATCAAAGTACTCAAAATACTCATGTCGTATCTGTAGCATTGAAGATCAAATCATTGATTGAATCTAAAATGCCTCAAGTTGATGATGATGATGGCTTGAAATCACCCATCTTTAGTTTAGTGGATGAGGAACAAAGGCATAGAGCTGAGCTAGGTTTAATGTTTGATAGATAAGAACTATATTTCAATACTTATAATTTGTAAAAAAAAAAAAAAAAAAAAAC
>JBBPBQ010020323.1:29153688-29246742 GCA_037974755.1 Cicer yamashitae
ATAAAAAAAAAAAAAATAATTAAATAATATTAATAATAAAAAATTATAAAAAGATTACATAAATTTATATAATTAATTAAATAAACAATTAATTAATAAAATAAATAAATAATTAATATAACTAACTAATGAATTTAAGTAACTAACAAACCAAAATATTAACGTATTAAAATATCTAACACCTACCAAAATTTGGATAATGTGGCAACTTTTAACGTGACATGGCAAATTGGCAATAGTGCATTGTTTTTGTGGAGTCAGTATCACTATTTTTAATTTCATAAAACCTTAAAGACTTTCTTTTTCATTTGTGTTGATAAAATTTATTTATTAAATACTTTAATAAAAATTTGGTTCGTCCTCAAACATGTTCAACTTTCACTATTGGCCACTTTTTTCATTTTTTTACTAGTAAATTAATTTTATCAAATATTAATATATTTATCGTTATAAATATAAAGTGAAAAATATTTGATTCAAGAGTAATTCATCTTACAAATAATATTAATTAGACGATACGTTTAAAAATAATAATTAATATTGCATTGAAAATTAAAAATATTATATAACAATTTTTTTAAATAACTCAGTCATTGCAAGTCATGGAGAATAACATTATTAAAATTAACCACAGAGATTAAATTTAAAAAATTATTATACTACTATTTCAATATCATATAAAATCAAAAGTAAAAAAAAATTTAATGTATTTAATTTAAAATTTAAATTAAATAAATTGATGAATATTTGTTGACTTAATTTTGTTTATATTAAAATGTGAAGGGAGTATCTGTCTAATGAGCAATTAATCAGTTTTGTCCACTTCCAATAAAATTCCAACTACTCAATTAGTCCCCTTACATAGGATGATCTATATTTAATTTAAATACTTAAATGAATGATCAATCAATCTTTCTTTATTTGTTTAAGTTGAAGTAATTAAACTTAAATTGTTCCCCCTTAAAGTTATGTAATGATGATATTCAGAAATGTATTTATTTATGATGATACACTCTATGTAAGTCATGAAAATTCACTAGTGTTTCTTTTTTTGGGAAAAGAACAGTAGAATTCGTAGATAAGTCCACACAACATCGAAGTCATCGATTTTAAAGTTGAAAGAAAGCGATAGAACCATGCCACTCTATTTCAAAACACAGAAGGCAAAAGGACAATCACAGAAAGAAACTGTCTTTCCTTCCTTAATTTTATTTAGTTCACTTTTGGCATATCTCACCAAATTTGGAAACTAAAATTCGAAATTTTTGACAAAGACCATCCACCCCATATCCTACAAACAAACTAAGACTAGTCCCTATTCAATCACTCTCTCTAAATATGGCACAGCCTTTCATTTAATTCCTTTATATTTTCAATTTTATATTCTCTCTTCTACCATAAATGTCACATTTCCAAAAAAAATTGATTTAAAATAAATGTATTTTCCTTTTTTATTATAATGTTAATTAGTAATCTCTCTCTCAATTGGACCTTTTAATTAATGTTATATACATCACTATTCTCAAGTTATTATAAACTATTTTGTATTTATGATGATAATGAATATATCAATGTAACTTAATAAATATAGTTTAATAGAATTATAAGTTTCTTTTTTTATTTATAATTTTTTAATATGTATTAAATGATCAAATATAATTTATTCGTTCCACAATTGAGTAATCATTTGTAAGAAATATTATCCTAAAATGAAGGACTTTTTTCAATATATATGAAATAACATTAATAATTTTTTTAATTATATTATTTAATTAATACTACATACATCAATTTTAGTTAATATTGTTTATTTTATATTAATGGTAATGATGAATACTCCGATATTTAATAAAAATATTTTAATAAATATATAATTTTCTATCTCAATTATATATTTTTTTAATTGTATTTTTTAATTTTATGCAGTGGAAGATACTACATAAAACTCACATAACAAACTATAAAATTCTAAAATAAAAATGATGTCTAATTTAATAATATTAATATTTATTAATTAAACTATATGTAATTTGTATAAAATAGTGGATTAAATCTTTTATTATTGAGAGAAAATAACATTTATCGTGGAGAGAGATAGCATTTCCTTTTTAAAATTATTTTGAAAGAGTGCGACGGACTATTCGATGAGGAGGAAAGTGGAAGCTGATTCCAATGGGCCCTACTATTTTCAACCTTAATACTAATAAAGGAAAAAATGAATATTAGGGAAAGTTGTTTCAACCTTATAGTCCCCAAAACAGCAAAGTATTCATTATGCTACTGTCCTTCCCCAAATTAGGTATTTGGCTAGTGCCTATTACCAGAAGTAGGTTCCATTTGCAGCAGTAAACTCATAAAATCAGAATAAGAGAAACATTATAAAAAGTAAGCATACAACACAATCGAATAAAAAAGTAATAAAATAATTCATAAAGTTTTTTATTTGACTTGCAAGCTATCTCACTCTATTATCTATATCAAAATAGCTACTTCATCTAATATTATAATTGGTGTAAGATTTGATACATAATAAAAGAGAAACTTTTTTGTTTAAATGATTTTTATAATATTAGTCTAAAGTAATTGATATATCTAATTTAAAATTTAGATTAAATATATTAATTTTTACTATTTTATATTTAAATTCAAATAGATTATTATAGAACAAAAAGTAAAAAATTAAAACATTGACATAGATAGTTCAAATCTGCAATATCAATATCAATAATATGTGATGATGATAATATATTTTCTTTATGATAGAAGAAATGATCCATTTTTTACATAAATAATCTTTTTCTAATACATGTTTAAATTGATGATGAGTTTATAATAATATCACAGTATATCATTATAATTTTGATAAAAACTGTACTTTAAAACTTCAACAAAAATAAAGTGTGTGATGATTTCCTGAAACTAACTATTTCAAAAAATGCATTTAATAGTTTCAAAGGTGCTACGTTTTTAGGGTTCTAACACAAGCCATCTAAAGTGTGGCATTTCATCTAACCATTCTTGGGTCCACATGGATCCATTTCCAAATAAGACAAAACAACAAACCTCAAAAATGAAAATAAAACGGATGGGACCCACATGAGAGGCCAAATAACATTTAAATTAATTTTAAATAAAATAAATTTTTTAGATTTATTTTATAAAATTAATTTTAACCAAAAATGACTTAAATTAATATAAAATAATTCATATATATATCCACATAAAATTGAGTTGAATTACAAATTTTAATGTCAAAATCATGAGTAAAATAAAAATTTAGATATCTTAATTTTAAATTATAATTAGTTATAGAAACAAAATTTAGTATAATTGATAGCACTCAGTTATATCAAAGTGAATTTTAAATATTGTTCAAAATTATTTCTTTTAATCTTATCTAAAATTGGTTTTGGATAATTCAAAAGTTAAACTAAATATAAAAAAAAAATTAATTAATTAATTATTTTAAAAAAAAGAGTCATGCACAACTCTAAAAAAGCTACAAAGCCATGCAAAGTTGCCGTTTTCAGCATTCGCCATTTGGGGTAAAAAACGCTCCCTATCTCTCTCTCTCTCTCACCCCTTTATCTTCTCCGCTATATTTTGCAACCCTTTTTCCTAACTAATACAGAGAAAAAAAATCCCTCATAGGCCAAAAGGGTTGGTGTTTTTTTAACTACTTATAAGATAAAAAAAGTTATAAAGGAACAACCTTTATGCATATAAATTAATTATATCTCAAAATTCTCAACTGGGTCTTTTAGTTTCTTCTGTTTTTCATTTCTGGGTTTTTGAGAAAAAGAAAATGGGTAGGGGAAAAATTGAGATAAAAAGGATTGAAAATGCTAATAGTAGACAAGTTACATTTTCGAAGAGAAGAACTGGGTTGTTAAAGAAGGCTCAGGAACTAGCCATTCTTTGTGATGCTGAGGTTGCTGTTATTATTTTCTCTAATACAGGCAAACTTTTCGAGTTTTCGAGTTCTGGGTATGTTTCTCGTTTTTCTTGTATTATTGCATGTTAGTTTTTACTTTCTTTGTTAGTTTAGTATCATATGGTTTACACAATTTTATCAAATTTGTGTTTTTATTGATGTTTGTTTTTTGGTTGTTGTTGATTTTTGCATGTATAAAGAATGAAGCTTTTTGTTGTACAATGTAATTCTGATTTTCTTTATTCTGTAGGGTAATTCAGAAAAGTTTTAATTTTTTTTCACTTTTTTTTGTCACTATGTGTTTTGTATGAAAGTTAATTTTTCTACCTTTTCATGTTGAGTCACTAAGATGTGGATTTTGCCTGTGATAATTTGTTATTATTATTTTAACTGAATTTTCTTAGACTTTACTCACTGTACAATTCTCATAAGATTTTTAAATTCTATTACTTTCCATATTTTGGTCACGATAGATTTAGTTCTTCTAAAGTGATCAATTAACTTTAAAGGGTAAAGCAAACCGTTGACGAGAAAATCAATTATTGATGTCAAGGGAAAAAGTAAACCATTGGTGCAAAAATCAACTATTGACGTGATGCGCATATGCATAACAAATTATAAATGTATTGACATATTAACTGTTAATTTTCTTATTAATGATTGAGATTATTTACTTTATCTTTTAAAGTGAATTTCTCACTTTAAAGAAGTTAATTCCGTCCATAACAGCCTTTTGCATGAATCTGCAAAGCTATTTATTTTTGTGAATTATGAAATCCGTGGTTCGTTTATACATCGAATGACATTATTCAACAATTAAGACGAATTTCTACATTTATTTTTCGAATCGTGTTCTTTAATTTGTGCATTGAAAGCTTTGTTATGCTAATTTCCTACTAACCACACCAGTTTTTTGATATTTTCAGTATGAAGCGAACACTTTCAAGATACAACAAATGCGCGGATTCTTCAGAGACTGCAGTAGTGGAATATAAAACAGAGGTAATCAATAGTAGTTATCAATCATTGGCTAAACAATGCTGTTCTGTGCTAATTACAAATTGCTTGCCTTGCCTGCATTAGATACTTGTGAATTTTTCGTTGATTCATTGTTGGATTGTTTATGTCTATTGACAATTGTTTTCTTCAGAAGGAAGATTCTAAGATGGTGGAGATTCTTAAAGATGAAGTTGCAAAGCTAGAAACAAACCAATTGTATGTGTTTTTTGTTACAATCTTTTACATTTCAACTTATGTCATTTTCATTTGCATTACCTCACAGCAAGCATTTCCTCTTATGATCTATTTTGTTTGTGATTATAGACGGCTATTGGGAAAGGACCTAACAGGATTAGGCTTAAAGGAACTGCATCATCTAGAGCAACAAATTAACGAGGGGTTATCGTCAGTGAAGGAGAGGAAGGTCCTTATCTTAACCCTTTTCCTATTTTCTACGCTTTTATTCGTCTTTCTTCTATGACCGCACCAAAAATATGACCTTTTAAGCCTTTGCATCTGTTCTTACAGGAGGAATTACTTATGGAGCAACTGGAGCAGTCAAGAATACAGGTATATTGAAATCAGTAGTTAACACTAATTTTTTTTTATAAAATTGTAATACCCTCTTTGCAAAACAAGGGTAACTTGCAATGAAGTCAAACATTTGAGGTTTTGAGTGAATATTGTCTTAGTTAAAGGTGTAACTTTTATAATTATTAAAAAGGTGCAACTTTTAGTTTGCATTTAAATCATTTTATCATATGAAAAAATGTGACAGTAAGCCTACTTGGTAGCCGATATTATTTCGTTCATGAGAAGTCAAGTTCGTTACAATGGCTGTATGTTAACTTCTAAAAGAGAATACCTTCACATAGTATATTCTTGTCATTCCGCTATTTTCCGTGATCTGCTATTGATAACACTATAATTCACAAGGCAAATTCAAGGGATGGAAAATTGAAAGTTTCTGATAATTGTTTGATTTATTCTTTGCAGGAGCAGAAGGCTATGCTGGAGAATGAAACTTTGAGGAGACAGGCAAATGATATTCTTAACATTGATTTTAATCTTCTGACATTTCTATCTCTTAATAATGTATCTTCGATGTTATAAATTTGTGCTTTTTCCAATCAATATTACAGGTCGAGGAGCTTCGGTGCTTGTTTCCGATGACAGAACATGTAATTCCAACTTATCTTCAGTATCACCATATAGAAAGAAAGAATTCCTTTGTAGAAAATGGTGTTAAATGTCCCAGCTTAGCCCGAAACTGCGCTAACGACAAAGCAGATTCAGACACCACATTGCACTTAGGGTATTATTATTATGCTTTTTTTATTGTCAAACAACTAAGCTTCATAGAATGTTGTTAAATAGTGGCACTAGAGTCTGTGTTGTTGCGTCAGATGTCTGTGTTGGAGTCAGTGTTTTATATTATGCTGCTTGTTTTGCAGGTTGCCAAGCGATGTTCATCACAAGAGGAATGCACCTGAGAAGAAAACATTTTCCGACGACTCGTAGAATCAGATGACTTTACTCCGGTCCAGTTCCAGCTTCCGTGTTTCAACGCGGAAAAGCGGAACTCGAGACTAATTTAGTGCAGGTGTAATTGTGCACAGTGTCAGTTTAGATCAAAAGAGGAAATGTAGGATCTTAGGTGACACCCAAATTTATAAATGTAGAATTTGGCTCTTCTCTTTTTAGGATATTTTCAAGTTGCTGATGATTAATGGTTATACCAAATTTTGGGATAATGTGCTGTAAAAATCTTAAATTATGAAACCTTGTTTTAGTTGTCATGAAAATATGCTTAGGCTTATTGCATATTCATCTTGCTTTATGTTTTAATTTAAACCTGGTTGCATTTGCCTATGCTAAGGTGATCAAGAGAAAATTTAGATATTGATATTGAAGGTTGAGTGATGGAGTTAAATCCTGTCTATGTTTGGCTTTAGAAAATATGTTCTGTTTTTATGACAGAACCCTTAAAATTGAGATAATAAAAACTGTATATTATTGAATGGTAAAAATGAGTCAAGAGCTTTATAGTGGTGGAAACAGTAAAAGAAAGTAAACCAGAGTTTAAGAACTCTTAATCCAGAGCAAAAGCAAATAAAAAGATTTTTAGCAATTGTTTTAGCAATTGTTCAATTGCTATTACTAAATGTTACTTGTTTGTTGATTTCTAGCCATAATTCAAGCAAAACCATATAATTAATAATTGTTCAGAGGTTAGTTACTCAACTTGGTGTATATTTGAAGATAAATAAGGAATTAGAGTGAACTCATTCCTGCAAGTATATCTAAATTAAGTAAGTTAGTTTCTTCCCTTTATCTCCTCTCCAAGGTTGTCAAGTCAAAATACACATGTATAAAATTCTTCACTATTCTTTATACATATTCTACAACTATACTGTATTGAGCAAACAAATCACTTGTAGTTGATATTTACATGATTTTACAATAATCATACAATTCAAAAACATTAAAATAAAATTACCAACCTATTTAATCATCACAAGGAAAATCAAGTTACAAATTTTTATGTTTGTACCCTTAATTGATCAATCAACTCAGTTCTCAAAATCATTACCTTAGAAAAAAGACCATTCACCTCTTCTTTCACAACATCACATAGTTTCACAAACTTGTTCAACTTTCTCTCCAATTCCTTAGCAGCATCTTGTTTCATTTCATCAGAAGCAACAACAAGGTAATCAACATCATCATTAACATCTTTGACCTCCTTCAACATTATAGTTTTATCCATTAACCCTTCAATGATTATGGAATCAAGTTTGAGAACTAAAGAACCATCAAATCCACAAGCTTTTTTCTTAATCTCCATGTATGGCTTAACATCACTACACAGACTAGACAAAAAAACTCCACATACCCAATAACCAAAACTCTTCAATTCTTTCATAGCTTCATTAAAAATCCATTCTTTACCATTAAAAAACCTTGCTTTATCACTTTTTCTACTCAACTCTTCACCAAATTTTGTGCTGAAACAACTTGGCTTAATTGGTTTGAGATTCCTAGTAGCCAAAGATGATGAATTTTCCAATACTTTCAAAGCATGAACCAATGAAAGCCTAGCTTGTTCAAGATGAGAAAGAGAAGAAGAAATTGAATTGAAAAGCTCTAGCAAACACAAGGTGAAACTGAGATATTCTTCAATAGAATCAATCTCCCATTTACTCATTGGATAATCTATCTCAAAACTAAGCTTTGCAAAAGCCTTGTTGATCAAGGGTATGGTTCCAAGACATTTTTTAATCCAAATCAAGGATAGGATCTTCGATCCATGTTTCAAATCTGACGCTAATTCGTCGATCAATTTTGAAACTTCGGATCGAAAAGGCTCCAGGGGTTCCTCACCTTCATGGTGATCATAGTGATGGTGGTGGTGATTCTCCAGCTTGTTGTAGAATCTTGTAAATTTCTGTGCTAAGAGTATTACCATGGATGATAACAACACATAGAGAAGCTCTTTAACTTTGTGGCGTGTGTATGTTAGCAAATAGAATTCAAAGACTAATTGGTTTGAAAGTTTAGTTGTATATATATATTTAGATGATAACTTCAAAGTTTATGATTTGATCTTAAAAAGAGCATAGAAGAGTGGGACTTTAATATTAAATTATTTTCAATCCATAAAACTTGTTTATAAGATTAGCGTCTCTCTCATTTATTAACACATTTTTAGACTACAAGTGATATCTAGCAAAATGTGAGACTCTTAATACACCTCTCACACTTAACAAAATATTTGTTGTGTGATGACTCGATAGCAAATAGTCAAATGGATTTTAAATAGACTTTGACACCATCTTAAAATTTAGATTGAACATAAAATGTCTATCAATTATAAACATACAAAGAAAAAATATTGTGCAATATCAGTGTAAACTAATTTTACATTGATAGTTAATAAGAATTATTGACTTTGTCATCTCAACACTCGCTCGTAAGTGTATCATAAAATAACTATCAAAATCTTTTAGTAGTTGTAATCTGCGTACAAATTACCCATTGGAAACTCATTTTGGTGGCGGTTAAATGTGATGAAGAATCATGATACTTGTTTCATTATAAAGTTTTCATTAGTATATTATCAAGTTGTTGTTGTGTAGTATTTGACTACAAGGATAGTTAGCATATTGAATTGCTCTTTATCTTAATAGTGATAACTAATGTTTGCGTAAGTGTCAATCCAACTCAAATTGTGTTGGTTTTGCGTGTAAAGTGATTAAATTAATAAAAGTTTGCAAAAAGTTAATACATGAAAGAAACTTTAAACGAGTATCATAACTTTTGCAATTGGGTCAACTTGGACAAGCCTTCTAGGACAAGCTTCAATGGAAGTGTGTAACACAAAAAAAAAGACATTTGATGTGTCACAACTCTTTCGACTACATGCAGTTCCACAATCTCTGTCGTATAATTTTAATCAGACGGTTCAAATTTCAAAATCTATATTCTAAATTTAAATAAAAAATAAAAATCAGTCAAAAATATATACCGTTTAATCATGAACAGACGAAGGAGATCATGTGACGTATACACTTACGCTTACAGTGCACTTAATCCAAATTTGTGTAATTGTTATGCCACTCAACATCAAAGATAAGTGAGTATTTTGGTAAGATAATGGAGCATTTGCTGTCGCAATTTTCAACCATTAGAAAAGAATCAGATGATTCATATTGTAAGTTGTATTTTAAAGTAGATTCGATTTTGAGTTGTATTTTAATCTGTTAACTGAGTGTTTCTAATGACAACAGAGAATTAGAATTAAGAGTTGTTTTTTCTCCCCTTCATCATTGAATGTGTAATCTTTACTAATTTTTCTTTTGTTAATTCACCTGTATAATTAATTGGATGTTTTCGTAAAAAAATTGCTTATAGCATTTCTTTAAAAATGACAATTAAAAATAGAAAACGAAGATTACTACCATAGAGTGATTCAATGTTTGCTGCAAGATATTTCTAAGCAAAGCTAACATATTAATACCCGTACATTCTCATGAGTTGTGGGTGGTTTATTACTATATTAAATAGACGTTATGTATTTTAAATATTATCAAATTTTAATAAAACTATTCAAATATAATAATTTTTGTATATAATTAAATAAAACATTTATACATATATTTTTATTATTTATAAAATTATTATATTAACTTAGATATTAGTATATAAAAAATCAATTTTTTTAAAACATTCTCTAAATAATTTATAATAATCAAATGTTGTTTTTACAAGATAATATAATTATCAAATGTTTCTTTGACTCAATAATTATCAAATGTTGAATATTCTAAAGTACGAGAATTTTTTTTTCTTTTTAATAAGCAAGTACGAGATTTTTGAATATGTTTTGTTTTTCTTTTACGAAGTTTTTCTTTTTTTAATAAGCAAGTACAGGATTTTGTTGATAAGGAATGTCCGCATTTAAAAATTGCGGAATAGTCCTATTTTTATTTTGACTAAAAAATATTTATTTATTTAAATTGATAGAAATTAATTCATATAAAATAACACAATTTAAAATTGTTAAAATCGATAAAGATGAATATACGAATACATTCAAAGTATTAAGGTCAATGACATAAAATAATAATAACTACAAATATGACAAAATTAAAGTATATATTATGAAGATATTAAAGTTATTAATTAATTCTAGACTGAAACAAAATGATCCTTTAATTTGAATGAAACAAAATACATGTCAAAACATAAAAAAGAATTTGAGGAATAGTGCTGACAACTAGGGGTGTACGTCAATTAGATTGGGCCGATTTTGACAAAATCCGATACCCGACCCGATCGATTATCTTTGGGTTGGGTTAAGTTCTAAACCCGTATTTTTTTCATTTAACTCGAACCGAACCGACTCGATCAAGAACGGGTTGGGTTGGGTTGGCGAGTTATACATAAATAGTAACTTGTTATTTATTTTACGAGAAAATATATTGAATGAAAATATATTTAATACTTAAAATGTCTCAAAAACTATAAAATTTCAATCACATCATTCAGTTTTTTTAAAAAATCATCAACCTCTCACACAAAAAAATAAATCCAACAATCTTCAAATACATAAATAAATTCCACAACAGTAAATCAATAAAATGTAAAAATTTATCAATTCTAAGCAATGTCAACTTCAAGTACAAACACTTAACAAGTTCCTCAAAGTCTCGAATGAAACAATTGGGAGAAAACAGCTAGCATTGCTATTTAGTCCACCACATTACTTTCATCATTACACATAACCCACCAACCATTTTAGTTTACTAAGCTACCATAATTTTTTAACGGTAGTTCTTCATTTATTTATAGTTAGAGTACTTACTATTTTCAAATAAAATACTAAAAAAAGTGTTTTATAGATTTAAATGTAAAAAATTTAAACTAAATTCATTATAAGTTTTTGTATAAGCATCATTTTTGCTCATAAATAGTATTTAACTCAAATAAATAGTATTTAACTAAAAAAATTTGTATTTAACAAATGTAAAAAATTTAAACTAAATTCATTATAAGCATAAGCTTTCCGTTCATACCTTTATTATGTAAAACTATAACAAAATATAACATTTAAATAAATAGTATTTAACTCAAAAATTAAATTGCTCTTTTGAAAGAGACAATTCAAAAATTAGATACGAATTTTATGAGTAGGCATATACGAGATTGCAAGGCCAAAACAAATTAAATGCTAAATTGCGAGAAAAATTAAGTATTTAGGCTAGACGCATAAACACCTTGCATCGACATTCATATAAAAATCAGTTATTAATAATATATTATTATAACTAATTCGTATAAAAATCAGTTATGAGCACTTGCGGAACAAAAGAAGAAGGTGGAAGGCGGCGCTACTTCAAAAAGTGTGGAAGAAGGTGGACGCAGAAAGTGGATGAGGGCAACTGAAAATCTAAAGAAGAAGAGTAATGAAACATTATTGGACTGCTGCCAAACAAAATTTTTTTTAAAAAATATAACTAGTTATCAGGTCGGGTCAACGAGTTCAAATTGTTAAACCCATTACCCGAACCAAATATAAGCGAGTTTCAACGGGTTGGGTTGGGTTGGACCCGAAAGTGACCGGGTGCAGGTAAAAATTGAGTTGGCTGATCGGGTTGACGGGTCAACCCGCATCCATGTACACCCCTACCGACCAATTTAACCAATTTATTTTTTAAAATTGAATGGATACCATAATAAAATAAAGAACCGATACAATTAGGTGCAAAATTAATTAATATCTAAATAAATTAATAAGTACCGATACAATTAGGTGTTCAATTAATATCTAAATAAATTCTTATAAAATAATAAAATGATATTTTTCCTAATCAAATAATTTTTTCAAAAGTACAACAATTTATAAATAAATTTTCAACTCACCAAATAATTATTAATTTATTAATTGTGGAAGCAATTGTGTCAGAACTCTTCAATATAACAAGATAGGGTAGAAGCTCCCTAAAATAAATTAGTATTCTTCTCAGAACGTTTTGAGATGATTTAGATACGGCTGAAGTGTGATTCGAAGTTTATCAACAACAAAAATGCGTGTTTCGTATCGCATGACACATCCAATAAAAATAAAGTTTTAAATGCAATTGTAGTCTACTTATCTTTTTAAAATTGAGTTCTTAGTTTTTTATTTTATAATTTATGGAATTTTTTGTCCCTCAATTTTTTAAGATATTATATGTTCAATTATGAAGTGACGTACTTGAATTAGATTCATATCATTAATTAGTATTTATTTTCTTATTTTTTATTCGACAAAGTTGTTTTTCTAAATTTATGAAAAAAAAAAAAACGGTTATATTTGATCCAATTCAGTTATGTCACATCACTATCATGCCATTAATAAGCATATTGCATCATAAAAAATTGAGGGGATCAACCAAAACCTATAATTTTAGAAATAGAGACCTAAAAATTTATTTTGATTTAAATAGGAGGATTAAAAATACATTTAAACTTAAAAATAATTTAATTAAAATTTTATTTTGTTTTCAAAATACAAAAGTTAAATTATATACATAAAAAGAATATAATACAACAATATATATTATTATTGTATCTTTTTGTCTTACTCGTCAGATTTACAAAGTAAAAGATCCCTAATAATACCAATTTTAATACACCCCAAAACATTTCAAATCTATAGTAACGGAGAAGAGAAATTGAAAGAAAAATTAGAGGATCCTAACTTTGATAATATGAAGCTTGATCGAGAAGCAATTAAAGTAGTTAATAATTATTTCAACTAGAATTTGAATTCGAATTCTCACATAAATTTTATCATTAACTGAAGTTCATTAATTACTTGAGTCTAATTATTTTGTTAGAGTTTATATTAATAATGTATAAAATTTAATAAACAAATAAAATATTTCACATTAAAGTTAAAGAAAATAAATTTAATTTATATACACTGTCTGTATAAAGAGTTTTTACACTATTAGTCAATCGCAATTGTTCGATCATTAAAGATGTTTAACTTTTAACATAACTACCTCTAAAATCATGATCAGTAATAGTTGTGATGTTATGACAGTATAAATTATTTTATATTGACAATGTATGACAATTAAACTCAAAGAAAATGTCTAATATATATAATATAAATAATAAAAAAACATTTAATATAATCATAAGGTTATAAGTGGGGCCTATGAGCAAGGGTAAACCCACGTATATGTTAGAGTGTACATTTGTAGACCCAAATTTTTTAAAATTTACACATACTATTTTATATTTTTGCATTTTGACCACTCTAATATATATTGTTTTACACTCTGACCCAATAAATCCAAATCCAAATGCTTTCACTTTCTTAGAAACACATTCTAAACTTCTCTTTTGTTTGTTTTTTTTTTGACAGAAACTCATATTAAAATTAAAAATAGTATAATCAGATCTAATGATTAAGACAACAAAAACTATGTTAAGGATACACATAAAAATTGCATAAGCCAAAGAAAAATAACCAAACCAAAACATTAATCCTAACAACTTAACTAATGTTTTCTACTGACCAATGGTAAAAAATAATGCGAGATCCACAGTTTTTAATGTCATCTATCTTCAGAAAAAAAAAAAAAAATCGCTTATGTTGACTCATATCGAGTATAGGCGGTCTTTGATATGATCAAACCATTAATCCTAACAACCAAACTAACGTCTTCCACTAACCAATGATCAAGAATAATGCGAGATCTACAGTCTTTAATGTCATTCATCTCTAAAAAAATATTCACTTGTGTTAACTCATGTACTATAGGTGGTCCCTAATATGACCAAACCAACCACGTATTGAGAAGTCATTTGTAAGGCTAGAGGATGCAGAATCTGGTGATAGTCTATCCTAAGTGGAAGTTGATTATGTTAGTTACATTAGGAGCACTATATAAATGCGTATCATATTTTAATTATATAATATTAATCATACTATCAATTTCAATTCAATATTTCTCTTAATTATTTCTCTCTTTCTTGAGCTCAACCATAAATCTCACACATAGTATCAAAGCGATAATTATTCCGCTACTTTTTTTCTCAAAATTTTCTTGAGAAACTTTTTTTATTGTTATACTTGTTACCTACAATCATTGCAATTATTCTTGTGTTGCTTACCTAGTGCACAATTAACAAGTTGAAGTAGAATTCTTTTTCATGTTCACATGCTTCTTGAATATTCTCAAGTTCTTCAACAATGGACCAACCTATGGTCAAAGCCATCTAAAACAATTTGGGGGCCCTGTTCTAATATTAAAAATTGGTCCTCTAATATATAAAAGCATTAAAAACTAAAATTAAGCAGAAAAATGCAACTTTTGAGAATCGATCCCAAGAGCACATGCATGGAAACATTGCAAGATATCTAATAATTTGTAAACATTGACAATATATAACTAATATTTTGGGACTTTGTGCGGTAGCCCAGCTTGAATGGGCTATGGGTCGGCCTTGCCTATGATGAAGTATGTGGAATTTGGTAAAATAGGCACTTCAACTAAGGGGAAGTCACTGTCATCGTTTCCCTTTCTCAAACATATGGAACAAGCTTTCATGATTCAAGAACAATTTTTTTGCATGTTGTACAAAAAAAAAATGTTTTACTTTGTTCGTAAGATGGAAGACCGAAGACAAATTTGGATTTCAAGATAAGTTAATTAGCCATTATTTTCTTTAGTGATATGTTTTACATATATTGTAATTGTAAGGTATCTCCTAGTTAGTTTTATCTTAGACTTAGTGTTTTGAGTGATGTCGACTTGTTTAGTCTAGTGCTTTGAGTATGTGCTTTGTTAACTCTCTTTCTCTATCTTTTGCAGAGACCACTTGATCAAGAAAGATTGCATAAGAAATAATTTTTTTAGCATCCATTAAATTTGAAGCATGATCATCTTGTATTGGTAACCTTTGAAACTCCTTCCAAATCATTTTCGAAGTGTCTATGACTTTGTAAATCGACTTAGCAACTTATGAATCAACTCCTGAACTTCAAGAACTTAACTTTTGAAGTTCCATGATTTTGAATCGACTCATCAACAAGGCACAAAGTTTTGTAAGTCGACTAATCGGTGTGTGGATCGAGTTACACAACTTTAGACTTCATATTTTGGTTTTTTAACATGTGTGAGTCGACTTACCAACTCTGCACACTTAAAATTTGACAATTTAAGGTTGACTTGCCTCTTTTATGCATCATATAAAAGGTTTTCTCATTATTTCTAAACACAAGAATAATTTCACTCATTCCTCATACTCAAGCATTCAAAATCATATCATACATTGAAAACTCTTTTTTGATCAAGTCGGGTTTGCATTCGAGTAGTGAAGCGATAAACAACAGTGAGAGGATATTGTTCGTTGGAGTTTGTATCTACATAAAAATATTCGATAGGACATCGTTAATTTGCGCATTGAGGGCTGGAAAAGATGTTCTTCATAAAAGTCCTAGTTTATAGGTCTCTATCTTGCAATAGTGATGTGTGATCTTCATCTTGAAGATAGGCTTATGTTCAAAATTTGGAAGGTGTTCTAAGATTTTGTGTAGAAGAGTGTTTAAGAAAGGAGTTATGTGTACATGTTTTTGTAACTTACGCCGAAGGATTTTGTAAACATCCATATTCATAATAAAAGAATGAAAATCTCATTCTTTAGAATGGGGACATGATTTACTCTACGAGTGAGGACGACGTAGAAGAACTTATATAAATAATCACTTGAATCTCTCTATCCCTAACTCTTTAATTTCTGCATTTTTATTTTGTTCTTGATTTTCTCTTTTGTTTTGGAGTTTAGTGGCAAATTTTGTTTTGGTGAAAATTGATGAAAAAAACATTGTTACAAAACATTTTCTATTTTGAAATCTTGTCTTGGTTTTGAATGTTGAACATAATAATGTTTTGAACATTGCAATTTAACATCTTAGACTTAACTCAATATGAAGAAAACTTGATATAATAGTGTATCTAGTGATTGAGTCTTCATTTGATGATCTTTGTCATATTTGATTGAAGTGCTAAAATCTTTTTCTTAACTACTTCAATCAATTTTATGTTTTCTTGTATAAGTCTCTATTGAACTTTTTGTTGTGTATTTCATATATCATCATCAAATCAATCAGAATATATGTTGCACATAATCAATGAGTCCATCGCATTAAAAGATTTTTAATTTCTACTGTGCGACTCGAAAGTTTTCAAAACTATTTTTCAAAAGTATCAAAATATGTTCAACCCCCATTCTAGAGTTTGTTGTTAGTTATTTCGTGAATAACAATTATTATTTCATTTTTTTTGCCATTGTTGGCTTTCTCTATATGCTTCTACCTTACAGTAGTTATGCATTTTTGAATTCTCTTTGTACTTCTACCTTATGGTACTAAATCAATTGTCACTTTCTTTGATCTTTTACCTTATGGTAGTAAAGCAACTTTGATTCCCTTTGATCCTCTACCCTATGATAGTAAATTTGTGCATTTGAAGTTATGTATAAACGTTATGTTCATTGAAGCTCCGTCTCAAACGCCGGCATATGCTAAGTTTTTGAAAAAAATTTGATCAAACAAAAGAAACTAGATGACAATGAGATAGTTCCTTTAACTGAGAAATGTAGTGCCATAATTCAAAATAAATTGTCTCCCAAACTCATAGATCCTGGAAGTTTTTCTATTCGGTGATATGAGTTTTGAACGTGTTTTGTGTGATCTTGGGACTAGTGTGCGCCTCATGCTTTTTTTCAGTTTGTAAGAAGCTTGATGTGGGTGAGTTAAAGCCCACACACATTTCCTTATAGCTAGCTAACCAATCTATCAAGTATTTGTGGGGATATTAGAGGGTGTTCCTATCAAAGTACGACAATTGTTTATTCTGACTGATTTTGTGGTATTGGAAATGAAAAATGATTCCCAAGTCCCAATTTTTGTTGGGAGATTTTTGTTGTTGTTGCTACAACAGGAGTTGTTATTGATGTAAAACATGGAAATCTTGCCTTTATTGTGGGTGATGAAATGATTGAATTTAACTTGTCTAACCTTATGAAAAGTATTTCTCTTGATGATTCTTGTTGCATGGTTGATTTAATTGGTCATTGTGTTAAAGATGTCCTTTAAGACCACTCTTCCGAGATGGGATGGAAGCATGCTTGTTTGAAAGCGCAAATCATGAAGATTTGACAAAGGAAGCTGATGCATATATTAAATTGTTGGGTGAAATTCCTTTTGTTCTAGATTTAAATTTTGAAGCACCGTAGTAGAAAATTCAGCACATCTCCCAAAAGAGGCTCTGCAGGTAGAACTTTAGCATTTGCCATCAAATCTCATGTATGAATTTGTTGGCCAAAATTATACATTTTCTGTCACTGTAAGTGCTGATTTAAACGGTGAAGAAATTGGAAAATTTCTTAGGTATATTATTGAGGACTTAAAAGGAATTAATCCATTTATTTACATGCATAGGATACTACTTGAAGAGGACTGCAATACTAAAATACTATAATAAGTATAACAATATTCAGTATAACTAATTAATACTATATTAGATATAACAATATTCAACATTGTTATAACTAATTAATAGCCTAAAATTATAATATATATTACTATTATTACAAATTTAAAATATTCATTAAAACATACAAATAAAAATTCATATTAACATATATTCACACAATGCACATATATTAAATAAAAGTATTAAAATTATTATTTTTTAAATATATAAATTAACATTTTTTCAATAAATATATTAATATATTTTCAAATTTTAAAAAAAGTGCACAGTAAATACAATATATATTTTTAATATTTCAATAATAATACAAAATTTAACATTTTAAATTTTAAATTCACATTTTACATTATGAAAAATAATATAGAAATCACATTTCAGACATAACATTATTATTATGCAATTTGAATATATTATTTAACTCCATAAATCTTAAAATCTAACACAAAGTGAGGAGTCGGATCTGACTTGTCACTTTTTCCTGTTCGTCCAAATATTTCTATAGGTATGTTAAGTCAACAACTACATAAAAAATAACATTTCAAAATATAACTAAAAATAAAACCGAACTTAAAAAAATAAAATACTTTACATACCAAGATAGTAAGGAGAAAAGAAAAACGAAAAATGAAAATGGAGATCACAGAGAAAAAGATTTGAGTAGATTGAGTAGAGAGTTTGTAATTGAAGAAGAAGAGAAAGAAGAAGTGAAGTAAAGAGGAAGAAGGTAAGAAATGGGGAAGAAGAAGAGGTTTGGTCATGCATAACAAAAGGGACAACTGCTATGGCCCTCGGTAAATGCTTATGTCAGGAAGCGAGGACTTTGGTCCTTAGCAGTGTAATGTATCAGTCAATAGAGTGAGGGCTTTGACCCTAGAAAAGCATGTGCTTCAATCAGTGAGGGTTCAAGCCCTCATAAAGTACAAACTTCATTAATAATTGCAAGAGCCATGACCCTCGGTCAATATCGACCATTTTGATGTGTTCAAATTTGAGTTTTTATAGTTCCCCCCATATTTAAACCCAAGGCCATAGCCATATTAAACGTTTATTGAATAAACTATCTAGGGATTTGGCCCTCGAAAAAACCTTACAGAACACAGTGAGGGCTTATAAGCCTTATTAAATCTTTTAGGGCTAAAAAGCCCTAGGAATGACCCTAGGTATTTTGCTTCATTCTTGTAGTGTTTGGGGATTGTACCATGATAGAATTTGAGAATTCTTCTTCAATCTCAAAGAGTGACCACAACTACTTCATTAACAAGACTTAGAGAGCCAACTTTCGCAATAGTTATACAAAAAGGGATATTGAAAAGGGTTATGTTTTGAACCTAGATTGGTTTTTCAAGAATAAATGTTATGTCCTATGTGGTATTTGTGATTGATTTATTCATAAAGTGGGAAATATTTAGGGTTGTATTGTGATAGAATTGGAGTTCAAATGTCGAGGAGACTATGAGGGTATTGCCAATAGGTCTTACGTAAATGCAAGATATATACAACTAGGACTTGCATAAACTTGATTACCTTGACTATACACTCTTATTCATGAGTGTCGCGACTTAAATTTTTGGGGGTTAGCTCGAATTCAATGGAGTCGCCACCAAAGTTTATTTTAATAGGAAAAATATTAGGAAACCATTAAAAAAAATGGTCTTTGGAACCATATTTAAGGTTCGGGAGTCGGTTATTGCTTTTAAAAATGTATTTTGTTGTTCATAAGCAAGTTAGGTAAAAAAAAACATATTTTGAGAAAATGAGTTTGCTTTATTTGGATAATTTTTTTTTATTTAAAAAAAAACAAGTTTTAAGGCAATCAAGTTGTACAACTTATGTCTCAAAAACTCAATGATTAAAAATATGTCTCATCTAGTTAACTCATTTAAGAATATTTTTATTACTTTTGTTATAAAAAAGAGCTTTAAAACGATCAAGTTGTACAATTTGTGTCTTAACAACTCAAAGATAAAAAGGATGTAACATCTAATTAATCAAATTTAAACGTCAATTTTAGAATAATTTATTTATAAAAATGAGTTTTAGAACTACCAAGTTGTACAACTTGTGTCATAACAACTCAAAGATTAAAAATATGTCACATCTAGTTTACCTTAAATAAAAGATTTATTTATTTATTTATTTTTGGAAGATTTAATATTTGTCAGAAATTAATTAAACTTAATATATATATAAAAAAAATTAGACTTGTTAAAGAAATGAATGCTGAAGACATGAAGCTAAAACAAAAGGGCTTGGGACGCTAAATCTAATTTTAATATATAATTAAAAGGAAAAGAAAAGTAAATGTAAAAACAAAAAAACCCTAGGGGGGAGTATGTGAACTAGAGGGAGGAAGAAGAAAAGAAAAAGGAAGAATGAAAAAAAACAGAGAGAGAAAGGAAGAGACCGAGAAAGGAATAAAAAAGGCAACACTTCTTTCTATTTTGGTCCAACCTTCCATTGTTACCTATTTCTTCTTCTTACTCAAAAATAAAAAGTTTGATCTTTGATCTTGTATTCTTAAGTTTATTTTCTCATTCTTATTTTTTAGTGCTAAGAAATAGTTCAGATTCAAAAACTATGTACATTTTTATAATAACTGTGACTATAAGCTGATAATAATGAGCAAATAGATTTATTGTACAAGAGTGAGAAAAAATACATATACCTCAATACTGTCCATAAAAGAACGTGTATGTTTTTTTTTAAGTGAGTTAATACGAGATTTCAACCCAAAAACTTCTCTTTTTGAAAAAAAAATGTTGTATATATAGAGTTTTTCTTCATTTGTTCAGTTGTTTTCCCTCTCTTTGGGGTTCCAATGAATTTCATCTTTTGGTGCTTTAATTTCCTTGCTCATAATTTGATTTCCTCTACACTTCTGATGCATTCACATTTTTAGTTCATTTATTTTTATCTAGTTGCGTTTATGCGTTAATCTTCTATTTATGTGTAAGGATCAGAGCTGGTTTGTTGGAAGCTAAAGAGCTTTTTATTTTTTTTTAATTTTTATCTATTTGCAACTTTAGGTCTATACTTTCTAGTATTTAGTTGGACATAGGCACAACAGTCAAGCATCTAATTTTTTTTAATTTAGTTTTATTATATACCAGTTTTATTGTTTGATACTCTTGTAATATCATGAACTCCATTGTATTGATTGTAATTTATTTATTTTTTGTAACCTTGATGTTATCACTTTTAATTCTAATTTATATTTTTTTTTATTTCAAGATTAATAATTAAAATGAAGATTGTTTTTATGAGGAGAATTAAACTAATAGTAATCAAACATATTATAATTATTACAATTTAATTGTCCTGACAAAATTGAAGTACTACAATGAACTAGTATGTGGAATTTCTACCCTATAACCAACAATTTCAGATAAGATATAGTGAAGAAGGCTTGACGAAGTTATGTTAAGTGATGACAAGATGAAAGACTATATGAAAAGGAGAGAATTAGATTACATACTCTCACATTTTATCACCTTTTACATAAACTTCCAAAAATGACCTTGTAAAAAATATAACTTTTTTATAAAAAAAAATCGACCTGTTTTTCGTACTCCACATCTATATTTGTTTTATATACCATAAATTTTAAAAATAAAATTTCTGAAAAGTAAATTTTTTTTCCAATTTATTTATTTATACTAAAAATTTTAAGTTTTCAGTATTTAATATCTTAAACAAAAATATATATTTGATAGTCTTGAAAAAAAAAATTAAATAATTTTAAAATATAAAAACACGTAAAGAAATATAATATATGAATGCTTAGATATCTTCAGTTTTTTAGATATAAAATGACATAGTTTTTATAGTCTCTACTTTTTTGAATAGTACTACTTATGTTAATATTTTATTAATTATACGTTCTAAAATGATTTTGGTAAATACTAAAAACACAATCCAAACGTGCGACTTCTATTATTAGTTTTTAAAACAAGCATATATTTCACACACGCGACGTGCTATTTTGAATTAAAAAATTAATACAACTCATAATTTCACCATATAATTTTTAAAAACTACAGAGTTAAATAAGTTTTTAATCATCATATAATTTCAAAATTTTTTTTAGACCTTGTAAAAATAATTGGATATTGTGGTCCCTAGAAAATTATATCAGATTTAGTCTTTGTTGAAAAGTCAATCAACATTTTTGAATAATATTTTCTAAATATGTTTAAAACATTATAAAAAATTTCTCTCCAAAAATTTAAACTTTTTTAACTTGGAATGAAATAAATATGAATTTTTTAAACGCCATAAACTCAAAAATATGTGTTTAGAAATAAAAAATTGAGTTTATTTTTTGTAGAAACACTTTTTTTATAATGTTGTAAACATGACTGCTAAAAAAAATTCAAAAATATATGGTGACATTTCATTAAGAACTAAAAATGGTTACAAGATATTTTATAGAATTAAAAAGAATAAAGACCCTTTTGGTCCCTGAGAAATTTTGAGAGATCCAATTTAGTCATTGAGAAAAATAAAAGCACTTTTTAGTCTACAAGAAAAATAAACCGGGTAAAGTTAGTCCTTGAGAAATTTTGAAAGACCCAATTAAGTCCTTAAAAAAATTAAAAACACATTTTAGCTAAATTTAAGGAAAAATAAACTCTAGTGTTATTTCATCTAGAGAAACCACAAGTAGGGGTGTGCAAAATATATGGTTAATTGAACTATATTGATAAATTGAATTGCACTGCATCAAAAAAACCAAACCAATTAAATTATTTATGAATTGAATCACATATTTAAAACAAACCAGTTAACCAAATTAATTCAAAAACTAGTTTTACAATTTTAAAGCTTTTTTAAACTCAATTAAGATTTTTTTTTTGAAAATTTTACAAATTTATTTTTCTCAAAATAAAATATAGAAACTTTATTTTTCAAAAAAAAAAAAAAAATTAAATCATTTTGTCTTGGAAAATTTTTGAGAAAAAAATTGAAAACATTTTTTTCTGAAAATTTTTTATCCATTTTTTTCGAAAAAATTGTCAAAAGAATTTCGAAATTATTTTTCTGAAATTTATTTTTGAACAATAATCGAAAAGTTTTTACCTCGAAAATTTTTTTATCGGAAAATTGTTTATATCTATTTTTCTCGAAAAAGTTTTTCTTAAAAAGAATCAAAATATTTTTTCTCGAAAAAAATTGAAAATTTTTTGTCAAAGGAATTTCAAAATTCTTTTGCCAAAGAACTTGTTCGAAACCGATTTTAACTTAAAAATTGTTAAAAATATTAAACTGGTTTATATTTATAAACCAGTTTCAAATCGGTTTAGAACTGCACTGAACTTGATTCGAAAGTAGTTTTCAAAAACTTAACTAAACTATTAATGTGGTCCAATCGAGTGCAGTATTTGCACCATGAACACCCCTAACCACAAGTCTAAGATAGAAACCATATTGATTCCATAGTGGTATGTGATTCTAAAAGTGTGACTTCCGCCGTCTTAGGCATTGTTTTTGAAATTATATTATAATTTAGTGAATTTTTTGTTGCAGGGATTAAATTGTTCATTTAATTATTGCCAGGGACTTAATTGTCTATTTTTAATTATTGTCAAGGAACTAATTTTTCTTTTTTTTTTATTTATAGAAATTACACATGGGAAAATCAAGTTGATGAATCATCGGACAAGTTAGCAAAAAAACCAATTTTCAAACTGTGGTTTATATAAAGACTAATTTGTCCCGATTTATTTTTTTTAGGAACTAAAAAAGTACTTTTATTTTTTTTAAATACTAAAATGAGTTTTTAAGAATTTCTCAGGAGTTAAAATGAGTCTTTACTCAATTAAAAATATAACTTTTCATTTATAGAAATTACAATTTTTTTTTTTAAATTTTAGATAGACTAAAAATATATTTAACCAAAATATATAGTTTATATGTGACATACACTTATCGTCTTTGTTTTATAAATTAAATTTATTAAAAAATCACATGACCAAGCATCAAAGATGTGCACTTTATCATCCTTTTAGAAAGAACTTGAGAAGACATTAGAATTAGAGAATTGCATTTTAGTAACTACAACTTAAATGGTAAACATTTATTTGTAACGAGTTCGAACATATAATTCTCTATTTCTTTATACTCAAACCGTTTGAGTCTAGTAACTAACTACTTTAAAAAAAGAATTAAGTAATAACAAAAAGGCCAAGAGATCATCCATCAAAATTGAACTGTAATGCACAATGCCCAAGGGATCGGCCATCCGGACCTTTGCATGGGGCTTCAATTTTTATTTTATTTTTATCAGTACCGTTGCATTCCTTTTTTAACAATTTGATGTGTTAAATATAAAGATAATTGGAAACAAAAGAAGCAAGTTTGAATTATGTTTTGCCATTTTTAAAAATTAATTTAATTGTTTAGTCAAAAATATGTTTTTTTTATTAAATCACCGAACTTACGATTGTAAAACAAATTTTGTGAAATTAAAGTTGAATTATAAGGAACTTATATTAGAATAATTGAGAGAGAGAGAATAGACCAAAGGATTTTTATACTAGTTCACTACAGAGTATTGTTATATCTTGTCATACCCTTATAGAGAGATTTTCCTTTAGTACAGTAGATGGCTTAATCCACCATTTTAAACAATAGCATACAAATATTATTTACTCTGCATATTCAGGCTTTCAGTATTATTATTTAGCCTCTCTAGACTATCACCATTGGAAGCTTTATCAACTTTCTGACACCGTTGAGGTTCATGAGTATTGTTATACCTCTTTAGGTACTTCTTATGATGAAAGAGCTGTTGCCACTATCGGGATGATTTACATCAGTTCCAATTTGTGTCTGAATTGACACAAAGTTTGTTTCGAGTATTCTAACTCTCACTGAGAGAATATTACCTTTAAAATCCTATATCAATTCAAGTGTATCAAACAACTCGATTGATTTAAATCACTACTAGAAAAACCCATTTTAGCTGCCATATTTAGCGTCGGCCCCCAACTCCGACGCTAGGTAGCGTCGGTGTAGCATCGACTCATCCGACGCGATGGGAACAAATGGTTGTTTCTTGCTTTTATTAATAATTAGCGCCGACGCTAAATAAAAAGGCAGACGCTAGTTTAGTTTTTTAATTTTTTATTTTTTATTTTAATAGTTAGCGTCGGAGTGGCCAACGCTAAGTTTATGATTTTTAAAAATTAAGTTTTTTTTCGATATCAAATAAAATAAATAACATATTTTGTAAACCCTCCCTCCGAACTCTCACTTCATCATCACCACTCTGTATCCCTCATGTAACCCTAGCTTTTGAACCCATCACTGACGCTCAACCCTCTCAACGCCGTCAATATCGCCGCCGCATCACCAGTTCCATCACGGCACCCACTCGGAACCCTAGATCTCAAACCCGTCACCCTCTCGAACCCGTCACCCTCACTCTCAGTGTCGCCGTCTCGCGCTCGTCTCTGGTTCATTCTCAATGTAAGTGTCGCCGTCTCACTCTCAGTGTCGTCGTTTAGGTTTTATTGCATTTCAGTTGTGTATTTGTTTGGACAAAATGTGAGATCGAATTTACAAAATATGAGAGATTGTTGATTAATGTTTCGTCTCTGGTCCAGAATTTATGGTAGTTTGGTTAATTATAGTGGCTGATTGTTGATTAATTAAAATGGTAGAACCAAATTTGATTATATAATGGTTATGTGCCACTGCCATTTATAAGCATTTGCCACTTAGTTTGCTGATTACGTCCTAATATAATCAAGCTTCCCAGTAATCATTGATTAATTAATCCAATCAAATTAAAACACGTAGGAAATTTGGTTAGAAGCTATATGTTGATGGTTTAGATGTGGCAAAGGTTGTAGCAAACCTAATTCACTGATTTTAGTTATATAAATTAATGTGTTTGAATTGTATTCTTTGGACTTGGGGCAATTCCTTTGGCATTTGGATGTTAATGAAAAAGAAGAAATGGTAATATATGAAATTGAAATCTCATTTTGGTTTTTCTTGTATTCTTTATGTTGCTAAAGCAAGTTAAATGGAGGATAGAAGTAGAAATGGTAACATATGTTTCTTGTAGTGTCACTTAATCAGAAACCCAAAATGATTTTGGGCTATAAGAACTATTTTCTTTTGACCAACCAACTAGAAAGAAAACTGGTTTTGAAGCTGAACCAACTTGAGAATTGATTAGTATAATTTTCAGCAAGAAATTTTACAAGTGTTCCTCCTGCATATATGCGCCACATAATCAAATTAATTACTCACATTCTATATACTTGTTTAATACAACTAAATAACTTGTTAAATATATTTTTTAGTTCCTTTAAAATAATCTTTATTTAAGTTTAGTTAATGTTAAAAACTTTGCATATATGTGTTGTTGGTTGATGTGAAGATTGTCAAACTAGTTTTGCCATAACGAGAACAGTCTCTTGATAAGCTATAACTAAACATTCTTCTTTTCTTCCGCCTGGAAATTGATGTCAATAAGTAATCTTGAGGATTAAATAACTGCCTTCAATGATACTAGCTTATTTTCATACAAAGCAGAACATCAAAAGTTCTTAAGAATGCCATCAAATATATTTGTACAATAGAACCAGAAAAAAAATTTGCATATTGAATGTCCAAATCAAAGGGTCTTATTCTAATTTAACAGAAAGAAACATGTAGCAGTGATGTAATGTAACTTTATTAGAAGCAAGTACATACAGAAGCAATTTTGATTTACTTTGTGCATATTTAAGTTTAGTTAATGTTAAATATATTTCTCAGTAATTATTTTATTATTACTTGAAGCTACTGCTTTGTCTTATTTTATTATTATTTGAAGCTACAATTGTATATAACCCTTTATGTTGATATCTAAAGCTACTGCTCTGTCTTAGTAACAATTGTATATTTGAAGCTGATGTTGATATCTAATGTCTAAATTAAGATGTGTTGTATGTTGTGGTTGAATGTTGTAAAAAGATATGAATATTTTTTACACAACCTTTTTTGATTTCTTATATGTGTATTTGGCATTCAAGGTCCAATTAGAGTTATACTCATTAAATTGACTTGATTTTTTTATTTGTAACCTTAACTTGGCAATATAAAGCTGTTGGAAAAGGTTCCACTCCAAAAACTATTCTGGTTTAGGAGTTGTGCTCATCTACCCCTTTTTAGCTTAAGTTTGCTTCATTTTGGAGCCTAGAGGTCGAATATAAATAATACTACTTGGTTTGATCCCTCCATTTTCATCAAAGTCTATTTTAACCTATATGTAATGGTGGTAAAGGGTTTGTGAAATATCTACATTAGTTTTGAGATTTGGTCTTGTAAACCACTTATTGAGGCCTTTAAATTTAACAGAAAGTATCATCAAAATGAGTTTTGAGATCGAATTTACGGAATCAATTCAGATTATTAATGTTATTAATAGTGTTGATTCTTGATTGTCAATTTCAAGTGTGTTGATTCTTGTGGTTATGAAGTTAATTAGGTGAGGATGATGAATTAGATGAAATTGAAAATGGTTTGTCACATGATGGAATTGGAATTGGAATTGGATAGGATTCTGCAAAATCTGACTATTGGAATTGGAATTGGATAGGATTCTTCTTATCATGTGATACTTACTAGCAGTCTCTTGATCACTAGTTGAAGTATTTGGAGTTGCAGTATTGTGTTTTACTGGTTTTACATGTATAAATGAATATATTGTAAAATATTTTGCACAATTCTGCTTAAAGTGCTGATTTTACTTGCTCCAGAAATTCATAAGCTTGGTTACAATAATCCAAATTATTTCTTGTTTCTTTTGTCCTTGTGTGACAAAATTTTGCACTATCACATTGCAGGTCCTCAGGATTCATATGCGAAGTAAACAAAATGATTGGACACACCACAAAGTTAGTGGCATCTGATCAATTTGTAAAAAAATTGTCTTTATTGATGCTAGTGTTTGAAGTGCATTCTATGTGTTGTTGTCATATATTATTAAATTAGCGTTTTATAAATGTAGATTCTTTGACTATATGATAGCTACTATTTTTCAGGTACTTCATATCATGGTTGGCACTTCCAACTTGGGTAAGACTATGATTCTTTATTTGATGTCATTAGCAATACTAATAGCCATAGTTGACTATTTCCCCCCTTGTATTCACAGGTTATTGTATCTATTTTACAAGTACTGTTTTTGCTGCTTGTAATGGGTGGTATTGCTGGTCCGGTGCTTGCGGTTTTATTCTTATGGGTATGCTTTATTCAACCATGAACGTATGTGCAGCAAAATTCATGTTTGCAAAGTCTCTTTGTTGAAACTAGATTGTTTACTATTCATTCTTACTAATGAAATTTTGTTGCAGCCTCTCCCAAAGTCATATTTTTAGCGGCATTTCTTCTCCTGCTATCGTTCTGGTATGTCAATCAATGAAATTTTAATGCATATAATTTGTTTGATACCTTGGAAACTACAATGGTTTAAGGCAACCCTTCTATAGTGAAACAATTATTCATAAAGTGTATGTAAGTTTGAACACTAAGTAATTTGTATCCAAAAAATTAAAAATGCTAAATTCTATGTCATGTGGATTTGATGCTTTTTTGAAACCAGGTTGTGGTTCTGATCTATGTCATGTAGAATCGGGTATTGAACATTACTTTGTTGTTTAAGTTCATTTCATTAATTTGTCTTTGTTGTTTTGAATTTGAACATAGGCACATATAATAATTTAATAAACTAGAAGTGATCAAATGTAACTACTACATATGTGTTAAAATATAATTGAGCAGGTGCTAAAAAAATTAAAATATTAAAATTAAATAAATTTACAATTAGCGTCGGCCTATCCGACGCTACCTTATAAATAAGTTGACTTTTATTTGACCCTAGCGTCGGATCGGCCGACGCTAAGTATCTTGTTAACTACAATTTGTTGACTTTAGCGTCAAGCATCCGACGCAAATAATTTTTTTACATGACATGTCACCTGATATAACTAGCGTCGGATGTTCTATTTTTATTGATAGCGTCGGTTTAGAGTAGGCCTACCCAACGCTATATTAGCGTCGGATGACATTTGGCCGACGCTACGTATTAGCTTCGACCGTTTTAGCCTGGGCCCAACACCGACGCTAAATCAACGTTAGCGTCAGCTTTTGGCCGACGCTAAAATCAGTTTTTCTAGTAGTGAATCAATTCTAACAACTCTCTACTAAGAAGATTTTTCATTCATTCTTTTCTTTTGATGTGTTTTAGGATTTTACATGAATTATTCTTAACACATTTCCTTTTTCATTCTCTTAGTTATGTGTTTCATATTAATCAGTTCTACTTAAATACAAAGAGATGTATCCGTTGGAAATGTTACTGTTGGAGATCTTGAATTAGCATTTATGGAAAATCAGCCTTTAAGACATATCCATATATATTTTTCATAATTTATTCAACGTATCTTCTATTAAGAAGGCAAATCTTAGAGGATGTGACTATCAAAGGATGATACACACTTCTTCAGTCAGAGGATAAGTTTATCATTGACGGATAGAGGATGTTGGAATGTTGACTTCTTATCAGAGCGTTGACTGTATCAGAGTTTTGACTCGAAATGTTGAACATATGGTCAACTAGTTTACCAGAATTATCAGATGTAGAGTCATCAAAGTGAGCTTATAATAAGATTCTTCAGAGGTGCGTTGAGAATGTGTTTATCAAAGTCAGACACAACTTCAATAGATCTTCCAGAGTCACTGTGAACTTGTTTAGTAGATTAAAGGCAGAAGTAAAATAAGAATTGCAGAATTAAAGTGACAGGAGAATTTATCCTAGTTCATCACCAACTTGGTAGCTACCTTTAGTCCCCTCACTCATAAGGATTTAATCCAAAAAAATTTATTCTAGTTCATCACCAACTTGGTAGCTACCATTAGTCCCCTAACTCAGAAGGATTTAATCCACTAATTCAAAACTTGAATTACACAGCACCTGAACCTTCAAGTTAGTCTTCTCAAAACAACCTAACACCTACAAACTTTTTGAGGAACAAAAACACCTTGACTCTACAAGCCAAATCTTTTTCACATAACCTGAAAACCACATATTGTAAAAGAAAAACAACACCTTGACCTACAAGTCAAGTCTTCTTAACACAATCTAAAAACCTACAGATTTCTTGAGGAACATGAAAGCCACTATCGGGCTGAGTTACAAGAGTTTGGAACAAATTGGTTTTTTGCTAACAAGATGATTGTAATAATGACTCTCACACTAGAAAACACTTAGAAAATATTTCTTTTGAGCAAGTGTATCTGTAGACCTTAACCTTATGAACTCTAATGACTTAGGAAATCTTGTGCTTGTGAGTTCTTTTATCTTCTTCTTCAGCCTTGAGTATCTATTTATAAATTAGGTTACAGTTTCTCCTTTGAATCATATCTTTGATCATATCTTCTTGTAAATAATTCATATCTTCTTGTAGATTTTGATCAACTATTCTTGTAAATAATTCATATATTCTTATAGATAAATCGTGATCCAATCTTCTTGTAAATAATTCATATCTTTTTGTGATAAATCTTAATCAAATCTTCTTGTAAATAATTCATATCTTTTTGTAGGTAAATCTTGATCAAATCTTCATGTAAATAATTCATATCTTCTTGTGATAAATCTTGATCAAATCTTCTTGTAAATAATTCATATCTTTTTGTAGATAAATCTTGATCAAATCTTCTTGTAAATAATTCATATCTTCTTGTGATAAATCTTGATCAAATCATCTTGTCAACTTGATCAAAGATTTTCTTCAATTATAAATATGAATTAAATCTTATTTTAGATTGTCTTCAAAAACACAAATATTCTTTCATACTCTTGCTTGATTTGAGCTAGAATGGATTCGGGTTGTTCTTTTGATTCGGATAAGTTTTCTTTTCATACTTAATTCTTTCAATTTTTTCCATTGACTTTCCATCAGAGGCATTGGCTTTCTTGTTGGAGTGAGATGATGTGTTTCTTGAATAACGATAGTCAGAGGCAGAATTGCATGACTTATAATGAGTGGCATTTGGAAAATCACCTTGTTGAAAATTCAGATCTTCTGGTTTGTCTGCATCTGCTTCCTCTGGTTCTAGTAAACCTACACTATCATCAAGTTGTTTGTCATCAAATTTAACATGTATTGACTTTTCCACAATATTAGTTTCCCTATTAAACACTCTATAAGCTTTAAGGTTTGGATGGCCTAACCTTTTGTGCCAAATTAATTTCTCTTCATTTACTAGACATTAGACACATAACATCTTGTTTCTCTAGACTAAACATATTTATCTTATATATGTTATTTTCCTTTGACCTATAAAGAATACAAATCCATCCTTTTGACTAATTTCCTTGAATACTTTTTGATTAAATATAATATCATAATTATTATCACTTAACTAACTAATAGTTAATAAATTATGTTTAAGACCTTTAACAAACAAAGCATCTTTAATAGAAGCAGGTGTGCCATTACCAACTATGCCTTGCCCCATGATCTGACCTTTCTGCTTTCCTCCAAAAGTTACTATGCCTCCTTTGACCAATGTTAGGTCTTGGAACATAAACTTCTCTCACGTCATATGTCGTGAGCATCCACTTTCCAGGTACAATGATTGGTGTTTTAACTTGTCTGTCGAGGACATCTCCAATATAGATAATTTTGTTCTTAGGTATCCAAATTTGATTGGGTCCTGGTTTGTTAGTCTTGGAAGGTTTTTTGTTTTTCGTTGAATTTAACATAGGACAAGATAATTTAGAGCCACCTTTCTTAGAGAAAATAGTACACAAAATATAAAAGGGAATAAGAAAAGGTTCAGTTACTGTTTCTTCAAATCTTAGAACTCTTACCATTTCTACTAACTCCATAAATCACAGAAGCATACTTGTTTCTTTCTATACTGTTAGCTAGAAAGTCTTAGAATGTTTCTTCATATTTACCAGAATTACATGTGACATTTTCTAAAGGTTTTGAAACAAGAGCATCTTTCAAGGTTTTATTTTCATATTTAACCTCAACACTTTCAGTTTTTAAAGCATTAATTTCATTAGTTAAGTTTGCATTTACTTTCCTAAGAGCTTTCAGTTTTAGAGAAAACTTGTGATTTTTATTTAAGAATTCATTTATGACATTAATTAAATCAGATTGGGTTAAGTCATAAAATACCTCAATTTTTTCATCAACTGATTCACTTCCATAGTCAGAATTAATGTGTATGTTGGATCCAGAGGCAAAGTATGTATGAGCCATTAGAACCAAATCTTCTTGCTTTTTATCATCAGAGGATTCATCAGAATCATCGCATGTAGCCAAATCCGCTTGCTTTTTATCTTCTTGGATCTGGAATCTTTTCTCGTGATGTTGAAGTAACAATGTCAATTATAAGGAAGGGGGTTTGAATTATAATTGCCCCTTTTTAAAAATTCCTGTTTAAAACTGAAAGTTTAACTCAAGATTGATCTTGGTTATAAACGAAGAACGTTCTTGGTTAGTGAAAAAACAACAATATCAATTTTATCAATATAAAAGCTGATTGTAAAGTAGATAATAAATAGAGATAGAGATAGTGAGATCACACAAGCATATATCCTGGTTAACCCAAACACGGGTTACGTCCAGTCCTCACAAATGTGAGATTTTCCACTAAGTGCTCAAAGCAAGATCGTGCTTGGTTTTCACACAGTTTTTCACAGATCAATCTTGATCTTTACACAGTTTCTACCTTTCTACCTAGAAAGGATTTCCACAGGTTTACCTTACACTATTTCAGAAAGGATTTTGCAAGCTACCTTTTAAATCATAAAAGGATTTTTACACATTACTCAAAGTAATGATTTTGAGAATGTTAGAATCTGGGTATTGCCTAACTCTTGTTTGAGAAATAGATTCTATGGTTTAGAACTCAGTTATCACTGTTTCTAACACAACACAAAAAATGGAACTGCAAGCGTGAGAATGATTTTGACAAGCTCGAGTATGATTGAATGATTGATGCTTTGCTTGGCACTTTGAGTTGTATTTTGTTCTTCATCTTGAAGCTGTATTTACAGCCTTCAAGAGAGCTTACGACAACTCATTTATCTGTTGAAATAAGGTCAACTGTCATGAGAGAGTGAATGGATAAGATCAACCAAAAAGCAAGAGAGTTCATGCTGAATCCAAGAACGTTCTTCGAATTGGTTGGAGATGAGCTGACTTGTACTTGTGATCCTGTTAGTTGTCTGAGATGATTGCTAGCTTTAAGTCGGGTGTGCAGGTCTTGATTGAAAGTACAACTGTAGTGTACTTTACAGCCTATAAATTTGTACTTGCATTTGCCTCACATGAAGAATGATCTTGCTTTATACTTTTCATGAAGCATATCTTTGATCCTTCGAATTCTGGAGTAATTTCTGACTTGGGTTGATCCTTGCTTATTCTTGATGAAGATATGAGATGAATAAAGCTTCCAGGACCCAATCTTTCACAAAGAAAACTGATCATCTTTGTTTATGGCAAATATGGAGAACGTTCTTCGTTTTCCAGAAATATGTCAAGAACGTTCTTCGTTTTACTGATTTTGCTTTCTTGATTTTAATGAGATCTGCTTTGTAATACTTGGTACCTAACTTGTTTTAACACACTCAAATACACATGTTAAATACCATAACACTTAGAATCATAATTAGAATTCTTAATTAACCTTTTGTTTAATTATCATTAAAACATTAATTTGGGATTTTGTCTTAACAAATGTTCCCCTTTTTCCAGATTTGGACATTCAGACTTGGCATGTCCAAGCTCATTGCATCCATAACATATGATTACTTTTTTTGTCAGATTGTCATCCCTTCCTTTGCTGGTCTGCTTGGAATATCTTTGAGGAAATTGCTTCTTTTTGTTGTCCCACATCTTCTGAATTTTTCTAGATATGAAAGTCAGCTCCTCATCCTCTGAGATCAGATACTTATCATGTGAATCATTATCCTTTGATTCTGTTGTTGCCTTCAGAACCTTCTTTTGCTTGGATTTCAAGGCCAAAGTTGGATGCTTCTTATTAGGCTCATCCTCTACAAGCTCAAATGTGATCTCAAGACGCTAATCATTTCTTACAATTTAAGAGTATTGAGATCCTTAGCTTCTTGAATAGCTGTAATCTTAGGTATCCACTTGCTTGACAGATTTCTATGCATTTTCTTCACATGATCAACAGTAGTATAACTCTTCTCAAGTACCTTTAATCATGAGACCAGAGTCTGGAATTTGGAAAATATTGTTTCAATTTCTTCATCTTCTTTCATCTTGAATGAACAACTCACATTTTCTGAGTAGGAGGTTGGTCTTTGCTTGAACTTGTTTCCTTCATAAATCAGAATCAAATTGTCATAGATGCTTTTTGCTATTTCTTTGTCAGTGCACTTATCAAATTCCTTGAAGGTGATTGCATTGATCATAAAGGTTCTGGACTTGTGATGCATCTTGTACATCATTTTCTGGTCAACATCCATCTCTTTCCTTGAAATTTCAGTTCCATCAGAATTTGTTGGAGTAATGTAGCCAACTTCCACTAAGTCCAAAAGTTCAGGATCTTGTGAGAAAAAGAATATACTCAAGTCGTTCTTCCAGTACTCAAATTGTTCACCATCAAACAATGGTGGCCTGTTGATCTTTCCTGCAACAACTTTTTCACCAAATCCAGACATTGTTGAATCCTAGGATCTATATTCAAACACTGTAAAGTGCTAATTTTTGAAACTAGGCTCTTGATGCTAATTGAAGGTGCAAACACAAGAAGGGGGTTGAATTGTTTTTGACTAAGTTAGATTCTTTTGCTAATTTATTTAAAACTGGTTCAGGTTTGGTGACTTACTTAGAATAAAAGTAGTAGCAATCAAGTTAAGTGATCAGAGGCAGAAGTAAAACAAGAATTGTAGAATTAAAGTGACACAAGAATTTATCCTAGTTCACCACCAACTTGGTAGCTACGTTTAGTCCCCTCACTCAAAAGAATTTAATCCACTTATTCAAAACTTGAATTGCACAACACCTGAACCTTCAAGCGAGTCTTCTCAAAACAACCTGACACCTACAGACTTTTTGAGGAACAAACACACCTTGACTCTACAAGCCAAGTCTTCTCCACTGTTGACACTTAAGTTTGTTTGCTATTTTTTAGACTTTTAATAAAAATAAAAATAAAAATAAAAAATGAAATAAAAAATATAATAATAAAAATAAATAATTTTGGGGTATAAATTTTAGACAATCATGGGTGCTTTTGGTTCCTGTTTGCCTCTGATTGTTGTTCAAACGTTTCACTCTTTTCTAAAACATAAAAAAAATATAATTGAATGTAAAGAAACCGAAATGAAATAGATTGATGGTAATAAAAATCAGTATAATGGTGATCAATTGAATGCCAAGAAATCGAAAAGAAATGTATCAATGGTAATAAAAATAAGTATAATGGGGATCAATTGAATGATAAGAAATCGGGAAAAAATGGATTATATAGTAATAAAAATGGTGATCAATTTGCAATTACCTCCTTGTCTTTTGTAACCTACACCCAAAAACTCTATAAATAATCCACACCAAGAGGATAACAAGGGAAGAAGAAAAAGGGAGCACTATTGAGTAAAAAAAAGAATAATAAGCAAGGATTAGGAGGAGCAGAGAATCTAAAATTGAAACAATTAATCCAGCAAAACCAATTCAGTAGTAAGGTATCGATTTTCTTATCCTTCTATAATTTTCTTCTTATTAGTTTCTCTATATTGCATCCTTTAAAAAGAAATGCAGTTTAGTTTTCATTTTATTTTTATTTTTTTTTCTACAAAATAAACTCATATGCTAAGCTTTCATTTTTCTTAAGCTATTGTCCCTATTCCTAAAATTGTTTTGCAACCCACATACTAAAAAAAACATAAAAAATTGATGCTTATAAACAAATCACAAAGGGAAACAAACTTCACCCCATTGTAACATAACAGAAAACTCAAATCGTGGCTTTATCAAATAACTCAGAAAACCATAACAAAGAATATATATTTGTTTTTCTTAGGATTAGAATTAATAGTCACCGCCGCCATATGAAATTCATCATCGCTCTCTGCGCCGCATCACTCAGCCTTAACCGTTGGTGGCCTTTGTGCCGCAATAGATCCAACAACGCACGAGCAAATCGTTGAACAGGCTGCATATTTTGCTCTGTCGTCGCGTCCATCTATTTCGTTCACATACCGCTGCATTACCGTTGTTTTCTAACAAGAATTAATTTTTCTTAATTTTAAAACCAAATACAAAATAAAAAGATACAATCCGTGCATAGACATCTCACCTCTTTTTCGTTATTATTATTATTATTATTATTATTATATTATTATTATTATTATTATTATTGTTGTTATTATTATTATTGTTGTTGTTATTATTATTATTATTATTATTATTATTATTATTATTATTATTATTATTTAGCATCTAATATTATGTATAACTATTAATGTGTCATGAGTTACAAATTAAAGTACTTCTATTATCTATTATCTATTATATATATGAAAATAGACTCCCACATAAACATCATCTAATTAAAGCACCCTTGTTGTTGTTGTTGTTGTTGTTATTCTTATTAATTAGCATCTTATATTATGTAACTCATGACACAACAGCCTTAACCGTTGGTGGCCTTTGTGCCGCAACAGATCCAACAACGCACGAGCAAATCCTTGAACAGTCTGCGTATTTTGCTCTGTCGTCGCGTCCATTTATTTCGTTCACATACCGCTGCATTACCGTTGTTTCTAACAAGAATCAATTATTCTTAATTTTAAAACCAAATACAAAATAAAAAGATACAATCCGTGCATAGACATCTCACCTCTTTTTCGTTATTATTATTACCTTTTTTTATACATATATGATAATAGTTATAATAAAAAATAATTAAAATCGAGTAATAATAAAATCAGAAAACACATAAATATTTTCTACCCAAGAATTACGTGTGTTTTCATTCCTAATGCACCTGGGGATACGTAGGAGCAAGGTCTTCCCCTATTACACCTGGGGAAGGTCAGGTAAGGAGGTTCAGGCGGAAGAACAATAGGATTATCCCCAAGGGAAATTTTGGTGATGAGGTGTTTTGCATCCGCTTCCAAGAGAAGGCCAAAGGTAACCATGCTTTGCTGAAAATAATTGAAGCTTGCAAACAGTTTCTTTTGATCCTTTTGCTTTCGTCCTGTTATGAGACCTAGTGTTGTGTTGGTCTTGTGGCATGGCATTAACACTTACACTTTTGTTCTAAGAGCAAACTTCTTTCTCTTGTGAGGAGTTTTCACCAGTTTTTGCAAATAAGAAATCAATGGATCTGAATCTCCTAGTGACATCAGGAATGTGGAGTTTGGAAGTTTCTCCACTTGTCCTACGAGAGACAAATGAGTCAAGTAATGGGGGAAGTGTAGGTAGAACTTGATTAGTTTCAACAACATTGCTTACCTTGACGGGAGAAGTGAAGATTTGAGACATGGCGCACGATAGTTGTAGATTTGGACTCGTAGGCAAATAAGGTGGAAAAAAGAAGGTATTTTGTCCATCCCGTTGATCAAAAATTTCTTCGACGTTGAATCCACCCTATTTAAGTCCCTTAAGATCAATCATTTTTCCATTCACGACAAATTTGTCTTGCTATTTTTCAGAGTATCGTGTTTCTAAATCTCTAGAGTCAAACAACGGAGTTTTGGTTTTCATTTTGGGAGAAGGGGATACACAAGGAGTTGGCTTAAAGAAACTTCCTTTTGAGATTTTTTTGAAGTGGTTGCAGTGGCTTTAGGCCTGAAAGTCTCAGAGTGGGTAGCTTCAGAATCATCGGAGTTTATGACATGGATAATGATGTCTTTTGGTAGTTTGTTTTTGGAAGAGAGAGCCCCAGACATAAGGCGTGATAACCGTCGGGTAGGTGCAGATGATGAGGATTTTGATGACGAGGTTTTTTTGGTTTTGGTTGAGGTTAGATGAGGAGGAGGTGAGGATAGGACAGGAGAAGTGGCAGTGTACAAAGAAGGATAGACAAAACTTACAGCTTCTGGTTGGATAAGTTCAGAAGAGTTTGTTTCTTTATCGGGTTGACAGTGATTTGAGTCACTTGAAAAAATTTCAGATACGATTTAGAGAGTTTGTTGAAATTTTTCTTTTGGCAGACACTTCGGTTCGAGCTATCTTGAAAGAAGAACCTTTTGGAGGTTTTGTGATTTAGAAGGAAGAAGATGTTTATGTTTTTTAAAGGAAAAGGCTTTTAGTAACCATTGAAGAAGAGAAGGAATGGCTTTAGGCTATAATAGGTAATTATTAGAGGTTAGACTAGGTTTGTCATTTCAAGAGAGAAAGTAATCGCCTGGGAGTTACTACCCGTTGGTTACGAGGAGGGGACATAGGAGAGAGATAAAATCTGCAATGGAAAGACGTGCGGAGCAAGTTGTTCAACTTTTGAATAATTTTTCTTTTGTTATCCTCAGACTAGAGGAGGACGTTGTTCAACTTCTAAACCTTTTGGTTCATCCTCAGATTACTCGGAGGGAAAAGGCTTGTTTTATCCTAGAAGTTTTACCAAGAATAAAAATATATTTTCACAAACAGTTTTATTCAAAGACTGAGGCACTAGTAAAAATATATTTTCACAAATTGTTCTTCCTGAAGTGGTTTAGTAAAAATATATGCAAATTGGTTTTTTGTTTCAATAAAAATTAATTCAATATCTCTTTTCTGAACATGATCTCTTATGAAGTGATATTTAATTTCTATATGTTTAGATCTGGAATTTGTATGGGATTTTTTGAAAGATTTATTGCACTAGTATTGTCACTAAGGATAGGTATTTTGACGTAGCTTCGTGAATAGTCTTCAAGTTGATTTATTACCCATAGCATTTGAGTAGACTAAGCCTCAATAGTTGACCAGACAATGGTATTTTGTTTTTTGCATGACCAACTGATAAATGCCTGGCCAAGAAATTGACAAGTTCCACTCGTGCTTTTTCTTTCTATTTTGTCTCAAGCATAGTCAGCACCACAGTAAGCTGTAAGATCAAGATTTGGTCCTTTTCTATACCATAGGCCAAGATTAGTAGTGCCAGCAAGATATTTAAAAATTCTTTTTACAGCAGTAAGATGAGATTCTTTAGGTGATGATTGAAATCTGGCACACAGACCGACAACAAATACAATGTCCGGTCTGCTTGTTATCAAGTATAATAATGATCCAATCATTCCCCTATATTCTTTTTCGGATATGGGTTTTCCTTCATCATCCTTATGTAACATTGAAGATGGATGCATGGTAGTAGCCATTATTTTGGCTTCATTCATTTTATATTTTTTGAGAAGATCTTTTGTATATTTTTCATGAAAAATGAAGATTCCATTTCTCAATTGTTTCATTTGTAATCCAAGAAAGAATTATAATTCTCTCATCATGCTCATTTCAAATTCACTTTGCGTGAGGTTAGAGAAGTCTTCACACATCGTTTCATTTGTTGATCCAAAGATGATGTCATCAACATATACTTGAACAATCAGTAAATCCTCTTTAAGAGTTTTCTTAAAAAGCGTAGTGTTGATTTCCTCTTGAGAACCCATTTTCTTTTAGGAAGGAGCTTAACCTCTCATAACAAGCTCGAGCAGCTTATTTTAATTCATAAAGAGCTTTTGAGAGTTTAAAAACATGGTTAGGCTTCTTCATATTTACAAAGCCAGGAGGTTGATAAAATATACTTCCTCATTTAAGAAGCCATTTAAGAATGCACTTTTAACATCCATTTGAAACAATTTCATACCTTTATGAGTAGCGTAGGCAAGAAGTATTTTGATGGCTTCAAGTCTAGCCACAAGTGCAACTGTTTCATCACAATCAATTCCTTCTTGTTGATTGTATCCTTGTGCCACAAATCTAGCTTTATTTCTGATGACTTTTCCATCCTCATTTAATTTATTTCTGAATACACATCTTGTTCCAATGATGGTTTTGTCTTGAGGATTTGGTACACGATCCCATAATTTGATTTTTTCAAATTGTGATAATTCTTCCATCATAGCTTTAACCCGTGATTCTTTTATAATTGGTTGTTCTATTGATTTTGGTTTGACTTGAGAGATCATAGCCATGTTATTTGAGCTTCCTTTCAAAGATTGTCTGGTTTTGACATGATCAGCAGTATCTCCAATAACCCGTGATAGGTTACCAACTTCCATCATCTTGGAGGTTGTTGTGAGGTTGTGTCAGAATTATCCTCTTCATTTGAATCTTGAGCTTTAGAGGATGAAGGTTCATCTTCATCATATTTATCCATATTTTCTTAGCACAAGTCATCAAACTCATCAAAAATAACATGCATGGATTCCTCCACATTTTGAGTCTTAAGGTTATATATTCTATATCCTTTTGACGATGTGGAGTATCTCAAAAAGATACCTTTATCAGATTTTGGATCAAATTTTCTTTATTATTTAAGATGTAACAATAGCATCCAAACATGTGAAAATATGAGATATTGGGTTTTCTGCCTCTCCATAGTTCATATGGAGATTTGTTCAAGATTTTTCTAATGGATACCCAGTTTGAAACGTAACATGATATGTTAATTGCTTCAGCCCAAAAATATTTTTCAACATTTGCTTCATTCAAAATGGTTCTAGCCATTTCTTGTAAGGTTCTAATTTTTCTTTCCAGAACTCCATTGTGTTGAGGAGTTCTTGGACAAGAAGAATTGTGTGATATACTATTTTCATAAAAAATATTTTTGAAAGATTCATTTTCAAATTCTCCTCTGTGATCACTTCTTACAGAAATAATGTTTGTTCCCTTTTCATTTTAATTTTCTTACAAAAATTGTGAAATGCCTCAAAGGCTTCATCTTTTTGTTTCAAAAAGAGAACCCAAGTAAATCGTGAGAAGTCATCAACAATTACAAATCCATATATTTTTCCACTAAGGCTTGGAGTTTTGATAGGACCAAAAAGGTCAATATGAAGAAGTTCAAGAGGTTGTTTTGTTGAGATGATATTTTTTGAGTGAAAACTAATTTGAACTTGTTTTCCTTTGGCACAAACTTCACGTATTTTGTCTTTCTCAAAATTGATTTTTTGGAAGACCTTTAACCAATTCAAATTTGGATAATTTAGAAATAGTGTTTAAGCATGTATGACCAGCTCGTTTGTGCCAAATCCATTTATGATTTTCAATAGACATAAAACAAGATTCAGTAGGTAAATCATCCATATATAATACGTACAAATTTTTCTTTCTAATTCTAGAGAAGAAAACTTTACCTGAGAGTGAATGTTTAACCTCCCAGATAGTGGGTTTCAAAATCACTTCAAAGCCACTATCACAAAGTTGGCTAATGCTTAGCAAATTCTGTTTTAAACCATCCACATAGTGGACATTCTCTATTTTGGCAGGGTTTTTTATTTTCAATAATACATGTCCCTTTAATTTGAGCTTTGTCATTATTTCCAAAGGTGATTGATCCTTTGTCCTTTTTCACTAGAGAAATAAAGCAGTGTTTATCCCATGTCATATGACTTGAGCAACCATTGTCCAAGAACTAAGGTTTCTTTTGTTGGTCAGAGGATGTACTTGTGTTAGAGTTTAAAAGTGACTTAGGTACCCATAGAGTGTTGGGTCCTTGTTGGTTAATATTTTTCTTGTAAGGATTTTCTTTTTGTGATAACATGTAGAATCAAGATGCCTATACTTGCCACAAAACAAACATCCTTTCTTGATTTTGTCAGCCCTTTTCTTGGCGTAACAATTTTTAAGAATATGTCCTGGTTTTGTACAATGAAGACATTTTGGTTTATCCTCTAACTTTTGAGGTAGAAAGAAATTTCATACAATTTTTGCTTTAGAGAACATTTGAAACCAATACCAGCTTTGTCAAATATTCTAGATTGAGAACCCATAATGTTTTGAAAAGTCTCGTATTTAACAAAATTTGTAATGTCTTCTTTTAGTTCTTCAACTTTTATTTTTAAACTTCAGTTTTCTGCCTCCTTTTCTGGAGGATAGATTTTGACATTCTTTTGGTTAAAAATCTTTTGCAACTCAGACATTCTTTTATGAGTTGTTGCATGTCTAGAATGATTTTTCAATATTTATCATTCTTGGCATGAAGTTCGTCATTAAGTTTCTTTATCTCATAAAGTTGATTTTTAAGAGAACCACATTTATGAGATAAAGTGTTTGAGTCATTTAATAGATTATCAAATTCTGTTTCTAGTTTTTCACATGAAGGACAAAGTTCAGTTATGATTACTCTTCAGTGTCTTAATTCTCCATAAGACAATGATTTGCTTCTTCTTCTTTTTCATATTTAGAGGATGAGTCATCACTGTCATCCCATGTAGCCATCATAAATTTATTTTTGTAGGGAAATTCTCTTGGGTTTCTTTTGCCTATAGGGCATTCAGTTTTGTATTGCCCTATCTTATTGCATACTTAACAAGTTATCTGACTTTTATCATATTTTTCCTTTTGGTAAGGTCTTTTATCTTGTCCTCTACGATTCGTTATCCTCTGAATCCTTTTGGATATCAGGTCGAGTTCATCCTCATCCTCAGATAAAGGGTATTCAGGGTTTTCTACTTTTATAACTTCTTCAACTCGTTTAGAGAATGAACTTTTAGTTTGATTTATTTTTAGAGCAACCATTTTTCCTTTTTTTTACTTGGTTTGTCTGAAAGTAACAATCGTCCATGTGCTTTTAATGTTCCAACCAGATCTTCTAATTTCATGGTGGCTAAGTTTCTTGCATCTTTGATGGCAGTTAATATAGGTCTCCATTCTCTTTGTAGACTTTTAGAATTTTTCTTATCCTCTCTTGGACAGAGTATTCTTTTCCAAGTGACCACAATCTATTTAGTATAATAATGAGTCTTAAAAACATTTCATCAATAGTTTCTTCCTCTTTTATCTCGAATAGTTCAAATACCCGTACTCCCATGTTAATCCTTGCTTTTGTTATGTGACTTGATCCTTCATGATGAATCTTCAATGTATCCCATAACTCTTTTTCGCTTTTGCATTCTTCGATTCTATCATATTATTCCCTGCTTAAAGCACACATTAGAAATAAATGAGCTTTAGAGTTTAGGAGTACCTTGGCATTTTCATCAATGGTCTACTGTGTTTCAGGCTTTTCATCTGAGATGGAATCTGTGTTATCAGTTCTGATGACATGATTTCCATTTTCAACCACATACCACATGTTATTTTCTTGTGATATGAGAAATAACCTCATTTTTCTTTTCCAATGATAGTAATCTATACCATTGAAGTAGGGTGGCTTACTGAAGGATCCTCCTTCAGGTACATATTTAGCTTTCGATATTTTATCTTTCTCTTAATCTTCTTCTCTTACATTGTTAGATGTAATTTTCTAGAGAACCTAGCTCAAATGCCAATTGAAATAGCTAAAATATTACTAGAAGGGGGGTTGAATAGAAATATTCTACTTTTCTTAGTTTTCTTTTCTTTTAAAATAGCACCCTTTGTGTGAGGATAATAGATGGGTGTTAGAGGATAAATGTTTAGAACTGAAATGAGAGTTAGACAAAATGAAGAGAAGAGAGTATAGAGAATGACACACACAAATTTATACTAGTTCACCCAAAATGGGTTATGTCCAAAAGGCTTATCCTCTGAAGGTGTTCTTTTCACTATGTATTTTCTTAGCCTTACCAGGCTTACATAAACAATTTCTCTTCTTGTCTCATAAGTCTTACACAACTATCAAGAAGTTAATATTAACTTGAGGATATACAGATTTTTGAGAGATTTGATAAGAGTGGATTCGTGCACTATGATATACTTTCTAAGAGGATGATCCAAAGATATAATTAAGATTAGTAGAAAGTATGTTGAGGATGAGATTGCTACTCACAACTTTGATCTTTTGCTTGTATGATGTTTCTTGTGTTTTTTCGAGGATGAGATCATCTGAATTTATAGAAAATCATGGTGCTTCAAATATGCGGAGAAGTACAGAATATCCGTTGGAGACTTAGATGATTGCTCATGGTCTTTGTTTAGATTGCAAATATACCCTTCAACTTTCCTTGTTATAAGAATACCGGGAGGATGAGTGTTGTAGTCTATCCTCATATCTAAGTTGTAGGAGGATGAAGCTTTCATTAATTTTGATGTGACTTGTGCTTTTTGGCTTTTCCTTTTCCCAAAAAATTGAAGTGGTTTGCCTTACAATTCAAGGACATCACTTTTTGTACTTTGGTACTTTTACTCATTTTCCCATGTGCAGGGATGAATAAAGAACATAAGTTCATTCTCTCTTCTATGTTGTTTATCCTCTAACATTTGTACAAGTCTTTTTTATCATTATTTTTCTCAGATAGCTGTCCTTTTTGTTATTCAGATTGTTTTGTATGTTTAGGCTAAAAGGAGCATTATCTTATCTTAAAAGGACAAGTTAATTTGTGTAAAATCTTCATCTGATCAACAATGTAAATGACCAGTTTTTGAAAATTGATACACTCAATAGCACAATTTAGATGACACATATAATCACAATCTTTAACAACAATTTTGTGATCATTAAAATATTTGAGAGATATTTTGTCTCAACATGGCCTTGTGTCCTTCAGCATGGTGCTTCAATGTCTTCAAAAATATATTCGTTGAGATCATTTATAATCGTTGAGCATAAAACTGAAACTTAGAATTTTTCTAAGTATTTGGATTTTAGTTTGGTTGAAGTAGAATGTTCTTGATCACAAGTATAAAACAATCAGAAGCATGAGTACTTGATTAGAGGCACAGAATATCAGAAGCATGATTTCTTAACCAGAAGCATAGACCAGAAGTAGTTTTACTTTACCAAAAGCATGGAGCAACTAGAGGCAGAATTACTGGACCAGAAACAATGACCAGAGGCAAGTTTATTGGACTAAAGGCAACAATTAGAGGCATTGACTTTGTCAAGGCGTTGACTTTTACCAAAGGCATTGACTATTTTCAATGTTGAATTTTTATCATAGGTGTTGACTTTTCCATTCATTGACTTTTCCCTAAGTGTTGCCTTTTTGAGAAAGTTAACTTTTCTAGGTGTTGAATTTTCAAGAAGGTTGACTTTTTCTAGTTGTTGACTTTTTTCGAAGTGTTGAATTTTCCATAGGATACAAAATAGTTCAAAGTCAGACGCTTGATGAGATTATCAGTGACAGAACAACTGTTGTTACACTTGTTAGAGTTACAGGTATATAAATTCTTGTTACGCTTGTGTACTAGAGGCAGATGAACTCATATACTTGCTTCATCTCTAGAGGCAAATTATTAGAGGTAACTGGTTAGAGGTAATTTGACCAGAAGCTTGATTGCTTCATCAGAGGTAGACTTTCCAAACTCTATTTTTCTTTATCAGAGGCAAACTTTCCCATAGTTTGTTTTCGTTCATCAGAGGCAGACTTCAGCAGCGGCACTAAGAGCAGAACTGAATCACGAACAAAGGCAGTCTAGGCAAAAACCTCTTGTACCATCAAAGGCAGAGGCACTCTAATACTTGTATCATGAGAGGTAGTATATCATATGCGTTTTTTCACCAGTTTTGAATGCGGAATTTTCCATGTCCTTCTGACCAATTATCAGAGGATATATTCTAATATACTTCATAGTTTTGTGGTCTTGGAACTGCACACTTTAAATGAAAATTTACTGCCAAAAATTGTTGCAACAAACTGATTTTGTTATCATCAAAACAAGTAGGGTCTTCTGTATTTTAAACCCATTTTGTTTTCACAATCTCCCCCTTTTTGATTATGACAAGCATCCATTTTTCTGAACAATTTTTTTGACTTTAAAAACATAATAGTTCAGCAAGGCTCCCCATTTGAATATGCCGGTCTAATTTTAAAAGAAGATAATATTCTGACAGTTTAAAAAATTCTCCAAAAATATACTTTCTCCCTTTTTGTCATCAGACAAAAAGTAAAGAAAAGCAATAAAAAATACTGAAAACTATAAAATAAAATGACATTTAGTAAAATTATTACATTCAATTTTTTTAGAGGCACAACAAGCAAAAGTTCTGTTTTTATCAAAAGCAAACATTTAGAGGCAACATCATTCTTTAATAAACACAATATTTAGATGATTCTTTATAACCTCAAATATGTCCACAACAAGGGGTTTTGTGAAATTTCCAGCCCACTGATGATCAATGTCTACAAATTTAATATCTAAATTACCCATCTGAATATAATCTCTTATGAAATGATATTTAATCTTTATATGTTTTGCTCTTGAATGTTACTCTCGTTAATGTGGAAATCTTCAAGTTGGTACTTCATCCACAACACTTGAGTATTACAACTCGCTGGTGATTTATATTATTCTTCTGTTTTTGACAATACAATGGTTCCTTGTCTTTTGCTCGTCCAGGAGATCAGATTCTCACCAAGGAAAATGCAATTTCCACGAGTGCTCTTTCTTTCTAGCTTATCTCCAACATAGTTAGCATCACAGAAACCAACTAACATGTACTCAGAGGAAGGCTTATAACACAAAAAAAGGTTAGTTATGTCTTTCAAATATCTAAAGATCATTTTAACAGCTGTTAAGTGGGATTCTTTAGGATCATATTGAAATCTGGCGCACACACACACACTTAAACAAAATGTCAGGTCTAGAGGTAGTTAGTAAAGAAGGGAACCTATCATTCCTCTGTATACCTTTTGATCTACCTTCTTACCAATTTCATCTTTATCAAGAGAGCAAGTTAGATACATAGAAGTTACCATTACCTTACATTCATTCATTCTAAATTTTTTAGGCAATTCCCTTGTGTATTTGGTCTGGTGAATGAGTACTCCCTCTGAATTTTGATGAATTTGAATTCCCAAAAAAAAATTTAAATCACCCATCATGCTCATTTCAAACTCACTCTGCATTAACTTGGAAAATTATTTGCAAGGTTTGCCATTAGTGGGACCAAAAATGATATCATCAACATATACTTGCACAATAAGAAGATCAATTTTAGAAGATTTTGTAAATCTAGCAGTGTCTACTTGGCCTCTTTCAAAATCATTTTTTAACAATAAGTTACTTAATCTGTCATACCAATCCCTTGGAGCTTGTTTCAGTCCATATAAAGATTTCTTTAATTTAAACACATGGTCTAGATATTCAATGTCCTCAAAACCAGTGGGTTGCTTGACATACACTTCTTCATTTTTGTATCCATTTTAAAAAAAAAGCACTTTTTACATCCATTTGATATGAAGTAATTTTGTTAAAAACAGCAAATGAGAGTAAGAGTCTAATAGCTTCTAATCTGGCCCCAGGGGAAAAAATTTGAGTATAATGAATACCTTCCTGTTGATAGTATCCTTTTGCTACTAGTCTGGCTTTGTTTCTGACTACTTCACCCTTTTCATTCAGTTTGTTTCTGAAAATCCATTTGGTTCCTATGAATTTCTATTTTTTAGGATAAGGAATAAGACTCCATACTTCATTCATTTTAAATTGATTTATTTCTTCTTGCATGACCAGTACCCAACTCTCATATGATAGTGCTTCATTTATATTTGTTGGCTCATGTCGCAACCTAAAACTTCGAAGGTTTCTCGAATTCAATGGAGTCGCCACCAAAATTTATTTTAAAATAGGGAAAACATTGGGAAACCCTTAAAAAAAGAAATGTAGTATTTGAAACCAAATTTTGTGTTCGGGAGTCGATTATGTGTAGGGAAGGTATTAGCACCCTACGACATCTGTTAAAATACGGTTACCTATAATTAATTATGCAAAATTAATGTTGACTAATATAAAATTATTTCTCCTTTTTAAAATGCAAATATAATTTTTTTTATGGAAATAATCTAATCATAAAAGTATATTTAAAACATATAGGAAAAAAGAAAATTTTATTATTATGCTTGACAAGAGTGCGATCTTGCTCCTACTTATCTCCCGGTGCAATGGAGAAATCAAAACTACGTAGTTCTAGGGTAGAAAATGCGGATGAGTTTATTGCTTTTAAAGAAATACACTTTGTTGCGAAAATTTGAATTTGGTTAAAAAATGTTATTGATTTGATGAAGGAAAAAGACTCCGAGTTTGAGAAATTGATCTTGATGAGTATGTTTGGTTGTTTGTTTGAATTTAGTTGAAAATGTTTAAGATCACAGAGTTGTCACAACTCATGCGTTTTAAACTAGGACTGACAAGATGTCATATCTTGATCAATCCAATTTATAAAAAGATTATTATTATTTTGAAATTTTAGATCGTCAAGTTGTTACAACTCAGATGTTATAAATATCTAAGATTAATAAGATGTCTCATCTCAATCAATTTCAATATTTATTGTTATATTTTTTTTTGTTTTTTGGAGAAATTAAAAAGCTAAACCTTTATTTTTATTTTTATTTTAAAAGTAAAATATTTTTTAGTGAAAGAATAATAATAAAAATAATAAGCGGACCTTGTCCAACTCATTGTTTACTAAGTAAACATATAACTGAATATAAAGAAAGTAAACATATATATAATATTAAAACTAAACTAAACCTAAAACAGTAAATATATATATATATATATAACATTAAACCTAAAACAGAAGGGAAATGGGAGATGTAGTAGCGCCGATTTCCAATAGAAGAGCAAAAAGTTCAGGTAAGAAAAAAAAACAAAGAGAAAGTTAGATAGAAAGAGTACAAACGTGAGAGAAGGAGAGCGATGAAGAAGGACTTCGTATACAGCAGTGGTCTACGCTGAAGTGCCTCGCAGAGGGGCGTGGTGGTCGGCTAACAAAGGTGTGTGCAGTCGATCGGAGATAGTGGTGGTGGTGAAGGCATGAGGTTTCGAAACGGAAGCGGCAGTCTTATACCGGCGGCAGTAAAGTTCCCCCCTATTCTATTTCTATAGTTTCTTTGATTTTTGTTGAATATTCTGATTGAAAGAGTTTTTCTGATGACATACAAATATGGGTTTGATTTTTATGTTTGATTTTTTTGGATTTTTGTTTTCTTGGTGGAATGTATTTGTAGATTTATTGAAAAAATGAAACCTATTGGGTTTCTAAATTTTTGTTCAGAAAAATCCCCTTCCCATGTTCTTTTCTGTTTTCTTTTCAGCCCCCCTCTCCTTTTTTTTTTTTCCTTTGGTTGTTTTTTGGTTTCAATTTATAGGCTAAAATGATGAATCTGTGTGTCTATGAGATAAAATTGAGTTATGTCTATGTCATTTGGTTTTGCTAACTCCATATATCATAGAAGCTTGTTTGCTTCTGTCTATGTCATTTGCAAGAAATTCTTGAAAGGCTACTTCATACTTAATACAGTCGCAGATTCTATCCTCTGAAGTTTTTTAAACAGTTCCTTTCAGAGTCAGTTTTTCCTCTGATGTTTTCAAAGCATTTTCTTTTAGAGTTTGATTTTCTTCTAATGTTTTTTTAAAAAATTCTTTCAAATTCTGATTTTCCCTTTTTAAGTTTTCAAAATCAATTTCAAGGGAACTGTATTTGGTTGTTAAAATATTATTATCTTCTTAAATAGACTTAAGTTTTAAAGAAGTATTATGATTTTTGTTTAATTCATTGATCCCTTTGATAAGTTCAATTCTAGATAAGTCATAAATTACCTCAATTTCTTCATCAACAAATTCACTGTCAGAGGTAGACGCAAGGTCAGAGCTAGATTCAGAGTGAGTGTTTGCCATCAAAGCCATGTTAGTATATTATTCATCTTCATCAAATGATATGTCAGAGTCATCCAAGGTAGCCATCAGACATTTCTTCTTTGTCTTGACACCTTTGTTTGTCTAAGATATACCTCGGTCCAGTTTTTGACAGTTAGTTTTGATAGGGACTAGTTCCCTGCTCTCATAGCAGATGAGTCTGTTCTTGTCCAACTTTTCATTTATGTCTCTACCATTCTGGAATCTTTCTTGGGAAAATATTTCCTTTCCTTGTTCCACATGTGCTGGAGTTTCCTTGAAATAAAGGACAACTCTTCATCCTCTAATTCCTTACTCTGATCTTCTAAGTTACTTTCCTCTAACTCTTCAACTGCTTGTAGAGCCTTAGAGTTTGTTTTCTTTTCTTCAGATTTTAGAGCCAAAGACTTAGACTTCTTTTTGGGTTTATCTTCTTCCAGCTCAATCTCATGAGATCTAAGAGAACTCATCAACTCTTCTATAGGTAGTTTGTTTAGATCTTTTGCCTCTTGAATAGTTATTACCTTCGGTCTCCTTTTTCTAGGAAGACTTTAAAGGTGCAAACATGAGAAGGGGGTTGAATTTTGTTTGACAAAGTTGATAACTTTTTGCTAATTTGATGAAGGTAAGTTGGTTTTTATGAATTACTTAGATAAGAAGTAATCGGATTCAGAAGCAGCAGACAATAAAGCATAAATAATTTGACACATATATTTATCCTTGTTCACCACTAACTTGGCTACATTCAGTCCCCTTATTCAGAAGGCTTTAATCTACTAATTCAAATACCGTGAATTACAAAGCGCCTAATCCTCCAAGCCAGTCTTCCCAAACAGCCTGACAACCCCAGACTTTTGAGAAACTAACCACCTTGACCCTACAAGCCAAATATTCTCCTAACAACCTGACAACCCCAAATTGAAGAAGGAACTAAACCACTATCGAGTTGGATACAAAAGATTGGAACTTTAAGTGTTTTCTTCTAATAAAGCTGATAATAATAATAACTCTCATACTCTAAAAAAAGAACACTCAAAAAATATTTCTAACTTGAACAAGTGTTTCTCTCTTTGAACTCTAAGATGAATTTGGAATTTTGAGCTTGAGTTCTTCTACTCTTTTATGCTTTTCGATGATCTTCTTCTTCTTCAGCCTTGAGGATCTATTTATAGTTAAAGTTTGGTCTTCAATTTAGTCCTTGTTTAAAGATTGCATTTGTAAATTCATCAAATTGATTATGTTCCTTTTTTTGTTTAGATTGAGATTGTAAATTCTTCAAATTGATTTTGTTCGTATTTTGTTCAGATTGCATTTGTAAAGTCTTCAGATTGATTATGTTCATATTTTTTTGTAGATAAATCTTGATCAAATCTTCTACAGATCTTGACCATATCTTCTTTCATACTCCTTGAAGTCAAATATATTGTTCTCATAAAATACTTTTGTTATCATAAAAACTCTAAGTATAAAATGAACTTGGTTCCTACAAACTTCTTAGAATCTTCTTCACATGCTCAGAGGTAGTATAACTCTTTTGCAGCACTTTCAGTCCAGAAACTAGAGTTTGAAATCTAGAGAACATTTGCTCGATATCTTCATCCCTTTCCATCTTGAAGAGTTCATACTTTTTGACAGGAAGATATGCTTTGGCCTCTTGCATCTGCTTGTTTCCTTCATAATTCAAAACTTGAGCATCAAAGATACTATTAACTGTTTCTTTGTCACTACACTTGTCAAATTCTTTGATGATAAAGGTTCTGACTTTGTGATGCATCTTATATTGCTTTTTCTAATCAACATCAGATCTTTTATGGCTATCTCAACACCTTCAGCATTTTTTGGAGCAACATAACCATCCTCTACCATGTCCCAAAGTTCAGGATCACGAGAGATGTAAAAACTTCTGAGTTTGTTTTTCCAGTACTCAAACTTTTCTCCATCAAACAAATGAGGCTTGTTTAGATTACCTCCTGAACTTTCTTCCCTACAGTTAGACATAAAAAAATTCAGATTTTTACTCAAAACACGGCTAAGCGCTTCATCTTTGAAATTGTGCTCTAATACCACTTGTTGATCAAGAAACACAAGAAAAATGGGGTTTGAATTGTGTTTACTGTTTTGAAAAATATTTCAAATGGCTTAAAAACTTAGGTGATAAAAATGAAATGATAAAATAAATAACTCAACAAGGTCTTTTGTAATTTAAACTAATTTTGTTCTCACATATAAAACAAGTTTAGTGAAAATAAAGTTGAGTCATAAAAAACTTATATTAGAATAACAGAGAGGGAGAGAGAGAATGGCCACAATTAATCAAAACTCACACTTGCTTAATTTCGCGAACAATTTCTTATCTCTAAGGATCTGCAACACTATCTTGAGGTGTAACTCATGTTCTTCAAAATTTCAAGAATAAATGAGGATATCATCAATAAAAATTACTACAAACTTATCCAAATAAGGTCTGAATATGCGATTCATATAATCCATGAATACAACCGGAGCATTGGTTACACCAAAGGGCATAACTAAAAATTCATAGGGTCCATACCGTGTTCTAAAAGCTGTCTTTTGAACATCTTCAGACTTTATTCGAATTTGATGGTATCCTGATCTAAGATCGATCTTTGAAAAGATGGTGGCTCCTCCAAGTTGGTCTAACAAGTCATCTATCCTAGGGAGAGGGTACTTCTTCTTAATGGTTACTTTGTTGAGTTGCCTATAATCTATGCAAAGTCTCATTCCTCCATCTTTCTTCTTAACTAACAAAACAGGAGCACCCTATGGAGAGACACTCGGCCTTACAAAACCCTTAGTTAAGAGATCTTCTAATTGAGCTTTTAGTTCTTTTAACTCTAGAGGTGACATCCTATAAGGAGTAATGGAAATTGGTTTAGCACCAGGAACTAGGTCTATGGAGAACTCTATCCCCCTCTCTGGAACTAGGGATATTACTTCTTCTGGGAAGACGTCTAAAAATTCATTTACAACTGGAATTGTAGCGACATCAAGTTTAGGTCCCGAATCTGAAGATGGTGTTAGTAGAAAACCTTGACCCCCACTACATAGGCATTGTAAGAGGTGAGACACACTGGGAAATAGAATGGAATCAGTTTCATTTCTACTTAAAATAGCAGGACGAAAATACAAAATCTTTTCTTCACAATCTACAAGTACACGATTAGCTGAAAGCCAATCCATTCCTTTCAAAGGTAGACAAAATAAATCAATTGGATAGACTCTATCAGGTACAACGAGTTGACAACTTTTACAAACATAAGAGGTTTCGACACTACTCTCACCCGCCGTAGAGACAACCATGGGAGGTGTAAGTTCAGTTAATTTGAGACTTAAGCGTAAAACACACTTAGTGGATATAAAGGAATGAGAAGCACCTGTGTCAAACAATACTTTTAAAGGTTCATTATTTAGAAAACACTCACCGGCAATCAAGTCGTTGTTTCCCTTAGCCTTCTTAGCATTAAGAGTGTAGACTCTTCCAGTGGGTGGGCCGTTTGAGTTGGCTAGCCCCTTCATTTTCCTTTATGGACAATCTTGACTCACGTGCCCCGGTATCTTACACCAAAAGCATACGTTCTTACCGTACAAACATTCCCCTGGATGTGATCTTCCACACTTAGGACATTCCCTTGGACCCTTCGCTTGAGGTACAACTGAGTTTTGGGGTTGCTTCCCTTTATTGCGGGGCATCTTAACCTTCAACTGCTGATTACTCTTTGGCGCATCCCTCCTTTGTTGCCACTTAAGTTGTCTGTTCTCCTTCAAACCCCGTAAACTTTCTTCTACAATGTAACTTTTATGAACCAAGGCGGCATAAGAAGTTATCTCTGGTTGGGCCAAGTTACTTTTAATCTCTAGATTCAAACCCCACTTGAACTGATTTATCTTCCATCCATCATTTGGAGTGTACTCTGCTTGGGCACAAAACCTTGCTAGTTCCTCGAACTTTGCCACATAATCAGCAACTGAAATGTCTCCTTATTGAAGGTGTGTAAATTCAAATTCCTTTTGTTTTCTTATACTCATGGGAATATATTTATCCAAAAATACGGTACAAAAATTCTCCCAGTTCATCGGTGTACCCGTACTTATCATGTATGTCTTTGCACCCTTCCACAGTTTTCAGCTTCTCCTTGTAGCATATGAGTAACAAAAGCTACTTTATCTTCTTCAGTACATCGCACCACAAGAAAAAATTTAGTTATTTCATCCAACCATGATTGAGCTTCCGATGGCACCGAGATCCCTAGAAAAGTTGGAGGTTTCAACTTGTGAAAGTCATAAAATAATCTGTTTGTGGCCTCTAGTGGAGGTGGCGGTGGTGGTTGTGCAGGTCCGACAGCTTGTGCAAGATGATTCATTATGCTGGTTGTAATAGCTTGTTGTTGTTGCATCATAAGTTGTTGTTGTTGCATCATTTGTTCCCAACGTTCATCATTAGTCCGCCCTCTAAAAAGCCTACCTGGTGGTCTTGGATCTGGTTCCATATTGTTCTGCATATAAAACATAAATATTAAGTTGATCATACTTAATATTTCATGAATTGATAATTGGAAAAATATAGTCTCAAAACAAGAAAAACAATTAATTCTAACTACCCACAGTACGGTCGGTTCGACCGGCTCTAATACCAAAAATGTAATTCCATAAGTTAATTGTCTAGAATATAACTTGAGCATTAGCATAATTCGAAAAAAGAGATGGTTAGTACAAATCTCGACACAAAGTCATGAAAATGTATTAATACACGTACTAATCCTTCAAAGATAAAGCAAAAAAATATGGAGTACGTAACACATCCATGGCTCAAAATAATTCCCTAGAAAGTTTAAGCAAGTTATAGCATAAACTGATATGCTTCATTTCTCCAACTCTTGATCTAAGCTTTTTTACCTGTAAAACATTTAAAAAACGTGGAATGAGATTACATCTCAATGGGTTCCAAGGAATGAAACCAAATCAATTAGCATTCTAAATTCAAAGATATAATTTATCTTCTGAGTTTCTCTTCTATGTATAGTTTTGACTCTTTCTAAGTATTTAAGCCATTAGACGTGAGTAATCTAATGACTTAAACTCTACCTAACAAGCATGTCATAAAGACTACATTAGTTTTACTAATGCCCTCTTCTTGTTAGCAACTTTATTTTGGTAAGATTGGACATAATTACGTCCGTAAGTGGTGCCCCACTTACCCTCGCTTACCCCTCGCTTCCGTCGTATATAGACGGAGAATTCATCTAGCTATAGTGAATCCTATACTTCTCACCTTAATCAAATATCTAGTAATTATCTATAACAATCCACACACACACATATATATATATATATATATATATATCTATAACATCATCTATTAATAAATATATTAAAGATTTCCACACACTCAACCTTGAAAATTCTTATGATAACATAACTATTAAGTCAATTTTATCATACTAATCTTACAATGTAAAATGAAATTTAAGATAACATGCTTAAGATAGATTTTTCCCAAACCAGCCCCAAATTTATGTTATAACAACGCAAAACTGAGTTTGACTACAGAGTCAACTGATAGGAACTTATAAGTATCGGAATTGAGTAAATTAGCACTCTTTGGAAAGCTTATGATGTCTACTATATATATAAAATTTTACACAATGACAGAAAAAAAAAAAAAAAAAAAAAAAAAAAAAAAAAAAAAAAAAAAAAAAAAAACAGCAACTCTGGTCTAACTTGTAACCCATTTTTAAGCATCAATACTCAATCAAACATTACAAATTTTGTACTCAATTTGAAGGTAATTGAGTTTAGTTTCCAGAAAACTAAAAATCATTCAGAACTAAGGTCTATAGAGAAAGTTATGACCAAAACATCACACATATGTCCTGCGAATTTTAAGTTAACAACATTCCTTCAATCACACTAATTTCCTAACAATCTTTGCAAACAATAATGCTACAAAATGTGAATAAATCAGAAATGAACACATCAAAACAGCGTCACAAATTTCAATTTACTCAAATTAATTTGTCACAATAGTGAAACTCAAGGTTTTTAATTTCAAACACATCAAAACAGCATCACAAATTTCATGTCATCAAGGAAACTCAATTCTCCAATAATCTATTCTCAATTTCAGTCACAGAACTTCACATGCATAAATCATTTTAACCATCTATTCAAAACCCCTAAATCCAACCAAGAATAAAATAAACAAAAATCCCTTTCTTCATTTCAAAACGTTAAACCCCAAATCCCTAACCTATGGAACACATTATCTCATACATGCATGAATGGGAGATAGAAAAAGGGAAATCCAGCTCTTGGTTTCCAAAAGAATGGAGAAGATGATGGTACTCTTAACTCTTTCTACCTTGACTTCTAGCAAAAATTGCACTTTTCCTTTCTCTTTTCTTGTTTTGTGAATGTTTTTGTTGTTTTCTCTCTTTTTTTTTCTCCTTCTTTTCTTCTTTTTCTCACTATTTCTTCTTCTCTATCTTACCATTTTTTTCCTCTCCCTCTCTTTGTTTCTTTTCTGTTTGGTCGTTCTCTCCTCCCCCCTTCTTCTTTTTCTTTTCTTTAGTTTTAATTTGTTTTTTTTTCTCCCTTAATTCACTACTTTCCCCTTTTCTACTACTACTATTATTATTATTATTATTATTATTATTATTATTATTATTATTATTATTATTATTATTATTATTATTATTATTATTATTATTACTATTATTATTATTATTATTATTATTATTATTATTATACTTGTATAATAAGTAAAACATAAAAATTACTATTAAATATTTATGCTAAAGAGGGATGTTACAACTTTTGTACTAAAAAAGATATCTGTATAATATTAAGTTATAAAAAAAATATGAGAATCTATATGCAAATTCACTTAAAAAATATTTAAATATTTGATTTAGTATACAAACTAATTTTATTATATTTTTAAGAACGTTTTTAGTTATCCAATTATTAATAATCGGTTGTCAATGTCCAACACCAATCGATTTTCATTTTCATTATTTTATGAATGTGTTTATCCATTCTCCTCGTTTCTCTCAACTCCAACTAAATATTTCTTCATAATTTTATTTAATATTTTAAAAATGCTGATTTTTTTATTGATTTAAAATTACGTAGTTTCTTTCAAAATAAAAATAACAATTTATGTCGATCAATAATTAAAAAATAATTTAAATACTATAATTTATTTATTATTAATTTAATAATTACGGGTGATCGGAGGTAGCCGGTCTTCGAAGCTCCACCGCTCTCCATTGTGGTGGTCACCAGTGTTTCGCTGTCGATCGCCTAAAATCGTCAAGACGCGCGCGCGACGACTACGATTACGACTAAGACGTGGACGTGGCACGCGCGCGTGTGTTGGCTTGCTAGTTGAGGGGCGTAGCAAAGAAATCAAATTTTTTTTATCGGATGTAGGTAAATCAAGACGTGCGCGAGACGGCTACGACTTAGACGTGGACGTGACGCGCGCACGTGTGTTGGCTTGCTAGTTGAAGGGCATAGCAAAGAAATAAAAAATTTGGCCCGTATGTGGGAAGTACATCAAGACGCGCGCGCGTGTGTTGGCTTACTAGTTGAGGGGCGTAGCAACGAAATCAAATTTTTTTATCGGATGTGGGAAGTAAATCAAGACGCACGCGCATGTGTTGACTTGCTACTTGACGCCCCTACCTAGTAACGGAGGCCAGTCAGTCACCTGGCCAGCACTCAGTCACCGGGTCAGCACTCAGACACCAGTGCAGTAGGTTGGCTGACTGGCTGGCCAGCACTAGTCATCAGGGCAGCAGGCTGGCTAGCTGGTCAGCACTAGTCACTAGAGCCGGCAAACATAAATATCCAAAGCACATCTCACACGCCAACGCGTTAGCAAGACCCAACCACCCGTTGTGTCAAACACAAGAGAAAAAACATGAGGGACGCGTGCTTTCGACTCGGGACAACTGCATCGAAGAGTGACTCATGGAACAACTAAACCCAATGGTTAACTTTAATCTAGGACCAAATGAAGGACCAATAAGAAATCCAACGTATTTAAAAGCTCAATGCTAAAGTCGTCGGAATGCTGATATCAGTCGCTATAGTGACAGACAAATTTTTGTCATACTCTACTTTGATGGTCACCGAAGCTCTATTGTACTTTGCTACGACTCTATTGTACTTTGCTACGACGGTCATCAGAACTCTACCATCCTTTGCCTTCAACCATCATCTTGTTATAAAATTAATAATAAATAAATTATTATATTTAAGTTACTTTTATTTTAAAAGTGAATTACTTATTTTTTAAATAATAAAAAAAATAAGGTTTTTAAAATAATAAATAAAATTACTTTTAAAATCAAAAACCTCAAATATACTTTTCATCATTTATCTTCTAATATTTATTTTACTTATTTATTATTTATTTTCTTCGTATATCTTTTATAATTAATGAATTGTAGTATTTTTTATGACAACTCTTAACTATAACAAAACCTATGAGTACTTTTTACAAAAACTTTTAACCATAACAAAACTATGATAACATTTAGTCATGAGATCTCTTATAACAACCGGCAATATTTGTCCATGGGGTATCGTTTCAACAAACATTCTTCCACTCCAATAATAGGTATAAATTTAAAAAGAGACTCTCCAAATGTTTTGAAATATATATAAAATCTTTAAAATAAATTATATTTAATTTATTAGAGTTATGTATATCTTTTTCTTCACGTACTGTGCTAAAGTTGTACATTTAAGTTTATAATAGATTCAATATTAGACCTCAATAAATCAAGATAATAATCATACAACAACTTATTAGGGTAATAGTGAAAAGGATTAATGTTCATCAGTTATAAAAAATAAAAGACGAAAGTGAATAAAAATAAGATAAAAGATCAAAATAAATATTAGTTTAAAAAATAAAATATCAAAATTATATTTAAGATAAATAAGAAAGTAGTTCTTTTAAATATTTAAAAAAACCATTGTTTTAAAAAAAATATTTAAAAATAATAAATAAAAATAACTTCAAACAAAGCTAATTTATTGGATAAATTCAGTTTTTAAACGGATGATTGGATAAAATTCAGTTATAAAACCGGTGTTTGAAAACAATTTTAAAATTCAATCCTTTTATTATTGGTTATATATAGATGTGGTTGGGATATTAAAAATCCAAACCATCAAGACTCAACGTTGTGCATTCAATAAGTGAGGGAGAGGAGTATTTATCACAAAATTCTATCATAAAAATATTAATATAATAATACATAAATAAAATATATTATGACATGATAATTTTATTAATTTACTAATAAGTGTAAGTATCCGTAAGTACGGATATTCTTATATTTGTTTCTACATCAATTAATTAATGGATAGTAAATATCTCTGTTTATTTTATTTGTGAATATCCGTTAAACTGCTTGCTCCGTGCTCGTCGTATATTTTATCTGCGGATATGAATTTTTTTTGTCATCCCCACTTATTTGACACTATACTTGAGCTATACAACATGTTCCTTATAGTTAACTCACATAAAGGTTGAACTAAGTTTTGAGATTTTTTTATCTCAGAAGAGATGGTAAATTCTATCATAATTAACTCACATAACACAATTGTGAGAACCCGGGTTCGAACTCGAGACAAGACGTCAAACCTAACAATATCGGCATTTGTCAGTTGAGCTAGGACTTAAGGACAAAACATAGGATTAAATATGTTTTTAGTCTCTATAAAATTTCAATCTTTTTAATTTTAGTCCCTATGAAATAAAAATACAACTTGTAGTCCCTAAACAATTGTCATGCATGTAGTCTTAGTCTTTTGTTGTTAAGTCAACATTTATTTTTGAATGAATTTTTGCACGTACGCTTACAACAATATAAAAAGTTTCTCTAAATAAAATGAGCTCAAAATTCAATTTCTAAGTTCATATTTTCGTTACTTTTATCTTGATATTTTTTATTTAAAAATTATATGTAATTCATTTCAAGTTAAAAAAACTATAAATTTTTGTCGAAGAATTTTTTATAATATTCTAAATATGCCTGAAAAAAAGATTAAAAAATTTTATAGTTGAAGGACAATTAAACATATTTCATTTCAGTAGAGACTAAAATTGATTACTGAATAATTTTGTATAGACTAAAAATTGTATTTTTATTTTATAGAAACTAAAATTAAAAATTTTATAGGAGCTCAACACATATTTACTCATAAAATATAATAAACTTACATAATCAAATAATCTAAACTGAATAAAAATGTGATCTATTATAGACCACCTAAAATTGAAATTCATATTAGCCTTTGTCATGATATATAGTATTCGAACTTGTTTTAGTGGAGGCAATGGCACGTGAACAATTGAACAAGCGTGAACTTGGGCATTAAGCTCCAAACATATCATTTTTCTTGTGTAACACGGTTAGCTAAACATGTTCGAAGGGGTGGAATTTAATTAACTCCAAATTAATTATGCCTCTCTTTCTTTGGCATATTCCAATATCAAATTGACTCTACGGTCTAAAAAAATTAACAAGTATATTGAGTCTCTAGTCCCTACCTACCATTGCTTCTTTTCTCATAGGGGAGACCCGTGATTCATGCTTAATATAGTCAATACTCCACTCTATCCGGTGTGCTAGGGAAAAATCAAATAACTCTTTTTTTTTCTATCTTTCTTAATCTTTGATTTTTATGAAAATTACTTTAATAATTTGAAACTCGGTTAAAGATAAATAAAAATCCGTTTAAAGATCGTTTAAGATAGAATTTAAATTCAAAATGGTAATAAGCATAAAGTCTCTACTTTAGATTTACAGCAACATTTGAGAGGAATTACAGTTTTTTCATAAATTTGAATTTATCTTTGGTAAAGTAAACAATTTATTTATGAGGTTGACCTTATAAATTTAAATGATTAAATTTAAATCTCTCCAGAGACAATTATAAAATAAATATTAAATTTACCTTAATAAATAATAATTGTTTATTCTTTAATTTCTTCTTTTAAAAAGTAAGTCATTTACTTTAAAGATTAAATTAAATAATTTTAATGATAATAAAAAAAAAATCAACAAAGTACGAGTACATGAATAACATATCATGTGTTGAAATATTTGTCATTTATTTTCTATCCATATTAAATGAATGTTTTGGTTTTGACTATTTTTTAGAAAAGCTGGTTTTGTCTCCAAACCGTTTTACATTTAATTCAACCAAACCAATTTTATAAATTCAATTTATTTAAAATTAATTTTTGACTAAGTTGAACCTAACCCTCACTAGCTAGAATCTTTGATTAATATATACGAGGCGCTAGTTTTTGGCAAAAAAACAATAATTAATGACTTTAAATCATTAATTAATAAAAATTGGGTACTGGGTAGACATGCTTTTCTCAATCTCGTGGACTATACTAGTACTCCTTCCCGTGGACCCCGTTATTAACAATGTATCATTTATATTGTGCAAATGTATTAAATAAAATATTAGTTGTATTGATTTAAATGATAAAATAAATTTAATTTATTAAATTTATTTTTTTTTATAATTTTAAAATATCTTTATTATAGTAACTGAATGAGTTGAGATGCATTAAATAAAAGCAAAAAAGTAATTAATTATCCATTCATATATAACATAAAAAAGACAATAATATGAGATAAATAAATATTATTACTACCATTTTTATATGTAAGACTTTTTTGATAAATGGACAAAAAATAAATAAAAAATAATTTTCACATTAAATTTGTCAACAATATACATTTTCTTTTCAAAATCTATTATTCAATTATTAAAAAAGAGAAGTAATTAGTATTTTTCTTTACATTTAATTAAGGATATTTCTGTAAAAATTCAATTAATATTTCTTATAATTAAAAAAAGAAATCTTATAAAAAGAGACAGCTTTTTTTATAAAAGAATTTTATATAACGGATAGTGTAAATGAGACTCTTAATATATCACGGAATTAGTATTTCCTAAAGTAGCCATGAAGGATACCTTCCAAAATATCCACATTGTCCATATGCCAATTGATATCGATTTCTCCTTTTCATTATTTCATATATAAACAAAATTCATTTAAATCCTCCCTCGTCCCCTTAAAGCTAGCTCAACCACGTGCTTGAAATTAATGTACAACAAATTTATAAATGCAACTTTATACTAATAAGTAAGCAATACTCCATATGGTCAATTGCTATAAGGGTGTTAAAAGTCTCCTAAAAGAATTGTTTAAATCATCTAAATAAAGCAGTTATTTATTGAAGAGTTAAGTGTTTTAATTTTCAATACATTGAATACATAACTAAATGTAAAGAATTGAAATACCAATTATTTCGGTTAACGATTTAATCTTTTATCTTCTTTTTTTCCAATTTGGTCATTTATGTTTTTAAATAATTTCAGCGCTACCCTTTAAGTGGGGTTCCGTTAAGAAAAAGTTAAGAAATCCCTCATCCGTCTTCAGAAAAAGTTACCCTTTATGTTTTGAAAATATTTCAGAAAAATGTTCAAAGTTTGTTCTAAGTTTGTTCTAAGTTTGGTAGTAGGATTGATTCGTCAAAACTAAATCTATGGGGTATTTATATTCCATAGACATCACTTCAGATCAGTGGCAATTGTTCCTAGAGGTTTGATCAACATATGCAATGATCCAGATGAGGGATTTTTTAACTTTTTCTTAACGGAACCCCACTTAAAGGGTAACGCTCAAATTATTTTAAAACATAAAGGACCAAATCAGAAGAAAAAAAAAAGATAAAGGATTAAATCGTTAACCGAAATTCAGTTAAGAGACCACGGGTGGTATTTAGGTTTTCTCTTATTTAATAGTTGAATAATAGTTTTTGAAAATAGAACGTAAATTATTGACAAATTTAATGTGAATTTATTTTTTTTATTTTTTTATATGAATTCCACCAAATTATGTTGATACTATTTAAATTTTGTAGAATCCATGAAAATTTCAACAAAATAAAATAGAGTTGTTAAAAAGTGTGTAATAAAGAGTGTATTGCTAGCATTATTCCTTACACAATATCTTTAGAGCACTCGTTTAGCAATTAAACTTAACATTTCCCTTTGTTTATAAACAAAAAATTGTCTCAAATTTTGGTTACTATCTATTATATATCTAAAAAATAAATAACAAATAAAATATCTAGATTACTCATCTTTAAAAGTTTGACACATCACAATTTTTAAGGTTAATTATATCTTTAGGTTATTCATGTTCATTTTTTTATTATTTTTCTCTTTTTCTCTCAAAAGTATCATTTATATTCTTACTCTTTTTTCTCAAAAAATATGTCACTCTTACATTCTTTTTTTATTATGTTATTTCTCTTTTCGTCTCGATTTCTCATCTTCTTCTATCACCTTCTTTCTCTATATTAATAATATATTTTGATTATTAATGTATTTGTTATATTTTTCACATAAAAATACAAACAATTGTAATTAACTTAATTATAGTTTGTTATCCAAAGTATACACATGATAAATGATTAACACTGATCAATAAGTTCAAAGATGGTATTTTTGATAATTTACTTAAGACACAAATGTGTATTTAATCAATTGATTAAAAATAATCATTTACATATCAATTAGTTAATAAAAAAAATGTATATTTAATTATGAATGTGTCTTTTGAATATTTTTTAGATAAAAGTTCAAAACTCTACTGATAAAAATTATTGTATAAACCATACTTGAGACAAATATTTGTCAATGTTGATCACTTAGCTAAAGAAGAGTGCTACTCTTGGCTCAATCACTTAAAAGAGAAATGTTTATTTGATTATTAAGAACTAAATAGTCATTTTGATAAAATGAGTAAATTATAGATGTATCTACTCTTTGATGAGGAATGTTTCTACGGTAAAACACAACTTTAGTGCCTCTATAATTCAATGGTTATAATTTACTATGCATATCATACAAAAATGAAAGTTTGTCATAATCAATTAGTTAAAATATGATTTTCACCGGTCAATTATTTAGTTAAAAGATAAATATATAATCGATAATAACAGTGTCTTTGTGACATATATTTGATAAAGGTTTGAGAAAATATTTAATACACTTGATTGAAATTTACTCTTCAAACATACACGAGACAAATATTTGTTGTGGATTAATTAGTTAAAAGCTGGCACTTCACATGTTAATTAAATAAAAGAGAAATTTATATTTGATTATTAATGTGACTCTTAGAATAATTTATAGATAAAGTGTAAGGAAAATGTATGGTACAAATCTTACATGCGACAAAAATTTGTCATTTATGCATAAGAAGTGTGTAAAAAGTTATAATACACTAATTATAATTTACTATACAAACATACATGTGCAAATGTTTTATCATTCATTAAATAGTTAAAAGATTTTCATTCACAAAAGAATCAGTTAAAAGATGAATGTGTATTTGATTTTAGTGTATTTCTTGAATGTTTTATAGATAAAAATGTAAAGAAAGTTATAATACACTATTCAAATTTTATTATACAAACTATACATGAGATAAATTTTTGTCACTTTTGCATAAAATAAGAAATTTTGTTTTGAAACTTGAGTATGAACAAAATAATAGTGCTTACAACATTTAGTACACAATAATTATATTGATAAAATAGTTATTCCTATATGAGATCTTTTATTATTTAATTAGATGCTTTTGAAGATTACTTAAGTCATTTCTATCAATCATATTTAATTTTATTTTCTCATACTTTGCAATTAAATATGTTTTTAAAACTATTCGTATATTGTATACCTTCATATAGTAACCAGCATCACACGATACACCTATATGACTTGTGCGGATGCACGTATATTTTACTAATTATAAGTAAAAATTATATACTTTTGAAATATTTAATGATATTAATCTTAATATACCCTTCATTTAATTCAAAATCATTTATTTGGATAGTTAAGTGTTCCACATTAAAAATAGATAATTTAGTAAATTTGACGTTTATTTTAAATAAAGGGTAGAAAATTAATTGCAATAGTTTGCTTATAATAGTGAATGGAGGGAATACTTCCTCATACCCGCAATAATTGTTATAGTAAACTATTTTACACAAATTAAAGAGAAATTGTAAATGGATGAAAGCAAATAATAATATCTCCAAATTCATCTTATTAACAATTGGTGTATTCTCATTATTATAAATGTAAAGTGAATAATTATAATTTAGACTGATGCACGTTATATTCATTAGAAGGTACAATTAAAAATAATAAATTAAAATCACCTTGAAAACTAAAAGTGAATTTTTTGGGATATTTTTTTCTTACAAATGTGATAGTTATTAGGGGGTTGAAGAGTGTTGGGTGTTGGGTGTTTTTTATAACTACCCTTATCTTTGATCGTCAAAGTAATGTAAAACATTTTGCTTTACTGAAATAGTAACTCTCAATCTAGGTTAAGGGGCTAAATAACCTTTAATTTAGGCCATGACTGTAGAGCACCAATATTTCAACCTCAAGTTACATTTATGAAGTATTGTTCGCAATGGATCTTGTGCGTAAGCCCTTACAACTTTGTTCTAAGGAAAAAATGGCTTAGTGGTTTGAGAAGCATGAATCTTGTTTATAACCTATCATTAATCTTTTTATCTATAGGCAAATGTTAGTATATTAGGTTTGTATTTTTTCCTTCACCGGAATTTGCATCCTAATCCTTGTACCCTCAACCCCTTTAATCTTTTAGTTCAAACCAGTTAAACTATCCAACCCTAACATATCATTAACCTTGATTCCAAACTTTTGGCACTAAACAATTTAAAAATTGACAACTAATATTATTCTTTTGTTCCAAAGCCACAATTAATTAATACTTTTAAAAGTGACAATTAATATAAGAATAGGGTAAAAGAAATTTGTATTGTTTTTGTGCATTGTTCTATCTGAAATAATCTTTAGAAGAAACAAAAACAAATATTTGATTAATTAAGAAAAACACATCCAAATATAAACAAACACAAGATTGCAACTCACTCGATCTCATTTTAAATGTCTCATTTTCCTTTTTTATCTCAAATTATTTATCATTTGCCAATACTAATACAACATAAATTATTTTTTTCACTTATATACCCTAAATTATTGTACTTCAACTCATCAAATTTATCCATTAACTGCAATTAATAAGGGTATTTGAGTAAATGAAACTCATTTTATCATTGAAATTAACACAAATATTGAATCTACCAATTTCATCATTGAACAATCAAGAATCAAAGAGAGAAAAGGAACATAAATTGGGGAAATGAGCATTGTGCTCTCACTTTCTATTTCTCCGAGACAATGATCAGAATAAAAAAGTTAGTTACAAATGAGTTACCTCTCGCTATATATACAAGGAATGTAAGCACAAAACAGTTACAACTAACTTAAGTGGAACTCACATGTGTAGTATAATAACAACTAATCATTTTCTTAATAATTATGCACAAATCAAATGAAACATTTAAAAAGAGAATATATTATAAGAAACACGTTCAACCAATAAAACCAAGGCATATGTTATTCCTTCTTTTCGTGTCAAACATTTCCAGTGGTGATGGCAGTGGTTATAGATGATGGTGGCTGTTGTCAAAGGTGGGTGGACGGTGGTGCTAGTAGTGGTCGGAGATAGTGTCAGGAGTGGATGAATGGTGGTGATGGAGGTGGTCAGCGATGATGGTTGATAATGGTGGTGGTCATAGATGGTGGTGGGTGGTCAGTGGTGATGGGAGTGGTCGGAGATGGTGGTGGCGGTCGTTAAAGATGGGTGGTTGGTGGTGTGTGTAGTGGCTGGAGGTGGTCGATAATTGTTGGAGTGATTTTTATATCTACTCATAGTGACATATTACCTTTAAAACAAAAACAACAAATATAATTTTTTTTTTTTTTTGAGTTTTAAGGCAAAACCATTTTGAAATGAAAATAAAAAATCAACTCAACCTCATTTTACCCATACATATTTTGGTTTTAAAACTGACTTACAAAACTAAAAACTAGAAACTGACAACCTCCCCAAATGGACCATAAGCAACAACATATTATGATGAAGAAATTTTTGTTCGAACTTGGAGAATAAACAACAAATCCATTTATATTTTAGTTTTTTATCTTATTATAATAAAAATGTTTGATCTGTTATGAATTGTCTATATCTCATGTCTATATATATATACTTACATAGAAAATAAAGAATATCATACAATTTTGTTTTGTCTTCCAAATTTTACTAAATGTCATTTGGGAAGCTTAGAAAGGAAGTAAGTTCATCGAAAGGAATCACTTACCTACCGGTTAATTCCATTCCAAAAATGATGTTTACAAAACAAACCATCTTAATCTGTCTGTTTTTTAAAAAGGGTCCCCTAAATTAGCCTAAAGTATTATATTATATTCAAATACTAATTCCTGAATGTTATGCATTTCCTCTATTTTAGTTTATTGCTTGTGATGAAATAATTTGATAAGCACTATATTTAGAATATTTTCCTTTATTTTATAAAACTATTACATGTTGAAATTAAAAGTTAGTCGAGCAATCGATTAATAAATTTCAGACTTTGATTTTTTTTTTTTAAATGATTATGCTGAAGAAAGTATTTTATCATTCATTTGTGAGTTCTTTAACTTCTCAAAAGAGTTAAGATGTTGGTTTTTTTGTGAGTTATATAAACTAAAAATGTATAAGTAAAATAAGAAGAAAGATAAATGGATAAAATAATGTGTAAATAGACTTGTTTGATTGATTGTGTGTTAAAATGAAAAGTATTTATAAATAGCTCATCCTACTAGCAGTGCATCGTGACCTACAAAATTCACCATAACCCTGCCTCATTCAACTATTTTTGCGGGTAATGTGTTTTCTTCCGACTGCTACGTATATGTGGCGCCCCACAATGGCCTGTATTCTTCTATTTTTCGTGGCAAATCTATTTCAGTTATATCCGCATGCATTTTTTTCTCACACCGCCTAACCACAAATATAGTCACTCATGGTTAGTGGCACAATAAACACGGAAGACGAACTTTAGTGTAGAATTGTCAATTCCCACGTGTTTAAACCTCTATGAAGACCATACGACAATTGTAAGCCTTCGTGGAACTCTGAAAGACTCGCCTAATTCGTATTCGGCTATTTCTAGTTCAACTGACTCATTAGCATGTGTAAGTCGATTCACACATATTGTGAATCAATTCATAAGTGGTTAAGAACTCAAGATTTCAGCCTTTAGTTGCATGATACAAATTATGCATTGTACAAGTCAACTTTTCAACTTCTAGAGAGTTTGACAAAGTCGATTCACACACCAAGTGTATTGACTCACCTGTTCCAAATATCCTGAAGTGATTTCGGAACCTCTCTAAGCCGACTTACATACATATAAGTTGATTTATGAAGTTTAAAAGTCAAATTAGAAAAGGTTTTTAATGCATTGCATGAATTTCAAAAAAGCTTCTAAAATGCACCTAAAGTTATGTATGATAAAATGAAATTTTCAATATGGTTTTTCTAATTCAAGAACTTAAGTGAATATTAGGAATTGAAGAATCAACAAAGACACAAAAAACCATCTATTTAAAACTTAGTTTTTACGTAAATCGAAATACCAAGTCTATCTTAAGAAAACTTTCACTCACACCAAATAGCCCTTCGCGGACTTCAGTTGGACAACTCTAGAATAACCCTTCGCAAACTTTAGTCGGCCATCTCCTGAACACAACATTGATAATATTTTTTAGAAGTATAAGTTAATGATTCTTTTAATTTTTATGTTTGAGATGGTAATTTATTAATATCGGTTCAACGAGTTGGATTTTGAATGATATATTTGTTTTTCCTTATTTTTATATTGATTGAGTCATTGTCTCATCCATAAAATACAAAATAATTGTTCCAAAGAGTTTTATCGATATTTGTAAAAATTTCAAATAAATTTTAAACATTTATCATCACGTGTATTGTAATGTAACATTCACCTACAAAAAGATATCATTGAATATTGAAAGGTATTTTTGAAAAAGTAATTGATTAATGTTATTTGAATCTTGCTTTATAATATAAAGTTTTATTTTACATATAATTCTAACAATTCAAAACAAAAGGAAAAAACTTTAAGACTTAAGTGTGGAAAAATACATACACGAATAGCTTTTATACTATATTTCTAATAAAATCCACTCATATGACCTAACATGATTGGTGGCCAAGAACAACCTCTTGTTCAATTTGGTCCATTATGATATCAATTTTTGGGCTAGCCAATCTTACCCATCTTGGTTAATTATTATAATTTTGAAAGAAAAAAAAAAATCAATTACAATTATTCTCAATTCGACAATATGATAGTTATATAAAACAGCTAGCTACTTTTGGATTCTTATATATATCATAATCACAATACTTTTCAATTCTCACCTTCATATATACCTTCCTTTCCCTTTGAATTTTCATTGAAAGACACAACAAAAAATAACACAATGAGCAAAGTAAATAGTTTTTCTCTTCTTCTATCCTTGCTCATTGTTCTTTCATACTTTGTCATTGAAATCCATGGAAACAAACAAGTAAAAGCTCTTGACAAACTTCAAAAGGAAAAGTATAGAGGAAATTCACAAATGGATAGGATTGATGAATTTGAGGTAGAAGAGGTTGTGAATTATGATGATATTGTTCATTCACAAGAGGGTGTCAAAGAGAACGATAGGATTGTTAGGCTTCCAGGGCAACCCTTAGTGAAATTCTCTCAATTTGGAGGGTATGTCACATTGGATAAATCGGCTGGTAGTGCTTTTTACTATTACTTTGTTGAAGCTCACAATTCTAAAGAAACACTTCCCCTTCTTCTTTGGCTCAATGGAGGTAAAATTTAATTATCATTTAATTTATTTTTTATTATTATTATTATTTTTTTTTTATGAGTAAAAATTGTTCTCAGTATTTTAGAATTTACAATACTCACACACATTGCGCACGCACATCAACCACTTAAATCGGAGGTTATTAGATCTAATTAGTTTTTTTTTTTTACAATACTGACACACATTGTATACGCAAAACAACTATGTCAAAATGCATCGTCTTGGTCATGTTGAAATAGCATCGAATAATATGAAAATTATTTTGTGGTTTATTTAATTTAATTTGAAGTCAAAATGTTTGACCACTGGCATGCACATGTAAGTGTTTCTTTGTTTTCTTTATTATCACATTTTAAGGGAGACATGATTTACAGCTAAACCAATATGTGCCATAAAAAATCCTAAAGAACATGGTCAAGAAAACTTGCCACATACATCCAATAGAAACTTCTCTTTTTTCTTTTACTATCATCTATTTTGTTTGTTATATATATTTCTCAACAACCTAGAGACCTCTAAGTCTAAAATTTGATCTTATTATTTTTATTTTTTCTTCACGTAGTCTTAAATGTAAGATCACTAAAACATCATTTTAAATCTTAAAAAAAATTAATTTTTATATAATAAAAAAGTCTTCAAAAAAGTTTTATATTTAATAAAATCTTATATAAAATTAATATTGTCTTAATAAATATTAAATTAATTGATTTAATTAACAATTAAAAAATAAATATTATATAAAATTAATTATAGTAATTTAATAAAATTTTATTCTATAATGAATAAAAAAAGAATATTTTATGTACCGAAATAAGTAGCTCACAATTAGTAAAAAAATAAGTGACTTACTAGCGATGAGTTTGATGAAACATTTTATAATTTTTCTTTTATGCTGTCAAATTGAGAACCACGTGGTTGTTTAAGTGGTAGGGTAACATCATGCTCGTGGCCTGGTGGGCACAAGCATTAAGATATAAAAAATAAAAAAATAAAAAAATAAAAAATTGAACTTACAATTAAATGTTCATCATTATGGTTAATTAATTACATTATGATTTCACATTTTATTAGGTCCCGGATGTTCATCTCTAGCTTATGGAGCAATGCAAGAATTGGGACCTTTCAGAGTAAACAGTGATGGCAAAACACTTCACCAAAATAGATACTCATGGAACTATGGTAATTAAATTAAAAAAATAAATCATTAAATTCTCTTTTGATTTATTTTTTAGTATAGTACCAAATAAATAATTTTAATTAAGTATTTAACTAATTAATTACTCAATTGGGTTTTGAAGCTGCAAATGTTTTGTTCGTGGAGTCCCCTGTTGGAGTAGGATTTTCTTATTCAAATAGATCATCAGATTATAGTAAAAATGGAGACAAGAAAACAGCTTCATATAATTATTTATTTTTGGTAAATTGGTTGGAAAGATTTCCAGAATATAAAAATAGAGATTTCTATATTTCTGGAGAAAGCTATGCTGGGCATTATGTTCCTCAACTTGCACATACCATTCTCTATCATAACAAAAAGTCAAAAAAGACAATCATCAACCTCAAAGGAATCTTGGTATGTCATCTTTTCATTCTTCCCCTATATTTTTTTACTGTTCAGAGTCACACTTGAAAATTCAAACATACAAAAAAAGAGATTTTAAATTCAAATTTGGATAACCATTAAAAATATTCAATTTTGGTATTATTAGTTAACTTATGTCTTACAAATTCTTCCCCTATTTTCTTAATTACCAAGTAGAAAATTTTATATATTACAATAGTTCAATCAAAGTGCTTATTTAACAAATAATATTATTTATGTATAAACTATTTTTACTATTGAAATTAAAAACTATGCATAAATTTTATATAAGTGGTTTGTTTAAATTATTTTAATGTATTTTTTTTTTGTAAAAATTTAGTTTCTCAATATTTGTTTTGTTAAGTTATTTTAAATAAAGTTCTCAAATATTTATATATGTATTTTATGTTATAAAAAACTCAAATAAAAGCTTTAACAAAAGGCTACCATTTTGAACAACCTTTTTATGAAAATTGTTGTTGTTTCCATGATGATGGAATTGGTTGTTTTCATAATTCTATTGGTCCAGGCCAGGCCACTTCTGTTTGAGTGGGTCCAAGATTTTAGATTATTTATGGCTCATGATTGGCTTATTAAATTATTTTGGATTGGGGAATGAGAGAGGTGTAAGAAGAAAATAATAGAAGGAAAAAATAATAAAAGAGATAAAGTAAGAGATGTACTAATTGGTAGATAATGTAATAGAAAAAAATATTAAAAAATTATGAAATATATAAATAGAGACATGAGAAAAAGATTAAAATTATCAACAACATAGAAGAAAACTTTTTGTTGCATGATGATTCTCCAATAATAAAGGCTTTATTTATTGGACAATTTGGACAAAGGAGCAGTTATGATAATAACTTGTCCCTTTGGGCTCTTTCATGTTTGAGATGTGGTGGACTCAACCCAAGACAGGTTATGGTCATTTTTTGGACCATTATCATCTCTGATAATTTTTTTTGTTCACTTGTGGCATTATAGCATATATGTTGTTATTTTGATTATAAGATAAGGAAGCAAGTGTTGATAATAATAATGTCTTTTCCGTTTGTATTATTTGGGTGCTACTAATCAACAGAGTTGTGATGGTATGCCACAACAACTAGAGTGAGTTGTAGATATGGATATTTAAAATATTGACAAAATTGGAAGAAGAAAAAAATAGTTTTTGCAAAAAAAATAATTAATTTGTGCTTTCATTGAGAGTTGAACTCAAGACCTCCCGCTTACTAAACGGGTGCTCTAACCAACTGAGCTATAAAAGCTTTTAGAAAATACATTTAATTTAAATATATTATATTTTAACATTTTAAAAATATTTGTTTAGGTTTCTTTTAAGAAAAACAGAATTAAATAAGTCATATTTTTTATCATCTAAGAAATTAATTTAAATACCTTCCGAAAAAATTGTAACTGAAATTATTTTTGGATAAATTTTGTTTATAATTTGCACCCAAAAAAATCATTTATAATTGTAATTGTAATCAAATAAAGATAAATGGAAAAGGAAGGGTTAAAAAAGAAAAAAGAAAACCTATTTTACATAAAATCTCTAAAAGATGAATTGCTTTATATAATTTAAAAAAATTATTTAAAATTTTAAACAAACTGGCTTAATAATGTACATTTTATTTTACCAATTTCATCGAAAAATGCACTAGTTAGGAGAATATTAAAAAAAATATTGAGAAAAAAGGAAAAACAAAAATTGAGAAACATAAATTAAACTAATAAATTATTTATATGCACATTGTGCAGATAGGAAATGCAGTGATCAATGATGCGACAGACTCAGCTGGAATGTTTGATTATCTTGCTAGCCATGCTATAATCTCAGACCAAGCAGCTTATGATATCAACAAAGTTTGTGATTTCTCATCAGATAATTTGACAAGTGAGTGCAACGCAGTAGCTGATGAAGTGGACAACGATCTTTCATACATTGATTTATACAATATTTATGCTCCACTATGCAAAAATGACTCTCTCACAACCAAGCCCAAAAAGCCCTCTGTAAGCTTCACATTTCTCCAAATATATTTTTAGTTTCTAAAAATATTTTTTTATATTATTTTTAATTTCTAAAAAAAAGTTATTCATATTTAATTTTTAATTTGGTGATTTCAGTGAAAATTTACTTCTATGTTTAATTCGTAAAATCACTAATTGGGAGACCGGACATTAATATAATTTTTTTGTGGGAACTAAATTTGATATTCATAAGAGATTAAAAAAATATTTAATCTTTTTGAATAATTGTTAATTTTGAAATTTATGGAATATTTTGTGTATTTAATTTTTTAAGAAAATGCATGATTATATGAAGTTAGAATATAATTAATGGGCCTTGTTTATTTGTTTTGTAGATTGTAATTGATCCATGCAGTGAATCATATGTATATGCTTATCTTAATAGAGAAGATGTTCAAGAGGCCCTTCATGCTAATGTCACCAAGCTCAAATATGAATGGACTCCATGCAGTAGTGTCATTAGATCATGGGTTGATAGTTCTTCAACAGTCCTTCCCCTTTTACATGAATTCCTCAATAATAGCCTTAGGGTTTGGGTTTTCAGGTTAAATATTAATTCCCCCTTATTATATAATATTTGACAAAAGAAAAATTATAAAATGCTTTTTACTAACACTATTTTAATTTGAATGGAATTTATACTTCACTTTAAAAATAAGTGTTACCAAACTGAAAATTAGACACCCACATAATTTATTTTAGTAGAACTTAGATGAATTTCACTCAATCATCAGAAGTATCACTCAATCATCAGAAGTATGTTCAAAATAGTATGTGAAAGAGTCTATTGTTAACTATCTTTTCTTCTTTTATCTTTATTTTATCTTCAAAACTCTAATATTATTTTGGATTAACTATAATCTTAGTCCCTAAAAGATTATATTTTTTTTAAGTTTAGTCTCTACATAATTTTAATTTTTCATTTGATTAATTATTTCAAGAAAAATGAGTACTTTTATCCCTACGCCAATTTTAGAATGACTAAAAATATATTTAACTTTTTTATTTTATTTTTTTTCTCCTTTGTAATACATCCTTAACTTTTGGACATGTAAATATTCACAAAATCTTGATTATTTACCTTTTGTTAATACAGTGGTGACATAGACGGAAGAGTCCCTGTTACTTCAACTAAGAATTCACTTAAGAAGTTGAACCTTCCCATTAAAACTGTTTGGCACCCTTGGTTTGCCTATGGAGAGGTAATGTTACTTACACCCCCTAGCAGTTTTAATTTAATTGTTGTAAATGAATGTTAAGCAAATATAATTACAAATTTGCAAGTAGTATTCAAATCAAAGACAAAACAATTGAAATAAACAAATAATCACGTCACTACTTTGACATTCTAATTAATCAGAATTTATTTATAGACTTAAATCTCCTACAACAACTGCATGGTGTAACAAATATGAAGTCTGTTTGATTTAGAAATAAATTTGTCCGGCTGGTGTAGATACAAACACAACTTATTTTTAGTATATGAAATAAGAATTTGATTTCATAATAAGAACCTTTGTTTGACACAGGTTGGGGGCTATACAGAAGTATACAAGGGAGACCTAACATTTGCTACAGTAAGAAATGCAGGACATCAAGTGCCAAGTTACCAACCAGCAAGGGCTCTTTCATTGATTAAACATTTCTTAGATGGCACTCCTCTTCCTAGTCCCAAAAGTCAAGCCTAGCTCCAATGAAATAAAAAAATTCAATTGTAATTGGATTTTTTAGATTCCACTTATCTTTCATTGGTATGACTTGTATAAATAATCATAATTGTTAATGAAATGTCCAATTTGCCTTCACACATTTATTTTTTAATGCATAATATATTAGTTAGGCCTGATTAAAATTTTAGAAAACGTTTTCCAATTTATTTTCTTATTTTTTTGTTGACAATTATAAAAATATCATTTTATTTTCTGTATTTAAATGTTAGTATAAAAGTTATTATCACGAATTTAAATGTAAATATTATTAAAAAAAATAATAATAATATAAAACAGGCAAAATATCTCATGTAATTCCTTAACTTAATTTTAAATAATAATTCAGTCATTTATCTTTTTTTTTCTCGATTTGATTATTTATTTAATTTTAAGTAACGATTTGATTTTTTATGTCTTAAAATGTCAACAATATTTTCCTTTTTTACACAAATCCAAAAAAATTATCTTCAAACAAAACTTAAAAATTAGTAATCATCTTCAACAAAATTCATATTTTCATCAAATTCGTAATTCAAATATTCAAATGAACTCATATTTTTATCTCCATCAATAACATCAAATCCATCAAATAAATAATTCACATTTTAAGATTTAATTTAAGAATTTGATTTGGAGAATGATAGAAAGAAGAAGATATTATTTTGATAATTTGGGGATCAAATTGAGTTCTTTATTTGATGGATTTGATGTTGGAGATGAAGATATGAATTTATTTGAAAACTTGAATTATGGATTTGATGAATATATCAATTTTCTTGAAATTAATAATGAATTTCTTGTGTTCTGTTTAAAGATGACGATGAATTTTCTGGGATTCTATCAAAAATAATATTACCTGAAATTAAGTTAAGGGACTGTGGGAACTATTTTGCCTATAAATTATTACAATTATAATCATTATAAAACAAATTCTTAAATAGTTTTAAGTCTAATAATTGGAAGGGAAAAAAAAATCAATTATTGAAGACAAAAATGAAACAATATATACCAACAAATTTGAGATTAGATTTTGAATTTGTAGTCAAGTAGTTCACTTATTCAATTTTGTATACATTTGACAAGATATATACCAACAAAAGCTACTGTTGAAATAGGCAAAAATTTATGATTGCCCAAATTAGTTTATGTACATCTGACTAACTGTTAAATTTCAACACAATCTTCTTCTTCCTCATCATCCTTGTCCCAATCCAATGAAAATAAGGTGGCTGATTTCATTAACTCTGTCAATCCAGTGAGATCCTCTAAGTAGGTAGGATGATTAATTGCTTCAAGTATGAACTCCATTTCTCGGTTTCGATATTCCGATACAACCTGAATGTTGCAGTTTTACAAAAAGGGGATTAGGAAAATGATAATGATAATGATAATGATAGGTTTAACAAACTTAAATAGCTTTGTTGTGACCTGGAAATTAAAAGCAACCAACAGGTCCCACAAATGCATAAAAAGCTTTATACTAGCACAAAACTCATGTATACTGCTGGTCAAAGGGGTGGAAATTGTATGCACATTCCACACTATCAGTGTTATCTATGGCGGATGGCAGACCATGATGGCTTAAGCCAAAAACCCACCATTTTTAGCCGTCATATCCACCATTAAAACGAGTTGTCAAAAAAGTCATAGCAGTTGTCAAAAAATCCACCACAGCAATCCACCAACACTACTAGTAAAGAAAACTGTGATTTCGCAAAATGTCCAACATAGCAAGAGAACTGTGATTTCGCAAAATGTCCAACATAGCGACTAATTATCCGAGTGTTTATCAACTAAAATTAACTAATGTCAGAGGGTCGCGATTTCACAAATGCATCTCAATAATTGGGACCGGTAATTTTGATTTTTACTACTCCTAATCCTCCCTCCATGTTCCTAAATCTTTTTTCCAATTCTTTATTCCACTATTTCCTCTCTATACAGAAATATTCTTTCACTTTTTACTAATTGCACATTAGGAAGTTAATATTAAAATCATGTTAGCACAAGCACAGTATCAAACTTATGTCTTAGGTTAGGTGTTCCAGGAAAAACATCTAAAGCACTGCCGGTAGCAATATAAACAACGAACATTACCGGACACTATTCATCATTCAGACTTACTTTTTGGCAACATGCTGTGCAGCTGGAGGAGGAGTAACCTATAAGGCTCATTTGAGAAAATTGAGAAAGGGAACCGCGAATCTGATGAGGTAAAATGCCAAGAGGGTTCTCGCTAGCTCCAGTGACACTGTTGCTTATATCAGCCTCTGCAAATATCCTGAAAAAACAATTGTTGTGAATATCTGAATTTCATGTAGGATACATAAAGTAGGTTGAAATTTCTTTTCAATGTTCTTCCAGAAAAAGAAAAAAAAAATCAATGTTTGCAGAATTACCCTTGGGGGTGATGCAAAATCCCTACTAAAAGTTCAACAGCAAGGGCTGAAGCAATAGGAGCTAGCCCCGGTCGGGTCACAGTACATTGCTGGTCCAAAGTGCGGTTCGATGTTGACTGCAGAAACCAAGTAAGAATTAGTCATATATGTTATGTTACATCTGTTTGAACGTCACAACATAATGCTGCATGGTAATTACATCAGTTGGTGCAACGACATCGTTGCAGAAATAGCATCCCAATCTATGTTTTCCATTTGCATCATTTACACTCAAATCAGCAGATGAAGAACTAGATGCTTTGGCACTTGCATCACAGGCACTACTGAAAGGACCAGCTCCGTGGCGCATCACCAAGAAACTTTCAAAACCTAGGGCTGCAGTAATGGTAACCTGTAAATATATATTAATAATACTGTTAGTTAAGGATAAGCAATGAAACTATTAATGGAATAACCGCCATAAAGTATACTTCGGTTTAAAATGTGAATAACGTGTAACACAGTGATGTATTAAGTATAAAGAACTAACATATATGCTATTAAAAGTATAAACTGCGCAACCTTGTTAGCATTGGCACAGAGAAGTGTTGGGAGCCATCGACTTTCCCTTGTATCAGTCAATAAAAAAACTGCATCATGGGCATCAATCAAATCGCGCAAACGTCTGCAATCGTCGAGCACACTATCTTGTTCCTGGCTATGTACCGGATGTCCAGGCATTGGTATAGCCATAACAATGCCTTCAGCTTCCTGAAAAAGAACAAAAAGCAAGCAGGTATGTGAAAAATGTTATAATAGGGTTTAGCTTCAAGTGAAGTCTTCGTGATTGATGATCTACCACTGCTGGAAATATCCGTTTGAGACTTTCAACTGCTGCTGTAGCTTTAAATTCTCCACCATTAAGACAGTTATCCAAAGTATAAAGAGACTGCCTCAATGGATTAGACATAGCCACCCTGCCATTGTCAACTAGAGTAATTTTTCGAACACCCCATGCCTGCAGTGATAAATATAAGTTACCAAGAATTGAAAAAATTGAAACAACAACAACACGGTTTTCTCAATACTCACCATAAGCATGCGCGCAACCTGGCATCCGAGTGTGCCTGCCCCGAGGAGAAGACACTTTAGGGAAGACAAGGCACTCAAGTTTAGAGATGGCAAAGCACGCCACCTCATAAGCTTTAAATTCAAATCTGCAGCAGATACGGCCAACCTATAAAAACACATTTAAAATGATGATTCAAAATACTAGATATGCTGAAAAAGTAAATAGCAATGTAGCATTACCGAATAAAACCTAGACTGGAGAAAATAAAGTAAACAAGGAACCTGGTTGGATCCATGGACTGTGCAAGGCTAATACACCTAGGTACTTTTCTCCCCTTATTAAGTTCCCATCCAACTGCATTAGGCACAGCATCTTTCCACCCTACATAGTACTCCTTACAAATTAGAAACCCAACACACTAAAAAAAAAAGAGATACCGGCATTGTAATTAATGCAGCTCTACCTTGTGGAACTGTTAATAATGCTTCACCAACAAGCGACAAGCCCATATCTGCAAAACCACGGTTCTCTCTGTAGCAGAAAAATCGAACAGAGTTGAGATTCCACCTTGCAGAAATAAGTGCTAAGAAGTTGCGCAGAGGCCATCCAGGATTACTTGTGAGATGGCATGGGTCATAAAATCCAAAGAGGATCTGCCAATAGAATCTAGTAAATTTCACAAACACATCTATAGTTTCACATCCAGTGAGTTCTAGGTATGACTATGAAAAAAGAAACTTCACAAAAATTGCAATTAACTATTATAATTTATAACCAGAGATTGAAAAAGAGACCTTGTGAGCATCGCTCTGACAAGCTTCCCAGTCCTTCAGTAGCCTAACAGTAGCACGTGAGTTTGGATCTATAGTTACTAAAAAGAATGGGACATCTGCCACACATTCTCTACTATTAGGCAAAGCATGCCGAGTTAAGAGGAAGGAACAGAAGCGATAAACGAGATTACTTCCAGACGTTTGAGGAAACCAAGAGATTTATACCTGCCGTTGATTTTGAACCTCGCCATTCATTACAGGCTGCGGAGAGGGATTCTGCCTATCATTTTGCAGAAAAAAACAGCATCAACATCCATGAAAATAATGATCACAACACCAAACAACAAGTGCTTAAAAGAATGTAACTCGGAGAACCTCTTCTGTGCTCAACCACTGAGAAGCTGGACTTAGATTAACCACAGTTGCAGGAGGATCAAGCATGAGAGCAGGGAAAGCAAACCAGTAATGAAAACTCCACTTTTTCAAGTCTGCAAAAGAAATAAGAAGGAATCTTGAAAGTACTGAACAGTCCTCCAGAGCTCTTCCAGTTTGAATGTCATCCCATATCTAATTAAACAACAAATGGTAAAATTTTGTGAGACTCATTTTTTTAGTCAAACTTGTTCATGTTCAATTATCTCATCTTGTAATCTCCAAATTAACCGAACGGTTTACCTTTCTTGCCTCTTCCTTTAACAGATTCTGCTTATCAAGTGCATGGAAGCTCTCCACAGTATTAGTGTTGTAAAGCGTCCCCGAAACAAAACATCTGTTCCTGTTTCCGTGGCTTGGTTCTGGTATTAATGATGCTTCGCGTGATTCAGAAGGTAAAGATTCAGCTAAAAGAGTTAAATAATTTGATACTCGAGGGTGTGAGCAAGGTGCATAGAAACCTGCAATCAAGTCAGATCATAAGCACTTGCTTAAGTGTTTGAAAGAAGCACATTGAAAATAAGTAATGATATCCCATAAGTTATCCCAATAATAAAGCTTAAAGTCTATTCATAAACACTTATACGAAAAAATAGCTTATACTTAAAACACTTATCTACTATAAAAGGTCATTGGACAAACACTTAATTCAACTGTTAAACCAATTTCTCCCCCAACATGGTTTATTGGTTTATACTGCAGTTTTGAATTTTGGAAAAAAATCATAGCCCTGTTTGGATAAACAAATTAACTAAGCACTTATAGAATAAATGGTTATCATATAATCATATAAGTGCTTATGCTTAAGCTATTTCTATAACAAAAAATAAAATAAAGTCAAATTGTTTTCATATTTATAAACTATCCTGGAGAACTTATGGAAATAAGCTAAAAAGGCTTTGGACATGTCATAAAGTTGTTTTCATAAGCTCTTCCAAACAGTCTTACAAGTGTTTATGCCATTAGCTAAGCTCAAATAAGCAAATCCAAACAGGCCCATATTAGAATTAGAGAAAAATGCCAATGCATTGTGAGTGTAAAACCTTCTTTTACCATCATCCAATCACATATTATCACTGTACCACTTTGTTACATTAAGAGTTTAAATTTGATACATGGTCAATGTAAAAAAATTTGCACTGTCATGAATTCACAGTCACTCATTTGTGTGACTTTAAAGGTAGTTGTGAATAAATTCAAACATTTTTAATGATATTACACTTATGATTCATTGATAGTGTAAAATATCCTTATATTATTTGCTAAAATATCTGAACAAACATCTATGAGATTGGATGACAATATAGAATTTCTTTACATTGTGTGTGTTAGGAACCCAAGAATTGGATTCCAAAGAAAGAACACTTTTACTAAAGACTAGGAGAGAAATATCTCCTCCAAGGATTTCCCCTTAACAATAGAGACTATACTCTACTCAACAATTGATTACAATATTCAACGATATCCTAAACTATCTACATAACCTATTTATGTGATCCATAGGTTGCGGCTTCGATCCTTGTTAGTGCCATTGGAAGCAAGCAATCGTAAATCTCTTTGTAAGTGCCAAGTGAACCCAAAGGCCTTCCCTACCATCAACTGGGGCACCATCTCCTCTCCCAAAATTTCGGTAACAAAAAAAAAAACTTCTTATTTATACACAAGTCCTAGCTACCTCAACCAACTAACTATAATAACTCTTAACTACTTTAAACAGCTCTAATATATATTATTCTAGATCCTAACAGTGTGTATATCCATTAAACACAGAATTAATATATATTAACTAAAGGAAAAACATTATTAGTTAGGTTAAATAATTTTTAGTGAGGGGGATTCTTTCGTAAACTGATTAGTATTTCTTTTAATGTTGTGAGCTTGCATTTCCTTATAGTGCAAACAAATTTTAATTAAAAATTACTATTATAAGAGTTTAAAAGAAAAACAAGAATAAAGGGAAGAACCAATTATGGGTAACGGAGAATCATCAATGCCAAGTTTGTTGAGCTTCAAAGAAGACAATCTGTGCCAGAAGCCTTCATCGACGGAGCTTTGCATCGGCGCAAATTGCAGCAAAGATTCCTTCATGTTGGGTTCTTCCATGGTTGTTTCCTTCAAGATCCGTTGTTGCGTTCTAATTCAACAAGTTTCAAAAGGATTTGGATTTTTAGCAAAATCCAAATTTCTTTGAATCGCGTTTGTTCAGTCAACGAACGTTTGCTTTCGTGTTCGTTATCGTCAAAGCAAAGGAACTTCTGTTTAATGGGCCTTATAGGCTTGATTTATCATGGGCCTATGTTATGGATGATGCTTATTCCACCCCCTCTTTTCTAAAAAACTCTAACCTTTTTATTAAAGAATTTTGGACCCATTTGTTATAGTTTTTTCTAAAAATTATTTTCATAGTATTATATTTTTTTGTTATAAATTTTTCTAAAAAATAAAGTTTCAAATAAAAAATTGATTTAAATAGTTTATCTTAAAATATCATTTTAAGTATTTTGTCAATTTGTTATAATTTTTTTTGGATTATGAAATTTCAAATAATGATTAAAATGAAAAGTTATTTCGAGAAGCTCTTCTTAAAAATTATTTTTGAGAGATACATTTAAAAAAACAAATAATATAATTTTTATCATGTAAGAATCTTTAATAATGAACATCAAAGTTATTAAATGTCAAAATTGGTAACAATTCTATAAACTCATGGATATAGGAAAAAGAGAAGGGGACTATAGTTCAATAGAAAATATATAAAAGTCTACAAATGTTACTGTTACAATAGGTGTTTATATATATATATAAATAAGACTAAAGTACCCTTACTACTAACAACTAATAATTATAATATTATCTAACATCTTTCCTCAAACTCACGATACTTTAATAGGGAGCATCGAGAGTTTGTCAACTAAGAAGCGAAAACGTTTAATGGAATGTGTCTTCGTGAACAAATCAACACACTGCAAGGAGGATGAGATAAACGGTAGAATAATTGTTCAATGTTCAACACGATCACAAGTAAAGTCATTCCAGTGAAGAGGGGTCTTACAATGGTTGTAAGAGAGAGACTATTTTGAAAAATAAAAGGCAGCTACCAAAAGAGAAAAGAGAAGAGCCTTATTCTTGATTTTGTAAAATCAGTCTCAAAAATATCGATTACGTGTTCGTTAACCGTTGGATCGAGCTGATTTTTGGACAACAGGTACGCAACATACAGGTCTTTGTTTTCAACGGTCGGATCGGTGTTCTTTACGTGCTTTTTATTTTTGATCAATTTGCTATCATATATTTGTTGTTGCTACTCACAAGTTTTTGCAAGTTGGGAGAATTTTATATCCGCTACATATTACTTGTTATCATGTTTCTGCGTTTATTCTTATCAGGGCCTTATGTTTAACATTATCGTGGACCTGTTTGGTTGGATTATGGACAATCATCCCCGTTTGCTCGCCACTCTTTGTCATTCTCACTTGTAGCCATGGTGTCATGTTTCAACCTTTCCTTTGGCTTTTGATTTGGTCCATGGTGTCGGTCCATTTCTTCACTTTGGATCTATTTTTGCAATTTGATGAAAGTTGGTATGTTGAGCCTGTGGCCTTCCTCCTTTGAAAAGCCCATTAATGTCATTATTCTTGACTCTAGTATTCCTATTTTTTCTTTCCACTCTAATCAATTCACCGTGCAGAAATTATGGGGTATCAGAGTCTTCTATAATGAACCAAGAATATGCATTTATTCTTATTTCCTAACTATGCATTGCTTTGAACCGGTCTAGTTCTGGGTTTACTTGGATCGGGTGTAGAGCCAAGTTGTTTTCCTAGAAGCTTGACCAATAGTGCATCCTTCCATGGGATGATGCGATCATCTATGTAAGCTTGTTTAACATGGAGTATAGGCAGCAATCGATTACCTTGTACCATTTCAATCTTTGTTGTCTTGTTTGCAAACAAATCAATTTTTTCTTTTGTTGCAAAGGTATGAACCCCAAGACTTTATCACAGAAGGAGGCCTTCGAAACAGTGACGTTTGTTACTCCTTCGTCGTGGCGTGTATCCGGTGGGTCAGGAGGCTTTGAAGGTAGCGGTTGCATGATAGTGGTGAACGTGAACATCATACTACCGCCATAGTCCTTGCAGAAGAAACGCTAGCAGAGCACAACACATTTTTTAGCACATTTAACATTATTTTTTTTTAGTCGGCAACAAATAAATTTGAAATAACTTTTATTATTTTTATAAAAATTATTTGGCTAAATACCATCCGTGGTCCCTTAACTTAATTTCGGTTAACGATTTGGTCCTTTGTCTTTTGTTTTTCTCGATTTGGTCCTTTATGTTTATAAATAATTTCAGCGATACCCTTTAAGTGGAGTTCCGTTAAGAAAAAGTTAAAAAATCCTTCATCTAGATTATTGCATATGTTCATCAAACCTCTAGGAACGATTGCCACTGATCTGAAGTGATTTCTATGGAGTATAAATACCCATAGCTTCAGTCTTAACGAATCAATCCTACTATCAAACTTAAAACAAACTTTGAATATTTTTCTGAAATATTTTCAAAACATAAAGGATAACTTTTTCTGAACATGAAGGAGGAATTTTTTTAACTTTTTCGTAACGAAACCCCACTTAAAGGGTAATGCTGAAATTATTTAAAAACATAAAGGAACAAATCGGGAAAAAAAAAAAGATAAAGAACTAAATCGTTAATTGAAATTAAGTTAAGAGACCGCACGTGGTATTTAGCCAAATTATTTTTAAAAATATAAAATAACAATCACTTTTTAAAGAAATTTAAAATAAACGGATCCTTTAACAAAAAGTTGTCTGGATGTATTCATGTGGAGAACATTAGAGAGGATAGCAACATATGAGTGATGTTGAGAAGAAAACCAATTTTTTAAAAAATAATAAATAAACGTATAAGGGGATGAAACAAGTACCCTTTTAAAAAAATGAACCAATTTATCTGAACGTATTTTGAAAAAATTTGAGTTTTTTTTTTAAATTGAACGGGAGAGAAAAGTATTGCACTTTTTGTTTTAGAGTGATATTTTTCATACCTCACTTTTTTTTACAAATTAGTGTATTGAGTTCGAGAGGTTAGAAGACATAACGAAATTAGTGTTGTCACCGCGAGATCAGACTCATAACATAAAATAAGGGCAACAATTTTAATTCTAGGCTATAAGAGTGGTAGAAAATATAAGTTAAATGACTCTTCAAGAGTAACTAATTCTCAAAAAATGACTGTGTTGAAATCTAGAGCAAGACTTTTGAAGAATAGTCAAAGATGAACAGGTAAAGTTGTTTGTGAATTTCACTACCATTAGTTAGCTGAAACTAGTGAATCATGCTTATGTTGGTTTTTCAAGCGAGGAAGAGCAAAATCTTGTTCATGAGATGGCAATGAACAATATAAAGTCATTGAAAGACAGAAACCATGGCAATTTAACTACTATCAGAAAAATCTGTAAGCATGTGAGCTAGTGGTCAATACGTGTCCTAGGATAGAAGATATGAAAACTGAGATGTTTTGAAGAAACATATTTTTGAGACATTTTCTTAAGTTATTGTTTTGAATTTTGATTTTAGGTATAGGCAATGTATGGATCACATAGGTTGGGGATGCTGTAAAGTGAAATTAGAGCTTTTAAAGTAGATGAAGAAACTAACTAAATGAAGAATAGGGAGAGACAATGGTGTTCCCTTTCTTATCATGATTGTGTCACCTAAGGTTTAAAACTTAAAAAATCATGATTGTTTCCCCTAGTTACAATTTAGTCCTTGAGAATTACATGGAATTACATTAGTAAGGTGGTCACTTGTACTATGACATATGCAACAAAAAACATGACATGATGAACAATATTTGTAAAACAAAAGACAATTTTGAAATATCAAATAAAGAATTATAAATGCAAGATTTGACTCCTTTAAAGTGAAAAGTTGGCCATAACCTTTCATTTGATGATCAATGATTGACATTACTCACTTTAGAGATAAAGTGAGTTTTTGCTCACTTTAGAGAAATCAAATCCATCAATGCAAGTGCCCAATTTCAACCTCATTACCTCCTACTAAACACTCCCTTTTGTGGAAGAGGCAAAACATTCTCAATCACTTCAAAAATGCAACCAGACTAAGACAACTGCAATATTGTAAACCAAAACCCTAATGTATCCAAAAGAAATAAGAAAAAAGAAGCAATTCAAAGCCATAAATACACTACAAAATACTATGGCAAGGTAGAGATATAAGAGATTATCAAAATTACTTTTACAAATACACAATTGCTTCATAAGATATATTCAGTTAACAGAACTACCCAGCATCATTAACTATTTATTATCTGCACCACTTGCAGACTCTTGTCCTGTCTTAACAATGCTTAGATAACCACCGTCCTTTGTAGCTACAGCCGCCGCTTTAATCTCATTGCAATGGTTAATGAATTTGCTCACCTCCTGGTTTAACCAAAATTGAACACAAATGTATACAAAATCAATATTTAAAATAACTATAGTAATCATATCGTCATGACAGATAAAGATAACATTTAGTAAAAAGTTTAATTAAATGCTTTTTAAATAAGAACTTATGTGTAAATCATTTCCACAGTAACGAAGCAGTAAATTACAATCCTTGTATAAGTTGTTTCTAGAAGCTAGCCTAAGGAGCATCCGCAAATAAGAAGTAAACTTACAGCTAAATCATAATCAACTCATTTTTAACAGGTTTTCAAAACACTAGTACAAGTGCTTACCAGTTATAACATAAGATAAGCATCATAAAAGAGTAAAGTTGGTATGGACACTTAATATAAGCTGAATAAACACCTCATAAGGTGCAGAAACACTGCTATGAACACCGCACTAGCTGTATGAGCAGCTAGTGAACATGAATAAACTGTTTCTAAAGTTATCATAAGAAATTTATGAATATAAGCGAAAGACAGCCTATAAACATATCATAAACAATGCTTTTGTGATCTTCAAAATACTTAAACTCCACCAAAAACCCACATAAAAAGAAAATTCATACAAATGACGAAACAAAATTCATGACTTCGATCACTTGACTGGTACCTAATTTCCAAATAGAACAGTATAACTGTTTTGATGTATATTTGAGAAAAATAGAAGAACACGAAAAGCAAACTGCAAAAGAAATAATTATATAAAACCTTATTAACTTGATAAACAGAGGCTGTTTTTGAATTGACTTGTGAAAAACTTATCTGTTTTTTTATTGGCACAAGCACTTGGCAGAGAGTTTGGAGAGCTTATGAAAGCAGGCTTATAGCATGTTCACAAGCTGTTTTATGCTAATTTTGAAAAGCTCTTCAACATAGCTTATGAAAACATCATATTTTCTTTTTTACTATAAAAATATTTTATATATAATTTCTTATATGATAATCACTTATCGTATTAGTGATTAATTGATCTGTTTTTCCCATAATATTTTACTCAAAATTCCCAGCATCAAATACCTGAATCAGAACTGAAAATTGAATCCAGTTCCTCAAAAGAACGAATAAAACAATTATAGAAAAACGAAATGAACTTACACGATCGGCATCCATATCCTTTGTAAACTTGGATGGCTTTACGAATCTCTTCCCTGTCAGGAAAAGGAAACAATTTAAACTACAGAGGAAAATTTCACCCAAAAAATAGTGGGAAAAGAAAGTACCTTTGCGAATCTGAGGAACTTTGCCATGACGATTGGCTGGAATTGATTTCTTCTTAGTTTGCCCCTTAAAAAGTTTCGATTTTTGCGTCATAATTCACTACTTCAAATTGAAAAAATTATTAGGGTTAGGGTTTTAATTTGGTTTATCATTCGAATGCAACTTCTGATATATTTGAAAGAGATTGAAGCTACTAGCGGTCGCATATTGGGCTTTATTCACTCATGGCCCATAACATATTGGGCTTACTATGGGTGCCTCTTTTACCCGCCTCTTTTATCACTTCACTGTGTATTTTTTAAGGAAATTTTACTTGTAACCCTCATTTATCCCTACACCCAAAATTCAGATGAAAAAACTAAAATATCCTCGTATATATTAACAGATACACACAAGTAAGTGCCAAAATTTTCATTTTAAGTTTTTCGGTGGTACAAAACACCACTCCTGAAAACTTTTTTTAAGTTTTTCGGAAATAATGAACTACCGGAAAACTTGTTGGTGACTTTTCCGGAAGTTACCGGAAAATTTCATCCACAAGTTTTCCAATAGTTTCAAATTTTTTTTTTTATTATATTAGTATTTATTTAATTCATTTGATTTTTACTATATTTTTTTCGTTAAGATATAGGGTGGCCACGGTCAGCCCAAAATTTTCAATAATTTTTTAAAAAATACTACTATTTTTACTTTTATTTTACAAAGTGATCTAAAATTTTATATTTTTATTTTCTGTATCCAAATTCTAAAATTATTCTTCCAACTTCTCTTTACCGTCTCTATATGTGTGGAGATGAGTATAAGATGTTGTTCTCAAAGTCAAACGTAGAATTGTGATCTCACGTGTAATTTGGAGGAAACTTTTACGGATGAATTTGATTGAATGTATGTAGTATTAACGCATGTTTTATCCAATAATAGGTTTATCCATGAATTTGATTGAATGTATGTAGTATTGACGCATGTTTTATCCAATAATAGGTTTATCCATATCTGTTAACATTTAAAAAAATTAATAAAATTTAAATTTTTTTTTAAAAAATAAGGGTGTGTACCGGAAAAGTTGGAAAAAGTTTTCCGGTACACACATTTTTTGCTTCTGTACCGGAATTTTTTTTTTTTTTAGTTTTTCGGTAAGACTCTGTGTATCGGAATTCTTGGAAATAGTTTTTCGGAAGTTACCGGAAATCTTTTTAACTGCTCCGGAAACGATCAAATGGTAAAAATAAAAAGTGAAACTGGATTTTGTAAAAAAAGTAAGAAAAAAAAAAGGTATTTTTGGCATTTTCAGAAAATTGTGGGGTATAGGGTTAAAAAGGGGTACAGGGTAAAACTTTCATTTTTTTAAAGGTGATTTCTTCCCTCGCGCCCCGCCCGATATTTTTAAAAATCTCTAATATGTATTTAAATTAGTTAATCTAAAAGTATAAAATATACATTTAAATTATTCAATTCAGACGTATATTAGTGGATTTAGAATATTCGAGTAAGAGAAAAAACCATTTAAAAAAAACATATTTCAGAAAATATCACACTTGTAACAATACTTTGAGAAAAATACAAATTTTTCTATGAGAAAGTATACTTTTAAATGGTAGTGGATTTTTTTTTTTTTTAGAAAAATAAGGTTATAAAAATTACTTCTTTAATATTTAGGAGCTATTTTTGTTGGCCAATAGTAAAAAAATGTTACCTATAAATTGTATACTTTTAAGAGAAAAATTATTGTGCATGGACGGTGTAAACTAATTTTATACCCACAATTAATAAGTACTATTGGTTTCTTCATTTTACTAAACAATTGTAACCGTCGTCATAGAACAACCGCACAATTAATAACTAGTGATGGCCGTCGGTGTAAAATTATAAACTCTACTTTTAAACAATAATTAATGATTTTTATGAATGTGTACGTCTATAATCATATTGGGGAGTCAAGAAAGTTTTTCCCTGACATAGTACCATTTTAATTTTTTGTTAAAAAAGTACATAATTTGACAATAATGTGTTTATTGAGATTCCTATACACTAAAATAATAACCAAGAGGAATGTCTTTAGTTCCAAAAATTGAGAGGGCAGTGGATAACAAGATAGAGACCAGAATATTAGATATTATCACTCTAAAACTATTGTTAGAAGAAGAAGAAGAAGGAACAAGTTATCTCTCTACAAAATGATTGGGTGATTGAGTGGATGATCATGATCGTTTTTGGAACATGGATCGTGACTTCTACATTAATTTCTACAAAGAGAATCAACCTAGTCGGGAGTCAATCATTTCTTGGTCACTGTCATTTTGCTTCATCGAATTGGAGACCTATATAACTTACATTGGCAGATCCATTTCAACATATCTGATGAGAAGGCAATAAAAGCACAAATCGGTTAGCTAATTTTAGCTTGCAACAGAACTCTCATTACATATTTGTTCTAGAGACTCTCCCTAGTAAGCTTAAGAACCTCATTTTTTATGACATAACTAAAACTTGCATGCTTTAGAATATTGGGATATTGGTGCAGTTTCTTAGTTTTTCTTTTCTCATTTGGGCATAAGTTTATTCATCTTACCTCCACCTTTTATAGTAAAAATACAACAGTGAATTTCTCTACCTATTGTAATAAAAACGAAGAATAAAGAAAGTAGAAAAGAAAATGGTGCCAAGATTTAACCATGGAACAATCTCATTATAAAAGGAAAAGCCACATGAATAAATCAAGAAAAATATCTCTAGGATTTACATTAATACAAGAAAAATCTCTCAATCTCATTAACTAATTATGTGTTTGGAAACTGTTCTCTCTGCGATGTTACTGCACATTATTGATGATAAAATTACAAATGGCAAGCTTCAATTCAAGCAAATTTATTGATTTCCCATTGCGATACCAAACACACTATAAAATTATTTACAACATCTGTCTCAACTTTCATCAACTAGGATGGAGATATCATTCTACCTTTAAGAGGACTACAAGAACTTATGGACTTGCTTGCTTGGATACTCCAACTCCTTATAAGTCTGACTTTATTCATGAATAAGATTGTAGATATTAAAAATCTTACATACCTATTCAAAATACAATAATCAAAGAATGTGCATAAATTAATGGATGACTAAGAATAAACACAAAGCACTTGTATAAATACTCCCTTGTTGGAATCAAAACACAACCGACCAACGCGCCTTTGAGTGAGACCACAATCACCATTTTGACAATCCCTAGGAGCTTCATAGTATCTACTTTAGTACTTTGGTCTCACTCTTTATTATGGTGATCAATATGGTGTCAACTGCAGGTTACACTCAAGAATCACAACTCCCCTTTGCAGTTTGTAAGGGTTGAGTAAAGGCACAGAAATATCATATTATTCCGACCTTAACTCCAGTGTATGCCTTTTCTGTTATATTATCCGCTTTGGGTCTTGTGTAAACCCCCATGGTTTAGTCTTTAGTTAAAACAAGTCTCAATGACTTGAGGAGTGAGGATGTTGATAAACTACTATTAGCCTTGATTCCTTAGCAATGCAGGATTTTTTTGTGTACCATAACAGATTAAATTGTGTCAAATATATGACAGGAAGATGTGGCGAAGAAGTTTAACAGTTAACATGTTCAGAAATGGAAAAATTGCTACCTTCATGCGAACGAAATGCTGGGATCATATGAAATCTTCATTTCCTGTAACAGGAGACAGTTCCTAAGTAGCAGAAACATTTTGATAGATAAATCACCAGAAGCCATAAAGAACTAATTTTAATAAAAAATAGATACCTATTTAAGGCGATGAATTACCTGAGATGTACTAGTCACAGCCTGTGAGAAATTGACTACTCTTGCTTCCTTAAGAAAATAAATATACACAATAAGCATTTGCTTTTAATTTTACCAATAATCTCTGCAAGAGCATACACCGTCTTTAAATCTGTGAAATCGCGCTCGATCCCTTACAATAATCTCCCTATTATAAATTTTTGATATAATTTTCATGAAAGCATGACAATCCACACATATTCTAAGGTTCTTTATAACTTGAATTGGTGTTCCATCAACTGTACTAATTAAACCATATGCAACAGCCAACTTCTCACTATGATAATTTAAGACATTTTCCTTGTCCTCGTCGCCAATATCGTGCAATACGAGATTGGTTTCAGCTATATATCCATAAGCTTTAATCCTAAACTTGATCTCATCCAGCTTTGCATATATCTCTTTGGAATTTGGATGACTCTGATCGGCATTTATAAACTTGTGCATCTTACAATCGATTTCTGTGTAACTAAATCCCGGTACTTTCCTGACGTCGCTATTTACCATAGCCTCCCTCACCCTCCCTACATCCTTCCACCTCTGTTGTGCTGCATAAACATTCGACAGCAACACGAAATCCCCACTACTGTTGGATCCCATCTCCACCAGCTTCCTTGACGCCGTCTCAGCCATTTCCACATTCCCATAAGTCTTGCTAGCTCCAAGCAAACTTTGCCAAAAAACCACATCAGGTGACACAGGCATGGAGTTTATAATATCATACGCCTCTTTGAGCCTTCCCGCTCGACCCAACAAATCCACCACACTCCCATAATGCTTAACATTAAGTTTCACCCCGGACACCTTCATCGAATCAAACAATCTAACCCCTTCATCCACCAATCCAGCATGGTTACATGCACACAACGCAGCAAGATACGAAACCGCATCCGGACATGTTCCATCTAAAAACATTCCATCCAAAAGATCAAGCGCCTTATATCCATCGCCATTCATCGCAAAAGCCATGATCATCGTATTCCAAGTGATAAGACTTTTCCTAAAACTCATACTACTGAAAACTGAATAAGCTTTATCAACAAACCCACATTTAGCATACATATCAATAACCGCGTTACAAACAATCACATTCACATCAAGCTTCTCATCCACAACATACCCATGAACAATCTCTCCCTGTTTCAAAGCACCCAATTGTGAACAAGCCGAGAGTGCGCCGAGAACAGTCACCTCATTAGGCTTCCATCCCTCTTCCTTCATCCTGTTAAACAAATCCAAAGCTTCATTGGGTCGACTCCCTTGCGCCAACCCAGAAATCATAGCATTCCAAGAAGCAATATCTCGTTGCGGCATTTCATCAAACACCTTAACTGCATCATCAAGATATCCAGTTTTCGCATACACATCCAACAAAGTGGTGACTAACAATACATCAGCTTCAAACCCAAACCGCAGAAGCTGAGAATGCAACTGGGTTGCTTCGGAGAAAGCTAAAGCACGCGCGCATCCCTTGAGTGCGAAGGAACATGTCAAAGCATCGATCTTTTGAAGGTAGCGTAGCATGCTGCGATACCATAGAATGGCCTGCGTTGGTTCGGAGCTTTGGGCAAGGCCACGGAGAACGGCGTTGTAGTCGTTTGTAGAGGGGTTTTGGATTTGCCAGAAAAGTTTGCCGGCGAAAGAGAGGTCGCCGGAGGGAGAGATGGAGAAGAGTTCGAGGAGCTTGGTGCGGGAAGGGTGGAATTGGAATTTGCCCGTTGTTATGAGATGGGCTTGAAGTTGTTTCATGTGAATGAGAGAGTTGCATTTCTGCAACAATGAATCTATGTGAATCTGAGAGGCCATTCTGTGATCTTAGCGGGAAAAAAAATCATATGTATCATATGAATATATATATATATATATATATATATATATATATATATATATATATATATATATATATATATATATATATATTTT
>JBBPBQ010020323.1:29246964-29287536 GCA_037974755.1 Cicer yamashitae
TTTGGCTTAAATATACGCTCTGCTGTTACTGTTATTAAATTATCATTTTTTACCATCAATATTTCAATTTAAAATGTCAAATATTTAAGTATTAATATTAAATATTTTGAATTAAATAAAAAGTGTAATATAAATAATAACATTAAATAGTCAAAAAATAATTAATTTTTCTTATATAATAATGACAAAGATTTAAGATATTTTTATTGTTTATAATAGACAATTTGATCATTTATGTCTTAAAATGTCAACAATGTTATCATTTGTTTACAAAAATTCATCAAAGTTTTCAAACAAAACCCATACAATTAATTATCATCTTCAATATAATGCAAATTTCATCAAATTCATAATTCAAATATTCAAATAAACTCATATTTTCATTCCTTATTTGATGAGTTTGATGTTGTTGAAGATGAAAATATGAGTTTATTTGAATATTTGAGTTATGCATTTGATGAATATATAAATTTTCTTGAAATTGATATTAAATTTTATGGGTTTTGTTTGACGATTTTGATGAATTTTCTAAGTTTTTGTAAATAAAGGATAACATTGTTGACATTTTAAGATATAAATGATCAAATTGTTATTTAAAATTAAATAAAAAACTAAATAAAAAAAAATAAATGAATGAAGTGTTATATGAAATTAAGTTAAGGGATCGCATGAGCAATTATGCTTAATGACTATTAAAAAAGTTGAAATGGCAAATTGAACAAAGACAAAAATAAAAAACATAAACTTATGAAAACCAAACTTATAGTTAAGTTTTTTTATTTTTAGATTAGTTTACATTCGATTTACATTTTTTTTACGAAAGCTACTTGGTTTTGTTGTTTGGTGCAACAATTCAACATTTCATGCGGTGTAACTATGATGGAATTAAGGTCAATGAACACTTTCAGCTCTAAGAGGAATAGCTTTGTGATTGATAACATCGTCGTTCCAAGATATTTGAAGGTTTAAAATTTTAACATGAGATTTAAAATGGATTTTTTAAAATTTAACATGATATTATTAAATTAATATATTTGACGTTATTTAATATTTTTTTTTTCAATTGAGTTAATATTATTGAAATAATGTTAAATTTATAAAATATTTTTATGTTTTAATTTTGAAAATATTAAAATATGATACCTTTTTATCAAATAAATTTTTTTTGAGACCTTTTAATAAAGTAAATTTTTTATTTTTCATAGAAGCCTAGAGCGATTGTTTTAGTGACCTTACCTTCGAACCAAACTTAATTAAAACTAATGGAACATGCAATCACATAGATATGGTGTTTTGTGAACGAGTTACCTATGTTTCTATAGGTATAAATATTTATACTATGTGTGACATTGTCCATCGCAGGTGTAAACTGTAACACCCCGAATTTTTATCCAAAGCATTACTTAAAAATATATTGATTAGGAACGTTTACGACAAAAAAAAAGTTTAATCAAACTACCTAACATTTATTTATGCAAATAATTAGTAACAACCACGTTTATTTAATATTATTAAGAAAATGTTTATTCAAAGCTAAAACAAAGAACAAGCAATTATTCCTGTTTAAAGTGAACATTATTGGCTAGATAGTGTTAGAAGTGAACATTATTATTATTATTGTGAAATAAGATTCTAAATATTGTGAACCTTAGTAACAATTTAAAGTGAACATTATTGGCTAGATAGTGTTGGGCCAGAATAAGGAATAGAAGGGAGAAAATATTATTATTATTATTATTATTATTATTATTATTATTATTATTATTATTATTATTATTATTATTATTATTATTATTATTATTATTATTATTATTATTATTATTATTATTATTAGTTAACCTTCATCATAACAAAACAAGGCACAAACTCTCACCCCCACTTTCTATTCATTCAGATGGGTTGTGTGGCACCAAGCCACAACCCTTACCCCAAATTCTTCTTGCCTTAGATCTACTAAATAATTATTACTAACAAAGTTACTATAATAAGTTGAACAAGGCGAATAATTACCACACCTAATTTAATATTGGAAAACATATATTTATAGATCTAAATTATTTTAACTAATAATTTTAGAGGATGTTACATAAACATACTAGTTATGGAGAACATATTTTAAAATTTAAAATGGATAGGATGAGAAGTGTAATACTTATCTTTTGAGTTTTGACGGATGTGTGTGTGATTTATTAAAAATTTAAGGTGAATAACCGCTAGATAAATTTATTATAAATTGAGTATAATTTTTCCATGATTGTTAGTATGTATTGTCTTAATTAAATGATTCTTGCTGTTAGATAATGGTTAAATTATATTTTTTTTTCTACGGTAAAAACAACTTTATTATTGGCTAAAATAAACGTCATTACAATTAGATTAATCATGCAATGCAGAGGCATTCTTCATTCACAATAGTGTCACATCTAAATATTAATCCTACTAACTCAAGCACAAAATCAGCAAAAGACACGATTAGTGCAGACCGTAAAGAGGCAACAAGCCAATATAAAAATTCCACCATCCAGTCTAACGAAGTCTTCCAAACTAGGGTAGTGAAAGAAAGGAGATGAGATACCAGAGTCTTTACTCTAATCCAATTAAGAATGGTTTATTTGACTTCGTCACACTCAATTCGACTACAAGTAGTTTTGACATTGTCAAACTTTACCCCAAGTTTGGGAGTCATATGGTTGAAGGAGAGAATGTTGATATAAGTGTCAACCTCAAAAGCATCTACACGTTCTATGTTTTGCTAAAGTGTCAAGCTTAGTTGTGGCATTTTAACAAACACCTTAGATGCAAACGTTTTCCACCCAAATAAAAGACCAATATGCATAGAGTAAAAACACCTCAGACACTAGCAATAACAAGCTCATAGAAAGAAACGACACTAATGTCCGATGATTCAGGCGAAATGCGAATGGGAACCAAAACAAAAGAAGAATGAGTTTATGCAAAATCTTGTACTATAGGGCTTCTTAGACTTGCAAGGCCCAATGTTCCCCACGATGGTAACCCAATGTTTGGCGGCTCAAGTAGTGAAATAACATGATTATCATAGGTCTCCCTAATGAAATAATAATCTACTTCAATATGATTTGTGCGCTAATGAAAAACTAAATTGGAAAAAATTTGAACGACACTTATATTGTCAGCATAGAGAGACATTGGCTTTGTTTGAGTAAATTCAAGTTCATCCAAAATACCACGAAGCCAGATTATTGTAGAACAAGCAGTATAAATGACACAATACTTTGGTTCAGTGGGGGGATTTAGAGACTATTGCTTGCTTATTACTTTTCCATGAGATCAATGAAGAACCAACACATGCATCAACCAGTGACGTCGTTGGGTGTCAAGACACCTGACCTAATCAACATAACTATAAGCAATAATTGTAGGATTTATCCCAATAGGTAAGAAAAGAACTTGTTGAGATGTACCTTTCAAGTATCGAATTATACGACAAACGACTGCTAAGTGAAGATGACAAGGAGAGTGCATGAACTAACTTACCTGCTTGACAACAAATGATGTGTCAGGTCGAGTGATGGTCGAGTAATTAAGACTACCCACGAGTCGTCGATACAATAAGGAATCAGCCAAATGGTTATCGTCATCATGGTGGTATTTAACATTAACTTCAATAGGAGTATCCATCGAGTTAGCTAATTGGAAGCTAGTCATTAAAATTAAGTTTATGGCATACTTATGCTAATGAAGAAATGTACCCTTGGAAGTATAATGAACCTCAAGGCTAATGAAATAATGAAAATTACCTAGGTTTTTCATATGAAACGAGGCTTGCAATTGCTCTTTAAGTTCTTGGATGAATGACTAATCAAAACCAGTAATAATCGTATCAACATAAATAAGAAAAAGAACAATGTCCATAGAGGTGCAATGAATGAACAAAGATGAGTCATATTGGTTTTGAGTAAAAAAAAACCTAAGTGGAGTGGGATGAAACTTCTTATACCACATTTTAGGAGCCTGTTTCAAACCATACAAGGAGCATTTGAGTATGCAGACACCTTTAGATGAAGATAATGTGCCCTAAGGAGGAGTCATAAAAATATCTTTAGTTAGAGCACCATGAAAAAAATGGTATTCTTCACATCCATTTGATGAAGAGACCACCCATTAGAAGCTGTTAGAGAGAGCACAATTCGAACAATTGTCATTTTGGCCACATGTGCAAATGTCTTGTCAAAATCAATGTTATATTCCTGCTTGTTTCTTAAGATAACCAATTGAGCCTTGTAACGTTGAGAGATCCATTAGAATTCAATTTCACATAATACACTCATTTGCAACCTATGAGTTTGATATCAAGAGGGCAAGAGACAATATTCCATGTGAAATTCTCTTGAAATGCCTGAAGTTTCTCATTCATTGTTTTTATCAAGTGCACATCTTTAATAGCATGTGGGTAACAAATAGGAATATATGTTCTAGAAAGAGAGGTAGTCAGAGAAGTATGTGATTAATCATACTTATCTAGTGAATATCTATCAAATGGATGAGACACTATACTAGATCCTATGTTAACTAATACAAGATCAGGTGGAGATCAATGACAGGAAAGGGGCGAGAATGTGATGTATGCGTTGTCTGGTTTAAAATGTTCTATAGATAGAGGCATCATAGTATAGTTGTGAAGAATAGCAATATCAATCATGGTAGAAGTTAGGAAAGGAAACATAAATTGATAATAAAAAAATGTCACATTCCTATAAATGCATAAGCGAGGGTTAGAAACATCACAACTTAATAAACCCTTATGAGAATGATTATACTCTATAATTGCACATTGAACAAATTGTGCTCCAAGCTTATTTTTCAAAAACAGGTGGATGAATAACAACATATACATCCAAAAGTATGTAAAGCACTATAATCAATGTGAGTTTTAAAAAGAGAAAAGAAAGGATAATCAAGATCAATAATCGTAGAAGGTAGGCGATTGATCAAGAAAACGTTTGTGTATTGACCTTCCATCCAAAATCTAGATGGTACCGAAGTTTGGAGAAGTAAGGTGCATGTCACATCAAGTAAATTATTATTCTTGTGTTCTATTATCCCATTTGATTAGGGGGTATTGGGACAAGATCGTCGAGACGATATGCCTTTTTGTTGAATGTATTCTTGAAACTCATGAAACATGTACTCACCACAAGAATCAAAGCAAAATTTTTTTAACACTTGCGTGAAGTTGCGTTTCAACTTATGTTAGAAGTTTCTTAAATATAGAAATCACATCAGATGTATGTCAAAAAAAAGTATTTTCAAGTAAAATGACAACAATCATCAATAAAAATGACAAAATACTTATAGTGAGCATAAGAAACTACATAAGACATATCCCACACATCACTGTGAATCACTTCAAAACAAGTGGAAGCACGATGAGCACTAGACGGAAAAGGAAGTGTTTTATGTAACTCCCCAAATTTGAATCTAAAGCATTACTTAAAATACTTATTGCTTAGAAAAATTTGCGACAATTTTTTTCTTTTTGTAAGTAAGAATACCTAAACATTTATTAATTTAAATAATTAGTAACAACCACGTTTAAGTAATATTATTAAAAAAATGTTTATTCAAAGGCTAAAACTAAGTAAAAGCAATTACTCATAACAGAAGGGAACCCACTTTCGTATTTCTAGTGTATTTTAAAAGTTGGTGACAAAAGATTAAAAATAAACTTAAAATTATCGCAGCAATTCTATTATTACAAAATTGTCTTAAAAAAAATCTATTTTTACCCCACGTTTGCCACACATCAATACTCATCAACTATTCTTGAATCTCCTTGAACTCATTAGTACCTAAAATGTTAGAATGTGCAAGGGTATAAATCAAACAAAAAAAATTACAGGGACTAAAATCAAAATGAAACATATTTACAAGGACAAAAAATATATTTAAATCTTTCTTTTAATATGAACTTATGTGTGATAATTATTTGTCTTGTTCAACTTATTGTAGTTGATAAAGTAGTTAGTAAGAATTATTTAATCAATGAAGGAGTTATATATATATATATATATATATATATATATATATATATATATATATATATATATATATATATATATATATATATATATATATATATATATATGTAGATGAGTTTTTTTTTATCTTTAAGGGTTTGTGGCTTGGTGTGACCCAACCCATATGAACGAGTAGAAATTTGGGCTACAGGTTTGTGGCTTGATTTTCTATGATCAAGGTTAACAAAAAAAAATTGATATTTTCTCCCTCCTATTTTTCGTTCAGGCCCAACACTATCTACCCAACAATCTTCACTTTAAATTTTCACTAAAATCCACAATTTTTTCATACTCAGTAATAATACGCAGAAAAACAAAAGATAATTGATTGGTAATAAACAGAAGTAAAAATAATCTTCCCACTTTATGTCCCATTGCAACCATCTTCCCTAACACCTGATCTTGCACAAGACAACCAACTTGAGAAAATTAACATTGCATTTGTTGTCTACCAATTGACAATAAATTAGAAGCAAGTCCAAATAATACAAGCACATCCCAAAAAGTAGAATTTATGTCACCAACATTAGTGATAGAGATGGCATTACCATCAATGATTTGAATTTTTTTATTACCACGATAAGAATGTAAATTGTGCATGTATATGGAGCATCCTATCACGTAGTTAGATGCACCAAAATCAAGAAACAATGGGCGAGAAACATGTCGATTGCGACGAGATAACGCGCGATTCTGAAATCACGGTGCGCCGGATGTCCTCGTCGTGTCACGTCGCATCTGGGTGTGAAACTGCTGTCAACAGTTTCTTCTTCTTCTTCTTCTTCTTCCTCTGTTTTTCTTCCTTTGTTCCTTTGTTTTGTTTCCCCTGCTAATTTTTGTAAGAAGAATGACATCTTCATCTGAAACACCAACAACCAACAACAAAGGCTTGTTTAAACCTACTGGTGAAAACCTTGACATGGCTTGGAAGTGTAATTCTTTGGTGGATATTAATGACAAGAAGATTATTACTTGTGATTTTTGTGGGAAGGTTACGAAAAGAGGTATTACGAGAGCAAAATTGCATCAGATGAGGATAAGGGGAGATGTACTCCTTGTAGGAAAACACCGGTTGATGTAAAAGCAAACAACTAATGATTCCTATATGGCTGATATTAGTATCGATGACTAAGACGATGATGTTGTACAAGAAATTGCAAATGTTCGGGTAGAAAAAAGGTCTGCAACAGGTATTGCTAAGACGAATGTTTAAGGCCCTATGGTTGTGATTATGTTTAAAAATCTGGAGGTATCTCAAACAATGACAATAGCAATGGCCAAACGTCAAACATTGATAAAATAAGCTTATGTGAAAGAGGAAAGGGAATTAAGTAATCAATATATTGGTTGTTTCTTCTACAGGAATGGTATTCCTTTTAATGTTGCGAAGTCTAAAAGATTCAATTTGATGATTAAAGCAATTGGAAATTGTGGAGCACACTTAAAGCATCCAAGTTACCATGAGATTAGAGTTATATTGCTAAAAAAGGAACTAGAGCTCACAAAGAAAATGTTACAGGGACTTGTAATGGAGCGAACTCAATATTGATGTTTTATCATGTTAGATGCAAGGGCGGATCGAAAGGCTAGGACATTGATCAATTTATTGGTCAACAATCCAGGTGGGACTATGTTCGTAAGTAGTATTGATGGTTCTAGCTTTATGAAGATCAGATTGAAGATATTTGAACTTTTAGACACATTTGTTTAAGGAATTGGAGTGGAAAATGTTGTACAAGTTGTTATCGACAATGGTAGCAACTATGTCTCGGCGGGTAAGAATTTTATAATAGTCATTATCCAATTTGAAATATTAATTATATGTTAGTCAACCATATGATGTGATTCATTTATTTTTATGTTAGGAAAATATTTAGAAGACAATTATCCTAATCTCTTATGGACTTCATGTGTTGCCAATTATGTGGATTTAATGCTAGAATATATTGGAAAGTTGCCTATTGTTAAGAGGGTCATCGAAAGAGGACAATTTCTTGTTGGGTTCATCTACAACCACGCCAACACCCTTAACATAATGAGAAAGTTCACCCAAAAAGCTGAATTGGTTAGAAGTGGAGTGACAAGGTTTGCAACTATATTCCTCACTCTTCAAAGGTTATATAAACAAAATAATAACTTGGGAAGAATGTTTGTATTAGAAGAGAAAGTGAACACAAATGCATCAAAAGATCGTAAGGGAAAAAGGGCATATAGTATTGTTATTAATGTATCATTTTGGAATGATGTTATATTCTCTCCCAAGTCAATGGGGTCGTTGGCGCATATTTTAAGACTAGTTGATAACGAGAAAAAACCGACAATGGGTTACATATATAAGGCAATGGATAGGGCGGAGGAGTCTATTGCAACAACGTCCAATGAAAATGAGAGAAAATACTATGAAATTTATGCAAATATAGATAATAGATGGGAGTGTCAACTTCATCGTCCATTGCATGCAGCAAGACATTTCCTTAACCTCATCACTTCTACAGTAACCCAAATGTTGGCAAAGATCCGGAAGTGACACGTGGACTTTCTAAAAATTCTAATGATAATGATGAAGCTCTAAAGGAGATTGCTCAATATAGGAAAGCGCATGACATGTTTGGTATATCTTCTGCAATTAGAATGAGGTCTATTGTGTCCTATGGTAAGTTAAAATACAATGTTTTGTTAATTTAAAATTACATACTTGATACTTATATGTAAACAATGGGATTAATTATTTATTGCATTACAGCTGAATTGTGGACCATGTATGGAAACCATGTTCCACATTTGCAAGTTGTTGCAATCAAAATATTAAGTCTGACATGCAGCTCTTCAGGATGTGAGCGCAATTGGAGTACATTTGAGCAAGTAAGTAATTGTTAATTGGTTTTCTTATATAATTGGATATAGTGAATTTGAAATTAATTTTTTTCTTTTAAAATTGTAATATAGATTCATTCTAAGAAGAAAAGCAAACTTGAGCACCAAAGGCTACATGACTTGGTTTTTGTGAAGTACAACCAAGCTCTTAAATACCATTTATGATAACAAGGATTTAACTGAGATGACTTGACTTAGGAACTTGTTGGTGATGCAGTTGGGGTTAATGAACCATCAAGACTTACTAGACACCAATCAAGAATCACTGCAACTATGGCTAATGGAGATGAGAAGGTGGAAGAAGAAGAGTTTGAATCAAGTGATGAACAAGATAATGTTGATGTGGTTGAAATTACAAGTGAAGATGAGGAAGATAATTTTGCATGATTTTGATTGTTTTTTAGTTTGAGTAGAACTTGATTACTTTTAGAACTTAATTTTGATTACTATTAGATCTTGATTTTGATGTTAGATTTTGGTTATGAAATATGAAGTATGATTACCCCTTTAATTTTGTGTATTTTATTTTTGCTACTTTTTTTAGTATTTTTGTCTACTATTTGTATTTTATGTTTAGCTTATATATTGTTTTTTGGTCTTCACAATAGCGGTCATCCCGTTATTCCATTTTCGTGGTTGGGCGCTCCGCGCCACTATCCGAGACTGACAACATAGGTGAATGCCCTAGGTTGAAAGAGTCGAAAATACCATTTGTTCGATCATTTTAGGTTGTAAAACACCACCATCAAATGCACTAATTAGAGATGACATGACCCCACTGGTTGCAGTAATTGCAAAATTTCTTACTGCACTACGATCAACATGCCCAAATTGTTTACATGAGAAGCATTGGACCTGTAGCATATCACAGTCTTTACCTCTACTTCGAGCAACAAATGACATGATTCCTTGGGTAAGGACAACATCATTAAACGCAATGAGCAACAAGATCAATGCATTCAAAACCACAAAATCGCAACCAAAACGCAAACTATGAGCAACCAAGACCAAACTGAATACAAGCAATACCGAAATCGACGCAAGCACAAGTACCAAGAGCATGAAACACAAGAACCGAGCATACAAGAAAACGCACACCAAGAGTAGGTCACAATTTGAACAAAGGCAACAGGTCGCACACACCAAACCAAGAAGACATAAATTAGAAACCAAGTCACATGTACAAGAAAACAGAAACCAAGACCAAGAAACAAAGATTATCGTAGGCTCTAATACCATGTTAAGAATTTTGACTTCATGCCTTTCTTCATTCTTTCTCCACTATAAATAGTACATGCACAATTATAGACATTTACAACTCATAATTACAAAGATTGTATTGCCTGATTTTGTTAGCCTAAATTAGGAAAATTAAATATACTAATATGTAGTCCATGCCAAGCACAGATAAATTATTCGATCAACCAAAACAATAAATCATAAATAAATAAATAAAATATGGTATATTACAAAATAAATAAAACATACAATATCATGTATAATAAAAACAAAAATTGTGTTCAAATTATAATTTAAAATGAATGTCATAAATAAAATTATGTTGTTTGGTATAGTTGATTGCACATTACGAAAAACTTCACAATAAACTACATTAACAGTCTCGTCATGTACTTGATCAAGTTTGGGTTATTTGTGAGTTTCTTGACTTTGTATGACATTTCAAATCGAGTTTCACGACTCACATTTGAATCAACTTTGAAAAGAAAGGTAGAATTCACTAGATCGGAAATTTCTTTGGGGATGATTCCAGATGAAATATCCTATAACCATTAGTCAAATAAAGTTGAGGTTAGCTAATTATGTACGAAAACATTTAATGTTATTATGTTTAATATATAGTGATATAGTGCTTGTGATACAAAAAGGACGAACACACATACCCCATATGTTTCAATCAATTATGCTGCTGATTTTTTAAACAACATGGAAGCATCCCGATCAAATATAACAAAGGTGGCTGAATCAATTTTGTCAATCACACGAAGTTTAATTCTATAGCGAGGGTAAACATTCATAACATGTTTGTTACATTTTCCACAATAATACATCACTCATCAGTGATTACTTTCTTATTGCACACGCATGTCGTGTACCACTAGTCGTTTGTGTCAACGACATATTTCACAGTGTCCATGACGATAAAAGATGACTCCTAGCAATAAATACAAATTATAAATGTATCGATTCAATTGAAAATAACAAAAAATAATAATTTATTTTAATCATAGTTATGTGTTTTAATGAAATAGTTTATATGTTACAAATTATGTTATAAATAAATAGTAAATTAATAATAAATCATAAAAAATATATCTATATGTATTTATGAAAAACGTTAATATGAGAATAAATGAAAATTATGTCAGATTTAATGTAAAATATAAAAGATAGTGATTATGTATCTATTAATATAACTACAAAGACTTTAAACTATTTTATAATAGTTATTAGAAATCAGATCTGTGCTTGGTAAGTCGATTGCTTTTGATTTCTATATATATAAAAAAAATTGAATTAAATATTAATCGAATGGTTTAATATTCTTTAATATGAATTGATCGATCTCATTTATTTGATTTAATTTGTTACTATTCTGAATATGATTAATTAGTTTATAGATAATAAAATTATTTACTACGTCACACTCTTTTAGAGCTTCCATTGTTTTACTTGGAGTAAGTTTGAGGAACTCTTCTTCTTCACAAACCGTTGATTGATCTTGTATACAACAAATACCAAGCGACGGAGAATCATTCTTTTCAGTCATCCTATAAATATTGATAATAAATATTAAATGTTGTTAATGAATATTTAGTGTTTAAATATATTAAATATAATGTATACGATATTAGTTAAAATATATTAAAATAATTAAATACATTTTTTTCAAAGGTATTGCAGTTGAGAACTCAGGATTCAATATCAACTTGGTTGAGTAAATGAAATTCTAAATCGTGGGAGTATCTATTCTCCAACAACGATGTTTCTTGTGAGAATTTAAATACAATGAGTAGTAATAAGATTGTATGGTTTTTAATATTAAAGAAATTCAATATTATTTGTAATTAATCTAAGGCTAATTTATTTCTTATAAATGTTTGTATGTCTTAGATATTTAAGGTCAATGCAATATATCAATAATAGCCAATAAAAATTAAAAAATATAATAATATAATCAGTAATTTGGAATTTAACAAATTCAAAAATGAGAAGCAAATTATCTTGCCATAGTTTTACTTTTGCTAACATCACAATGACAATCACATTTTCAGTCTCACGAGCAGCAACGAATGAATTAAGTTCGTTGACATAACCTTAAAATAACATAACCTTAAACTTGAATCTGAAAATATATACACAAAATATATATATATATATATATATATATATATATATATGTATATATATATATAAAAGATATAGACATATATATAATATGTAATTAAAATAGTTGACATATTATAATTAAAATAATGCGTGAAATAATATATGTAATTAATATATTATTAAAATAATATAGATATATTGTATATGGTTATTTAGAAAAAAGATTATAAACGTTGTTTAAAGATTAAAAAATTATATAGTTATAGTATGAATGCTTATCCATCGTAGTAGGCAAATTCTATGACAACTATTTTGGTCTTGACACCATTTTCTCTTGTAATCTTTTTTGAATTCCAACACCAGTCAAAATATCCATGATATCTTGAAAAGAAAACATCATTAGTCGAAGACAAAATATTATGAATAGTATATCATAAAAAGTTAGATTTGATAATTATGATTAACAATAAAAGGAAATATTTGATACTGACCAACCAAAAAGTCGGTATCATAATTTTGGAAGGAACCTTTTCATCATCGATAATTTTCGGGATAAATGTTGGAAGGAACCTTTCCATCATCGATAATTTTCAATTTGGTATTAAACTGAAAGGTTAACTTATACTCATGTTTTGTGGTACGATACGACCCACTATATGCTGCAACCCCAAAGTTAGCCATAGAATAGACACAATCCTCTTATAAGTCATTTTTGAACTTGTAAATTAACGTTCTACGCACAATTTCATGTATTCTATTAGCCTATAAAAAATAAATTTGCCGATTAATAACTTAAATTCAAAGCATATGTGAAATTTATTAAAAAAAATTAAGCATACATCAAATGGATTAACAAAATTTAACAAACAAATAGTACATACATTTGAGTCCATGAGAATCATGTCAAGTGAGAATGGATGTTTGTCACACGCAACATCCCTGACAACACATAGTCGTACCACACGAACATTCAGACTCCATGATTCTTTTGTTGCGTTGATTTCAGAAATGCTATCGTTGGTTCTTGGTGTCCTAGGTAGGATTGATACAAATTTTGAAGGTGCAAACACGAGAAAGGGGTTGAATTGTGTTTGACAAAGTTGATAACTTTTTGCTAATTAGATGAAGGTTGGTTGGTTTTTATGAATTACTTAGATAAGAAGCAATCGAATTCAGAAGCAGCAAACAATGAAAGCATAAATAATTTGACACATATATTTATCCTGGTTCACCACTAACTTGGCTACATCTAGTCACCTCATTCAGAAGGCTTTAATCCACTAATTAAAATACATTGAATTACAAAGCACCTGACCCTCCAAGTCAGTCTTCCCAAACAGCCTGACAACCCTAGACTTTTGAGGAACTAACCACCTTGACCCTACAAGCCAAGTCTTCTCCTAATAACCTAACAACCCCAGATTGAAGAAGGAACTAAACCACTATCGGGTGGATACAAAAGATTGGAACTTGAGTAGTTGCTTCCAATAAAGCTGATAATAATAATAACTCTCACACTCTAAGAAAAGAACAATCAAAGAATATTTCTAACCTGAACAAGTGTTTAACTCTAAGATGAATTGAGAATTTTGAGCTTGAGTTCTTCTACTCTTTTCAGCTTTTTGATGATTTTCTTCTTCAGCCTTGAGTATCTATTTATAGTTAAAATTTGAGCTTCAATTTAGTCTTTGTTTAATTTTGAATTGTATCTTGCTTAGATTGAGTTTCTAAATTTTTCAAATTGATTATGTTCCTATTTTGTTTAGATTGAGTTTCTAAATTCTTCAGATTGATTTTGTTTGCATTTTGTTGTAGATAAATCTTGATCAAATCTTTTACAAATGTTGATCAAATTTTCTTCAAATCTTCTTAAAATATTCTTCAAATCTTGACCATATCTTCTTTTCAACTTGGTCAAAGATTTTCTTCAATTATAAATATGAATCAAATCTTATTTTAGTTTTTAATCAATTATAAAGTTGAATCAAATCTTATTTTATATTTTTTTCAAATACATGAATCTTCTTTCATACTCTTTGAAATCAAATATATTGTTTTCATAAAATACTTTGTTATCATCAAAACTCTAAGTATAAAATCAACTTGATTCCAACAAATTTGTTTTCATCTTTGGTACGACTTCGTAATATATAGACAAAAGCCTACTACATTTAGGTTAAAACGATTTTTACAAATACAATTTCAATCAAATTTTCAAAATTGTCATTTTAAAAATTTTCCAAAAATTTATGCCAATTTAAATAAAAACCATTCAAAAATTAATTTGATTATTATCATTCAAAAATTTGACATTCAATATTTGTACAATATTTATAGAAATTAATTAAGATTGACAGATACACATCTTTGTGATTGATAGATGTAATTATAACTTTATGTTATTAATACTAATTATAACTATTTATTACTCTTAATATATTTTTAATGATAAATAATAAATTTTTCGTAATTATTACTTTATTTGTCCAAATTGATTTTTTTGTTAACATCCCACGATCATTAATGTGAATACTCAATATGAAATCATTAAATAATAAGTAACCTAATATCATGCTACGCAAGACATTTGTTTAAAGTGAAGTTAACATTTTCATATTGCATAATAATCAAAATCAAATGATAAGGTTCTGGCAAATAGAGCTGAAGTAAAACTAAACAGAAGATAAACAAGGTGAAGCAAAGGACATTAGAGAAGAGAAGAGAAAGTATTTTCATTCAATGTAATTTCTGCACAAACATACACATATAAGAATAATCAACACTCAAGAAACTCCGCCACAATCATCTAAAAAAATGTGACTCTACTTTTTCTCATGCTGCAGCTTCCTGCTAGCTATGCTGATAATTGAAGACTCTTGAAGCTTGATGTCTACTACCATTATTAGTCGATGTACAATTAGATGTACAATTACGCTCTCAGGAGCTATAAACAACGACATATATACCATATACCGATATTGTGGAATTCCAATCACAAATAAACACACAACATTCGACCCGATTGAAAAACCATTACGCCTATTCCCTTATCTTCTGGACTCCGACCCATCGAGCATAATCCACCCACCTATTCAAGGTAAGATTCGCGTAACGAATAATGAAGACACAAGATGAAACAAATATATAGTAAATTATATAGACGTATAAGTTAAACCGATAATAATCTTACAATAGCGAGCCCAAGAAAGTGTTTCCGGTTCTAACAGCAAAGCAAATTGCACTAAGCACGAGCTTGTGTTGGTGAAGCAAAGGGTCTAGAATTCGTTGTTCGATAATTCCAGCAAGAATTTGGTACCTGGTAGAGAACAAACACAATTTTTCCTTTAAATTATGCAGATACAAGTCAAGAAGAATTCATTACAAACTTACAGTTATGACTAATGATGCATCATTGAGGGTAAAACCCAATTAAACTTGAAGTTTTTTATACTAAAGTAAATCGTATGTAAACATAAGAGATGATCTAGCTCATGGATCAATCAATGCATGCTAGCTCCCTCATTCAATGGAAAACTAATCATTTCATTTTATTAATTTTTCCTTCGTCTAAAGAATAAAATAAAGTAAAACTACCTTAAGTTGCTAGATACTGCCATGTAAACTCCATAGGCAACACTCGTTGATAATACCGGTACATCCTCAGCCTCGTCAGCAAAAGATTTATCAACAACCTTCCGTGCGTTAATCAATGCATTTGTTACACCAGTACCAATCTGAAAAGGCAAGCAATGCAGTCACCCCACTGATGCATATACTACCAGTCTACAATTATATACCAATTCTTACATGGCGAGATAGATCTCCAAGCCAGTGAGTTAAGCTTCAACTTCGCATTTTTGTTAACAGAAAGATATATCAACGACCATGCCTTTAAAAGGTTGAAAGGTTTACCGATTGTAAAAAGTGTGTCTCTATAAAAACAATACCAATTCTTTTGTTCTGAATTTCATAATGAGTTCAGACAAAAACTACAGAATAGCATTCGTAAGGGTCTGAATTAAGTCCACTAAAAGAAAGATCTTTAAAGAGAATTAACCAAAAACTAGAAGAAGCTGGTGTATATGTTAGCACGTAAGATGTTAAATACCAATGATGCACCAGTCCCAACTGCAAATAGCTTTGCTCCATTCCTCTGCACAAGAGATGATTATGTTAAAAATATTGAGTAAATCAGCATTTTTATTCTCGAAATTGTAAGCGTCAAACAATTTAGTCCCAAAAATTTACGAAAAAAACAAACTAGCCCCTTAAGTTATAGAACATCAATCAATTTAGTCTCGCCGTCAAAATATCTCTTTAATAAACATCGTCAAAACCAATAAAAGATCTACATATTGTTGGTATATATGTAGATTGATATTTTTCAACTTAAGAGACTAAATTGTTGTTTCGCAAATTTGAGGGACTAAATTGACCAATCCTTACAATTTCGAGCACTAAAATACTCATTTCTTAGAATCCATCACATACCACAATAGCACCTATTCTTTGTATAAGTGAATACGAGGTTCCAGCCAAAGCAACCTGTAGAGTGTTGACAAAGTTAAACACAATCACACAAAAACAATATCTATCAAAGCAAGAAAAAGTAAAATAAACAAAAGCAGATGAAGTTCCCAAGCCGTAGCTCAAGTGATAGAGCAAAGACATCCGAAGGAGGATCAGGGTTCAAACTCTAGCTACTAACATAATATACTAAAAACTAACATTTCTTTATGAAAAAAACAAAAGCAGATGAAGAGTTGTTTTGTTTAACCTGAAAAGCATTTTCAGGGCAGCCATAGAAGAATTTGGCAATAAATCCAGCACTAACAGCAAGTGGTGGTCGGAGAGAAACAGTCGGAGCAGGAAGCCACACAAGCATAAAATCTGCTACAATGGCCATTACCTGTTAATTAATTAAATTAAACAATAAAAAACATGTGATTATTATAAAAGATAATTTGGATATATCATACAATTTCTGGAGAAAAAAGGGGGGTTTCAAATAGACTTAAACAATAGATAAACAAAAAGATATAACATACCACATCGGCACAAACAAAATCAAGCTCTTTCGTAAAGTTTTCTTTGCGCTTCTCCAATTCCGCAGCAGTCTGAAATGCAAACGCCATATTTGTTACACATGGATGATATGCATGATCAATGCTTCACATAAATAGTCAAATTCATAAAAATACTAAGAATAGAAAATAAATAACTAGAAGTTTCCTACTTTGTCACAATAATTAGTTGACTAAGAAAATTCTAACGATTTGCTAGATAACAGGTTTAGTCCAGAACATATTGCATTGTATCAAAGACTTCATTTGTTAAAGCCAGAAAGAGGGAGCTAGTATGGAGTGATTTAGGCCGAGTTTTGATTAGCTTATCACTTATTGGAGCTTTCAATTAAAGTTTATAGTTCATCACTTAAAAAAGCCCTTATAATTTATAAGCAGTCCTTATGGATTTATAGATCAAGGTTTTAAAAAACGTCCGCGACCGAGAAAACAGACGCGACAAAAAGGTAAAGGTCGCGGCTGTTACCGTTTTAAGGACGTGAAGAGAAATCACATAAAATTACCGTGACGCTCGCAACAAAACGCTGTTTCTATGAAAAGTAATCCGAGAATCCTGTTTTTTCATCTCATGGATAAAAAACACATTTTCAAAATGTATCCAAACACTACCTTACCTCCTTCTCTAGTTCTTATCTTCTCTCATCTCTCAACCAATATTATATATTATTATATAACAGTATAAATAATTTTATTAAGGTTTGGGGAATGCTGTGAATAATTCACACTGCGACGACCGCAATCCGTAGTGCAGCATCCGTAATAGCTAAAATCGCAAAATCCTTAATGCAACCGCTATTAAACCTTGTTGAAGATGTTCATGAAGGAGTAAAAATGAGAGTGTCTGAACTAATTGAGATGTAGATGCTAACTTTAACATCAACAGGAGTTGTTAGTTACAAAACTCAGTTAAATGTAAGATTATTTTAATAGTTCTTTTTCTTTCCACAAGTACTTCCTGAGAATTTTATCTAAAATAGCTCTTTTTGTATGAAGTATGTTCAAACTTTGATGTCACCATTAAAAAATATAATCTTCATTGTTACCTATAACTATTTGTTAAATATTATTTCTCTTTACCATCCTCTGTTTTCAGAGTTCTCAGAATTCAATAAATTGACTATAGCAAAAATGTTGGACGGATCAAAATAATATAATACACAATTGTTTAAAAATAAAAGTGCAAACTTAAATATAATAAAAAAATTAGTTTGCTGTACTTAATTATAAGCTAATTTTAACTAACTTTTCCTACTTAATGTAATTATTTTAAAAATATCACTCACTCTTTCAGTAAAAAAAATAATATCTCTCACTCAACTCAATACAAGTGAAATGTGAAGACCATTTTTAATAAATATCATCAAGAGAAGTTCAGAAACTATATTTTATTTTTTATATGAAATCAATAAAATTAAATAAACTTAACTAACATTTTTAATATTATTAATATGATTGTAGATACTAGATAGTTAGTTTTTATTGTTTTCAGCTAATTTCCATGAGCTCTCCAAATAGCTTATGAAAACAGCTTCTATGAAAACAATTTGACTTCTATTATCTTTTGTTGTAGAAACAACTTATACATAAGCACTTACACAATAAGCACTCATGCTATAAGCGCTTAATTAAGCTATTTGTCCAAACAAAAATGTCTTGGAAAATTACTTGTTTACCTTATGTTATGTCAATTTAGAAATTAAAAAAAAGCATTGACTATTTTTCTACCGGTACACTTATTTATTATATCTCAATCTACATAACTATTGCACTAACTGCGTTATAAATGAGGATATTTTAGTCACAATTGCTTATTTTATCAGAAAAATCAAGAATGATTTTCTTAATAAAAAGTGAGATTTGGATCCTCTCCTTCAAATTCATTCCATCACTCTCTCCTTCTTCTATCTCTCTCTTAATCTTATTATCTCTCTTGATTAAAAATAAATAAATTAAGAGAGAAAGTCAATCTCCTTGTTACTGGACCAAATCCTATTTTTTCTAGTCAGCATATCTTCATTATTTTTTAACTCATTGAAAAGTATATTTAAGACAATAACATTGAATCAACTTTTACAAGGTATCTCTACAGTTGCAAACCAAGACTAATCTATCGAGAAAGCTAGCATGCATTTAAAGAATCTACCTCCAAACTTTTCCAATTGTACGTAAGAGATCCAACATCCATTAAATGATTAATACTATAAATAACCATAATACCATATTGATACAAAGAATCAAAATGAATATGAAAGGAAAATGAACACAATAAATAAAGAGATTAATTTCTGTATACACATGCATCATAGTGCCACTTTTTCCATTTTTTAGTTTAGTTCCTAAAATATCCCCACATAAACTCAAAAAAGAAAAATGATTTGATCGGATGCATGTGTAAACAAATTTTAAACTTTGAGTGTATACAAATTAAATTCATAAATAATTAGATAAATTTAGCAACAATAATAAATCTCCAAACCTTTGTGAAGATGCCAACACCACATTCCATAGCAACCTTAGCTAGGAACAAATCATCAGCAAGCAATCTTTCCCTAAACCCTCCAAAATTAAGCAACCACCGAAACACACTCGATTTTTCCAACTCAAAGAATCTCTTCACAATCGAACCCGGCACTCGTCCCGCCTTAACCGCCTCCGCTAAATCCGCTGGCAAATACTCCAACGGCCTACCGACCTCCGCAAGAGCCATCAGCGCTTCTTCTCTGTTCCGATCCCTATCCTCCGATTCACCATCACCACCACCATTGGCTCCTCCTCCACCGCCGCCTCCTCCGGTGCCAATTCCTCCGCCGTTTCCGGATGCAAAAATGGCGGTTTTTATAGGTTTGGAAACGGGAGAACGGGAAGTGAAGAGGTTGGAAGGAGAATGTCGACGGCGAGAAATGATGGTGAGAGTTGGTAGTGGGAGAGAAGTAAAAGAGTGATGGTTTTGAGTGGGGAGAGAGAAAGAAGGTGAGTAGAAGTTGGAGAATGAAGAAGCCATTGTAGAGTGCGGAGTGTAGGTGATGATGGAGAGGAAAGGTAGTTGACGATTGTCTGTGTGAGAGTGTATATTGACGGTTGAACAAGATTGCTATTGACAGACGCCACAAAAATCGGACTCACTTTGGACATGTGGGTGTGGCCCTGTACATCATGCCCTTCCCTCATTTTTAATTTAATAACTGCTAAAGACATGTCTTACCAGTTTTAAATAGTTGATTAAGTCGGATAACTACGTAACTGTTTTTTTTTTATTTTTTTATTGTTAATACCTTATAATTGATATAATCAGAAGTACTCTACTGTAACGTTGAAATATATGCAATTAAATTATTATGTAATAAAGATAAATGTTAAGTTAAGTTTAAAAGAAAAATTAATTAATAATATATATATAAAATTGAAGTCATGATTGTTGATGAATTTTTATATATTTGTCTCGTGATGTTTTTATGTATCAATGTTATATATTAGTCTTGTGTTTTTTATATTTATCAGTTATAAATATTTATCTCACGCTTTTTATATTTATCAGTAATAAGTGTTTATTCCGTGATTTTTTTTTCATTTATCAATGACAATTATGTGCCACATGTTTTTAATTTATCAGTGACAAATATATGCCACTTTTTTTTTTTATATTTATCACTGTTAAGTATGTGTCTTGTATTTTTATTTTTATTTTTTAAGTATCAATACATTTGTCTAGTATTTTTATATTTATCAGTGATAAATATTTATCTCAAGTTTTTAAGTATACATTTGTGACAAATATTTATCTTGTGTTATTTTTATGTATCAATGAAAAATATTTGTTCCATGTTTTTTATATTTATTGATTATAAATATTTTTCCCTTTGTTTATATTTATCAGTGATAAATATTTATCTCGTGATTTTTTTAAAAATTTATCGGTAAAAAATATGTGCCCCGTATTTTTTTATATATCAATGACGAATATTTGTCCAGTGTTCTGTGTCTTAATTTTTTATGTATCAATAACTTATATTTGTCCCATATTTTTTTTTTATATTTATCGATGAAAATTATGTGTCCGTGTTTTTTTAAGTATCAATGAAAAATGATTGTCTCATTTTTTTTTTATTTGCCAAGTATTTTTTTTATGTATTATTGACAAATATTTTTTTCATGATTTTTTATGTATCAATGAAAAAACTTACTTTATAATATTTTACTATTAACTTTTGTTTTTATAATCTACAATACACTATAAGAATTCTCAACTATACCAAAAATACAATTTTGTCCTTCATAAATTTAACCTGCTACAATACACTATAAGGATTCTCAACTATACCAAAAATACAATTTTGTCCTTCATAAATTTAACATTTGCAAAAAATTTAAGGTCACAATTGTAAATTACTCTAACTTTCTGCACATAACCTAACTTCTTCAAATAACCCAACTTCAAATTTTTGTCATTTTGAAATATTTCTGGTTTACACACTGCAACACTCCAACATTTATGCAAATCAAATAGATTCACAGAGAAGAAAATCAAACAGATTCATGGAGAAAAAAATCAGAGAGATTCAAGAAGAAGAAAATTGCAAATGGAACAACATAAAGAATGGATTGCCACAATATGTGATACAAGTATGGTCAAAGTTTGTCACTTCCTCCTTCAAACCCATTCTAATTTTCAGTTCTTCCTTCTATGGACATTTACATATGTTATCTCTCTTTCAGTTCTTCCTCATATTCCTCTTATTCATGATATGATATACTTCTCTTTTTTTTCTTGATCCTCATTTTTATATTTTACATGTCTTTTCTCTTTTGCATACCTCATATCATCTCTCTCAAAATCTCTAAGCCTTCTTTCTTTTTCTCTATTTCTTCTTTCATACATCTTTTCCTCCTCACCATAATCTCTATATCTTATTTCTTTTTCTCTATTTGTTCTTTCATACCTAATTTCATCCTCATCATAATTTTCACCTCGTCTTTCTTTTTCGCTAAATCTCCTCTCATATCTCATTTCCTTCTTCTCATCATAATATTTATATCTTCTTCTCTCTTCATGAAATCTATGTCTACTTTTGCCCTTGATTTCGAACCCATCTTCATTTTGAGAAGATCTTCCATGATGAGATCTCCTATCTCTTTGATTCACGAGCTCTTTTATCAAGACATATTTGAGTATTCCAAATTTTTGTAAAATGATTCATAAGAGAAGCGGTTCTAGGAGAAGGGGGATTTGGTTTACTTCCACTCATGATGTCAACAACAACAAATAATAATCAAGTAAATGACAAGAACACGTTAAGAAAATAAAAATAATGTCATCGCCACTCACTAAGAATTTACACTCAAGAAATGTATCACTCGGGTATATTATGACTTTTTTCAATGATGTGCACTCTTACTTTTTCCACTTAACCTCCTCTTTCAAGTTCTTAAAAAGAACTCAAGCAAAAAGGAAAACTCTAAGAAAAAACTAAGATAATTTAAAATGACAAACAAGAAAAACTAAGTAAATGAAGACCCACTCAAATAGATTATCAAAGAAGTAAAAAAGATTAGAACTAAAAGACTAAGTGATCAAAATTTATGATTGACAAATATGTGGGAGGTAAAGTACTAAGATAAAACTTGCAACGCCTAATAAACACAATAGTGATTGATGTATCAAAGTGAACCAATTTTGGAATGTTTCTTTTTTGTAAAAAAAACGACATTTTTCAATAAGTGCTTCTGTGCAGAATCACTTTTTCGCAAAATTTATCTTTTTAGATTTTTTTTTCTGCATATTTGAATTCCTTTCATTTTTCTAATTGATTTATGCTTTTTAATTTCCAGAATCAGACATGTATGGAAGAAATAACATCAAAAACAAGTTTGCAAGTTTGCAAGTGAAGAAGATGATACAATTAAGCCCATATTTTTATCTCGAAAACAACAACTAAGGACTCAAAATTTCATCAAAATAAAGCAAACAATCATCAAACTAAAACTTCCCACACATATTATAACACTTATAATCAACTAGCAACTCAAGATTACACAAAAACAAATATCAAATTCCAAGAAATTAGCCTAAAATTTCAAATTTTCCAAAAACTTCAAGAACATCAAAAACTTAAAAATAGAAATTAAGAACAAATATTGCCACTTGGTGACAAGCTCTGATACCAAATGTTGTGGATTTGGGTTGCTTTCACAAGAGATTGAAAATCTAACTAAGTGGTTTCTTCAAATAAAGTGGCAAAATGAAAGGAGAAAAAGAGCCAAAGATTGGTTAAATTGAGAAGATGGAGAAGAAATGCGCCACAATCTAGAAGATTGATAAGCCAATGAGGAATCATCACAATAGTAACGAAGTCATTGATAAGATTCAAGCAAGTTCAAATCCAAGAACTCAAAGAGGAGACACATCTCACTCACCATTCTCATGAGAGAAATTCTAATTCATTTCAAACTTATCTCAATGAAGTTAAAAATGCATATTTATAGAAAGATTATCTCTAAACCTAAACAGGCCATAGATGACACTATTCTCTAGGCTAATATTGGGCTTACATCATTTATTTTTGTAAATAAACTAAATGTAAGCAAGCAAAGTATCTTCACTTACACATGACATCAATTAAATATGAATTAAAACTATTACAATTCTTAATTAAAGCAAACTAATAATTATTAAAAACCAAATTACAATAAATAAAGTTCATCCTAATTTATTAAATTATGGATCATCTTCATGCTCTTGAGGTCCTTATCAACATATTGTGGTTGACTTGGCACAAGCCCAAACCATTCCTCGTAACTCCTTATCTTTCCATTTCTTGGTGAAATTCCTCTACAAAACCTATATGGCACACCTGGCATAACCTCCTACATGGTAGGTATTAGCTCCTACACAAACAGTAACATCGGTCAGTAATTAAACTTACAAAATTAAATTGTTAGAAAAAAACTATAAAATGAAATTATATTAAATTACATTACCTTTTGCATATCACTAATAAAAAAGTCCAACCATTTTGAATGTAGTCACCTAAGTCTTCATGCAAGAGTTTGAGAAACCATTTCCAGTTATCTTTGTTTTCAACATTAACAATGGCATATGCTATAACAAATATTTGATTGTTAGCATCTTGGCCCACAATGAACAACAACTATCCACCGAAACACCCCTTGAGAAAACACCCATCCAAACCTATCAAAGGTGTACGTCCTTCCTTGAATCCCTTTTTCCATGCATCAAGAAACACAAAAAAACCTCTCAAACTGTGGAGGTGAATTTGGCATAGGGATGGTACTAACTATAGTAGTTGATCTAAGGTTGCTCCTAAGAAGCTCATTTGCATAATCTTTAATACGACCGTATTGCTCCTTCACACAAACTTCTACAATTGCTTTTGCTTCCTCCATTGCCCTGGTATTCTTAGAATTGCCTACGATCACTCCAAATTCCATTTTAAGATAATCAAATACTTTAGCTTGTGGTTGAGTACTAATCTTCTCTTCCAACCTCTTCAATACCCACTCTCGAGTGGCAAATTTGTTCTTGAACACTCTACTACAAGCATGTTCGAGGTTAAATGTTTTTATCTGGTAGCTTCCTCTCATCTCATTCTTGCTACAATATATTTTTTATGAGCAACCAGCTGCCTTGCATTTGACACTTACCCTCTTTGGTTCATTCTTAACTCATTTGATTTCCCTACCCAAGTAAATTGTGTAATCACGCACATCAGATTTAAATGATTTTAATGCATTAAATTCCATCAAAATTTCCAAGTTTACATTACCAAACCCAGCAACTTCATTGAAGTGAGGAAAAACTGGTTTGCTACTTCTGTCATCGTCGTCATCAATGCTGATTAGAGTCCTTAATTCTTCATATTTATAACCTTCATCGTTTGAAAGACTTTCATGTTCTTGTCCTTCATTTGTCGGCCCTTCATGCATATGCATTGTTTCCTCAACATAATCATCTATATGCCCCGGAATATATTGGGGGTGTTCACCCAAGTCTAAATCACCGTGATCACTAAAGGAATCCAACACAATAGGTGTTGACCTTTTCTTCGGTTTTGTTTGCACCAGAGGATTCCTACTACTTCTGCTCACAAGTTCATCTACCTTCCCCTTCCTTTTCCCTTTCACTTAATTTTTTTTTTCAAATCAGCCCCTTTAACATTTGTAGCATTAGACCCTTCAACATTTATAGCAACATTTCCTGCCTCAAACCCTTCAACATTTGTAGAAACATTTGCAACCTCTATTTCAATATTTGCAATTTCAATTTCAACATTTTCAGCCTCTTTTTCAACATTTGCAGTCTCTGTTTCAACATTTGCAATCCTTTTTCAACATTTGTAACTTTTATTTTTCATTTTGCGAAGTATTGTGTGAAACGGCAAAATCCATAGCTCTTTCAAGTTCTGCAAGTTCTTCTTCAGCTAGAATCACTAACTCTAGATCCTAAATTGTTGAGTGCTCAAAATATATCTCCACTTCATCATTATTCTTCCTTGCATCCATCACCAATTGATGCATATTAGTATCACATAGTATAGGTCTCAACCCTATGATCCAAATTCTCCCTTTTTGATCTCAACCATTGAACTCGTGAAATGCTACCATAAATAACAATTTCTTTGACCATATCAACAAGATCAATCATTTTGATTTCATCTTGGTTAATCCCTTCTTTCACATCAGTTTTATCATTGACATATTGAAGTTGTCTAATCTTATTTCTCTCAAATTTGCCTCCATGATGCAAAACCAGCCTTATTTCAACCATCCTAAGAATGAATTAACCGAAAATACATCAACATAAAATCCATCCAAATAATACATCAATAGTAAATACACACACTTCTAAAAAAATTGATTTGTTTGCAATTTTTGTTATCTTTGCTAAACAAGGTTTGACCGTTGTTTTAATGAATTTTTCCTTTAACTATTTTATCTTATAAGCTTTAGTAGTTGACACCATAAAGATCACCAACACAAGAATCAAAGGAAGCTTAATCATCAAATGCATAAAAAACAGAGGTTAAAAAAAGGCATTAACAAAAATGCAACTACAAAGATTAATCAACATAAATAAAGGTTAAAAACAATAAACAACAACCATACACTAGCACCAAAGGTCATTACTTAGACCAAGGAATCGGAAAACAAGACTTCAGATGCCAATATAAAATCAATCACAAATGATTAAAACTTTGAAATCATCATCATCACAGATTGTTAATGAGCAAAATGCAAACTTCAAATGCATCAACAAATGATAAAAAATGTCAACTTTGAAGGCATCAACAAAATGAGAAAAATGCATTGACAACAACAAATGTGAAGACAAAGACAAACTTACCTCAAACGATGATGATTTCTGTTGGAACTTTTGTTGGGGGTATACTACAAATCTTGAACAAGAAGAATATGATATTGATGATGATGAAGGTGGCACAAATAAATTCCAAAGAGTGTGTATCACACTAAGCTTTAGGTTCAATTCGACCCCACCAATCTATGTATATTGGATGCAAACAGGTTAACCGACAAATCTCCTTTAGGATACTTTGGAATCCTTGAAGCGAATTGCACATTCACATCAAACCTATCAATCAATAATAGTTTACATAATAAAGTTCTTTCATTTACTCTCGTGTACTAGAGAAAAGAAGAAATGACACATAAATATTTTTGACAGAAATTTGGCTCATGTAAACATGAAATTTGTATTCTTCTTCTGTCTCTAAAGTGTCTCTATTTATAGAGAAACGCATACCAATTGGTGAAAGAAAACAACTCGTGAAAAAATTTGTAACCATTGGTAACTTAACAGATACATTGGTTTGATGGCTAACAGATGCATTAAACCTAAGCATTGCAACCACTTGATCAAGTGATACATTAAGTTATTTAATTTTGCTACATTAATATAGCTATTAGAAATCCAAATATATTTTGGAAATTCCCCTCACAATCCCCCACCATTTTCAGAATATATCTAAATTCGTTATTCCGAAAATCTCATGTTTTTAGATAAAGGTATCTTACGATTTGAACCATTACTTAGTAAATTATGTTTTCACTCATCCCTGAATACACTAGTAGACAAGCTTTGAACTAGCTATTCATTAGAACAAGTGTGCATAACGTACACATGAAATATCGATGTCATTGATCGAATTACAAATATGACACATTTGATAAGGCCCTGTGTCTCATATCCTTTTCATGAGAATTTAAGAGTCAAACCCTTGAACTCTATGAAGCAGCCCATTTCATTCTCATATAAGTGGACTATATTAGAAATGCACCCATAATTATACATTCCCGCAAATATATGTTATATGTCCATTAAGAGGATACCTCATCCTACCACTTTTATTTTATGGTCCAAGTAATTTTACCATTTAGGATGTATCTATTATCAAGTACTTCAATCACTCTAATTTTGTACTTTTATCATTGAACTCAAGACTTGATGTTACTCAAGTGTGAGTTGATCGTTTCAACCATTGGTGGTTATCTAGATATGAATTTGTATCACATCCCGAATATGATGTCTTCAATGACTTCAACATCATATATTTGTTAACTCTTTCATCAAAGAATTGCAAGATTCCTTTTAACTTTAATAAACTTTAAATATGCATTCATCCACCTTGCTACACCTTTTATATATTCTTGATAGTGTTGACCAACTATCACCAAACCATGACACTTTGCCATTTAATCTCTTTACATTGTATCATATACAATTAATAAGCATCTCAATTATCACATACACAAACTTTTATGTCATTTTACCTTTTACTATATTTAATATGCATCTCAATTTAAAATTCTAATTCCCTTTTCAATATATCCAAGTCTAAGATATAATACATTGAATGCATTAAATATATATTGACACAAGCAGACAAAGCATGAATACATGTAAGTCATCTACTTCTTAACAAATAAGAATTCATTTCATTTCTATTAAAGAAATCGTTTCTTCATAGTTATATTATAGCTAATACATGCATCATGAATTCTACTTGTTAATTCAAGTTTCATATTTAAATATGTTCTATGGTAAATCCAAATAAGTATCACAATAGAAAATATAAAATGAATAAAATTATTAAGATTTTCTGTTAGTTTCTTCCATAAACATTTGTCAACTTACAATAATTCAAAATACATCCAAATCATTTTCAATATCAAGGCAAGCAAGAAACAATTACTTTCATACTATCATGCACATATACTATGAGATCATCCATTCTAAATAAAAATAAAACTTCTTGCATGAACCAATTAAAACTCCATTTGATATTTATGAAAGTTACTAACACTAATTTTATAATAAACTAGTACACAAGCATGCATCATAAGTCAAACATATGAATGCTAATAAAATCACATACTTGTTAGTATCAAAACATGAACTCGTTGTAGCATTACAATTATGAGTATTTCATAAAATCTTAGAAATTTAGAACCATATAAACTTTATGATCTACGTTCATGGTAATTAACATCTACGCCAATTTTGTTTCCAAAATTAAAAGGTTCAATATAATTTTTACAACATATTATCATTCCAATTTTTGTGTTTCATTTTGTCAACAATTTCAAAATATAAGATTTGAAACCAAAATATCAGCCAAGAGTCAAATTCATATAATGCCACTAATAAAAATCAAGACATAGACAGATTTTCAAAATCCCAACAAACAAAAGTCATGCATATATAAACCACAATAAAATCATCATTAGTATATATGCTAGCAAGTCGGCAACAAGGCATGCAATCCAGACGAATATACTATCTTTAACTTAATATATAAATATCAAACATATCATATATTAATATAATTTAATCATGTACTTTTCACGGCAGTCATAAATATGTGATTGTTCATCTTCTTTAAAGAAGCAGCAATTGTTCAAAAATAAATTAAAACCAAAATCGAACCTAAAGATTGTTGGAACTTTTGTTGGGGGTATGCTGCAAATCTTGAACAAGAAGATGATGAAATTGATGATGATGAAGGTTGCACAAATAAATTCCAAAGCGTTTGTATCACACTAAGCTTTAGGTTTGATTAGTCCCACCAATCTATGTATATTGGAAACGGGTTCACCGGCGAATCTCCTTCAGGATACTTCGGAATCCTTGAAGTGAATTGCACATTCACATCAAGGCTATCGATCAATAATAGTTTACATAATAAAGTTCTTTCATTTACTCTCGTACATTAGAGAAAAGAAGAAATGACTCAGAAATATTTTTGATAGAAATTTGACTCGTGTAAACATGAAATTCGTATTCTTCTTATGTCTCTAAAATGTCTGTATTTATAGAGAAACTCATATCAATTGGTGAAAGAAAACAACTCTTGAAAAAATTTGTAACATTAAGTTATTTAATTGGTGATACATTAAGTTATTTAATTTTGCTACATTAATATAACTATTAGAAAATTCTAAATATATTTTAGAAATTCCCCTAACAATTTCAAAGGCGACGCCGAAAGATTTCAAAGACAAAAGCACTGGCCGAAACAAACCACGGTGGCCAGAAAAAGATGGAAAGGTTAACTGAATGAAAGTGAATAATTTTTTTCTCTCTCCAAATTTTAACTTTAGATTAAGCATTCGCATCCACATTTATGTTAATATATTTAAGATAAAGTTTAGTATAACATTTGAATACTTTACACATTATTCTATTTATATAATAAATATTTATTATTATGCTTAATATTAGCAATCACATAAAGTTAAAAAATATAATTAATTCTTTCATTTTATATTTTCTTAAATAATCGTTTTTTTTTATTTCTATTTTAATTTCCATTTTACATTCACTACCTTATGGCAAATAATACTTTCCTCACTTACAGTTCTTCAAAGACCAATGATTAAAATGATCGGTGTAAATTATACTGAAAATCATATTTTTAACAATAAAAACTAACTTGACGTTTAATTCTAATTGTGTTATAGTTCTTATAGACACGTCTGTTAATTTTGCTTTTGTACGAAATCTAGGTTGAATAAACAAAATAACAAATTTGTACTCTATAAAATGATATATTTATTCAACTTTAAATAGTGAATTTATTAATATGTAACATTAACAAAAACAAAAATCAATAAGACTATGAAACTCTCTTGCGTAACACCGTGCAAACTTAGGTTTTCTCTTCCTCTTCGTCTATTAAAGATGGGCGATCTATGATCTTTTTTGACCCACAATGACCTTTTCAAGTCGTTTTTCTTTCTCATTTTATCTAATTAAGTTATTTTCACACATATTTGGTTTTTTTTTTATATTTTTCTGTGATTTCATCATCTAAGTGTGATGGTGTTTGGTTTTCTCGTCTTGTTGTAGTGTTTATTTGATTTAAATTGACAGAGTAGTTTTGATCTAGTACACATTTCAATCATTAACTTTAATGTTGTCAACGTTATAGATCTGAGTGCATAGGTATTCTGAGCAGTTGAATTTTATCATATTTGTAAGCATGTTGCTGTTTTGTGTTATTAACTTAGGTGTTGTGAATTTGTTCATAACTTTAACCTGTGTTAGCAAATTTGAATTTATGTTGTATCGATATATTCTATCCATTTAAATAAATGAATATCGTTTTTTTTTCTTCTAAAAAGTAAGACTATAAAACTATATTCTCAAACTAAACATTCTACTTACTTTTTTTTAAAGTGAAGTATACAATTTTTATATCAACTAACTTTATTTTAATAAGATTTTGTTAATTACCTCCAGATTTTGTAAACTATTTCAATCAACTGCAAGAAAATTGAACTTTTGTCGATGATGACGGTAATTATAACGCACTTAAGTCTAATAGATCACTAGACCAACCGTTGTTAGCAAATGGATGACTTTAAACTTTTAATATTCATTTGAATGCAAAACTTCATTTTTTTTTTTTATATTTATTCTACCATTAAGATTATTTCTAAAAATTAATAGTTATTCTTATTAATTTAGGCTATATAATTTATGTGCAACGACACAAACCATGCTTGGTTTTGAAAATACTCGAATGGTAAAATTTAGTATTGTATCCACGACGAACCCATGTTCTAGTTTGTGTACGCAATCGCCTACACTTGTTTTGAAGAAAAAAAAATTACTACTTAATACCTTAAAATATAAATGATATGAAAAAGAGAAAAAATAAAGATAAGTCTATGTTATAGATTGTGTGTCCATTAAAATTTGATATTTTTTAAATGTGTGACATATTGTTTTAAATGTGTCTTTTAATAATTAATTTTGGTCTTTAAATGTGTTTGTAGTTTGTTAATTTAGTTTTTAAATATATTTTTTTTAGTCAATTTGATATGTAAAATCATAATAAAAAAGACATTTGAAATATTTTTGTAATTTTAATAGATTCAGATACTATAGTTTAACTTTTATTATAATTATTTTTAAAGTCACATTTATGGATGGTTGTGATGTGCTGATAGTGTAAAAAATTTTACATTGACAAAACATAACAATTAAACTATAAAATTTTAGTGTTTGAAAAAAAAAATAGATTTTTAGAAACTAATTTTTAATTATTAAAATTATCAAACAAAATTTGATTTGCTAGCTCTATTTTATAAGCGTTAAAAGTTTGATCGTTAATATATTTTAATAAATTGACAACTTAAAATTTTTATATACAATATTATATTATATCTTTTTATTTATCTATTAAAATTTTAAAAATTTGATTATCTCAATATTTCCGTTGATGCTCCGCCACTTACTATAATGTTTGAATTGTCTTCCGAGTTTGTGTCCTAACAATTGTTTTGTTTCTAATCACGTATTTGTTGATGATATCCATGTCCGGGAGAAGAAAACAAGTTCACCCCTAAATCAATCGATTTTAATTATTAGTGGCTGATATATCACTTATGGCTTTTGAAAAGTGCTCCATCGTATATTGTGAAGATAAAATTGAATCGAGAGTCTAAATCTAATCTAAACCAAAACAAGACAAATAAGCTATGTATGATGGACAATATACATTACTAAAGTCAAGTAAGAAAGAGACTTAGAAGACTAGACAGAAGTTGTCCGATAATTGAGAATTGCAAATTCCACAGTAGCTGATAGGGCTGTCAAATTTAACTACTTAGCGCCTTTTGGCGCCGCACCTACCAAACGTAGGTTATTTCTGATCGGACTAAAAAAAAGCTTCTTTAAAATAGATTAAAGGAAATACTATTCCAGCTCAATCTTAAACGGGTTGCGGGTTAGCTCGCCGCCATGTAATTATTTTAGTTACATCAGATTTCTATTTTTTATTTTTGGTTTCATTAATTTTCTATTTTTCCGTTGCAATTAAATTTTCTGATCTTAGTAGATAGTTTCTGGAATTAAATTATTGATTGTTGTTGACCGTTGTTGGAGTTCAATTCTAATCTAAGCTTCAATTCATAATTCTGTTGCTAAATTTAATTATGATCTAAGCTTTAATTCATAATTATGTTGCTTCATCGTTGTTGGGATTTTTAGAATGTTCTATCTTTGATTTGCATAGATTTATTGTCGTGAATTTGAATTGGACCGTTTCTATTTGATAAGATATTCAATTCGGTGCAAGAACGTAATTGACTGGGCACTTTAATCCTTTCAAGTATGGACAAAAGCAACCGCTTGGACATTTGAATCTTCAATATCAAAATCAGAGGCAGTGAGCCTTTACCATATTTTGTTTCTTAGTCGTGTGTCTTCAGAGTCAACTTCCATGGTCATGACTTTTATCAAAGTTAGAGTTGTTGACTTTTTCATTAGAGACATTGACTTTCCTCTAAGCGATTGACTTTCCTCATAGTCACACGCTTGCTTGTATTAAAGGTAGAGTTTGATAATCAGAGTCAGAAGTAGTAAGAAGTTCATAGTCAAACCCAATCATCTTTCTGGTTTTGAATTACTAGCAGAGGCAACTTAGAAGAGGCAGAGTCAGTGTTGCATATTAGATTCAGATGCTTGCTTTAAGTTGCTTTTTTGAAGGCAGCTTATTTGAACATGTTGCACTTGACTTCAGAGTCTCATCTTCAGAGGTAAAACCTTGGAGGCAGATCATCAGAGTCAGATCCTTAGACTCAGTTACCTAGAAGCAGAGGCAGATCCTTAGAGACATCTCCTTTGGAAGGTGTGTGTTGTTCATTTCCTCCTAATCTGCTCGCTTCCTCTAATGGTCGCGCTTCCTTTGATATGAGGCGCTTCCTTCTAATTTATTTTCTACACACTCAATTAAATTATTAGTGCATTAAATTGTTCCACAAAATATCTTTTGTTATCATCAAAACAAGATAAGGAATTGTTCTACAAAGAATCCAGGTTCTAACAATTATATCTCATATTTTTAGAGAAGGTAACCAATGTGCGAACAAGATTGTTCATTTAGGACTTCACATTGCTAACAGTCATTGGTAGCATACTTTTACTTCTAATATTCCTGGTGTTTTTAATAGAAATATAATTGGTCTTCTTGGATATAAATTTTGTTGATATTTGTAGATGTTTACTGCAATCTTGATCTTGTAGCATATTGCGATGCTGATTATGCTAGAAATAAAACTGAAAGAAAAAGCATTAGTGGAACATGTCAGTTTCTGGGAGATGCTTTGATAAGCTGGTCTTGCAAGAAACAAAATACTATAGCCTTATCAACCACTGAAGCTGAATACGTATCAGCTGCAAACTGCTGCTCACAAGTTCTTTGGATAAAAAATCAACTTGAAGACTTCTTTGTAAGTTACTCAAGTATTCCAATTTACTATGATAATACTAGTGCAATCAATTTGTCAAAAAATACAATTCAGCATTCTCGTTCAAAACATATTGAAATAAAACAACATTTTATTCGCGATCATGTTAATAAAAAGGATATTGAATTAATCTTTGTTGATACTCAAAATCAGCTTGCTGACATTTTTACAAAGCCTTTAGTTGAGGAAAGTTTTAATTCAATCAAAGAAAAACTGAAAATCATGAAAAATCCTGAAAATTCGCGTTAAAACTGCTTCTACAGAAAACAGAGAACGTTTATTAATCTCCGTTTTTTAAAACATCTTTCTCCGTTTTTCAAACTTTCCCCCGAATCGTCATCTTCATCATGCGCAGGAAAGGCATGTCCTAGCATTAAATGCGCGTGTCTCTAGGTCACTGCCAAGCCGTCAAATCGGTTCCCTTCCCCAACACATGGTAGTTCCCTAGGTTCAAGTCATCATTGCTCTCTCTCTCTCTCTCTTAAAAAAATGCAAAAACGAATTGCAATCATCACAACTTTCCCCTTTTAGAAACAGTCTTCTTCTTCCTCAAACCTTCGTCTTCCTTAACCTTCATCTTCCATAACTCTCAGCTTTCAACAAAAATGGCTCGAACAAAACAATCTGCTCGCAAAAATGCATGCACTGACACTCCATCACCATCATCATCCTTCTCATCAATCTACAATCGTTCACCTTCACCTCTACACAGACCAACTCCTCCAAAACATTCGTCAGACTCCTCCTTTTCTGACTATCTCTCGTCCTCCCCTGAATCCAACCCAAACTCCTCCATTCCTATACCTTTATATTTTGTTCTTCCCCCTCTCCATTCCTGTCCCCCTCCTAACGTTGCTCAAGTTCCTCCCGACTTGCGCAAATCCTTCTTTAATCCCTCACCACCACAGAAATTTGTCAATCCTCCCGCACCACAAAGACGCTCCATGAGAATCTTAGTAGGAATTGGGACTTCAAAAAACCCAATCACTAAACCTGCTTATTTCATCCTCTCAGACTCTGATTCTTATGATTAATATGATCCTCCTCCTCAAGCACCTTCAACAAAATCCACAAAACCTACAACTCCATCAAAATCTTAATTTTCATCTAAACCGTCTCAATCAACTTCTCCAAATCAAAAACAGAGAATGATTAATGAACTTTTTTCTTCTCCTAAACCCATGCGCCCCCCACTCGTCCTCTAAAAACAAAAACCACTGTGCCAATGTCTCAATTTCTGGCAAGAAAAAACTTAACCATTCACCAGAGATTCAAAACCACTGCGCATAAACAGAACTTTCGCCACAATCCATCTGCTTCACAAGAACGTTCTCCAAATTCAGAACGTTCCCCAACCCGTGAACCTTCACCCACCTCCCATCAAGAACGTTCTCCTATCCAGGAACGTTCTCCCGTCCCTTCCACTCCAATCACTCAAAAAGCCCCTACACCTACTCCAGAACATTCTCCCATTCAAGAACGTTCTCCTATCCATCACAAATCTCCCTCACCCACTCAAGAACGTTCGCCTACAACAGAACGTTCTCCGTCTTACGCTCCCTCTTCTTCACAGTCTACCAAACATCCCCTTTCACCTCACACTCCTTCCTCTCTTTCCTCTGACTATGATTCCCCTGCACCACCTTCTCCACCTTCCAAGAAAGCAAAAACTCAAACCACTGCTTTAATTCCTACCACTGCCACAAAACTGTTTAAAGACAAATGGGCTCAGAGACCCATTGGTGTTGGCCAAGTTTTTGTTTTTGACAAACTCATAGTCGATGGCAATGCTGTCCAGCACTTCACCGATGCTCTAGGCTGGACTGCTTTTTTAGAAACATCTGAGCCTTACTATCCAGATGTTGTTAGGGCATTCTACTGTCAGGCTAAAACATTCCCTGATAAATCTCTTTTGATTTCCAACATCAAGGGAATTGAGATCAAACTGACTCTTGACATCCTGGCCTCCATCTTGGATCTTCCTACTAAAGGTCCTGCTGTTTTTGGCAAATCCTGATATGCAGCTCTCAATCTTAAAGAGACTGCAATTCTATCTGAGTTGTTTCAAGAGAACTCTACTAGGTACCTTTCCACATACCTTCGACCTCTTCCAAAATTTTTCAACATGAGCCAGCATACTCTTCTTCTCACTGTGGAAGCCATTAGTATGTTTCTGAAAATGACGCGTTGATCATCTATCATCTTCTCAACTGCAAGCGTCTCAATCTACCTCATTTAACACTTCATCACATGATTGCCGCTGCAGCCAAAGACTACAAGAAGAATATTGTTCCTTACGGTATGATTCTTACAAAAGTCTTTAACCATTTTAATATTCCTCTGTCCACTGAAAAATCCCTCATCAAAATCTCAAAATTCTCCACCAAAAACATGGCTCATATGAAAATAACTGTCACAAGACAGCCTTCCCCCACACCAGAAACACATCAAAAATATCCAACCACTAGTCGTCTCACAACCAGACAATCTGCCTCAATCATATCCTCTTTTCCATCTCCACTAAAAAGAAAACGCTCTACAAGACAACGACATGTTGTTCCAGACCCAACATCACTTTCCCCTTCTCCAAACAGAGAAGTTGACAATGCTCAAGAACGTTCTCCTCCAAACCAAGAACGTTCTCCTGAAAAAGCTCCAGAACGTTTCCCTAAAAACCGAGAACGTTCTCCCAGTCTTCCTCCTGCAAATCCCACCTTCTCCGTTTTTCCACAAACATCTACATTGTCCTCCACTGATTTTATCTCTATCTCCCAACTCGTTCGTTCTCCCCATGATCCCATGATCACACTGCTTCCCCACCAAAATATGTCAGCCATGTCACCTGCATACATTTCTCCACAAACAACCACTTCATCATTTTTTGAAATTAGTCAATTTTTTACTTCTCCCGAGCCTTCAAATAACCAGTCTTCATCAAATCAATCCAATCCTCAGCCACTGCCTACCTCTCTCCCAACTGTCTCTGCCCCATCAAGCAGTGCTGCTCCAATTCCACCGCTAATCATGAATCCTCCCAAGGATCCCACCAACTCAGAACTGATGGCGACTCTGCAGCTTCTTTTGGCTCGACAAGCTCAGCACGATGTGGAATTTCCTGTGCTGTGATCTTAACTTGCAGAAACCATTGCTCCCAAGCTCGATGTCCATCCTCCTGCTGTTCAGCCTACTCCTGCTGCTGTCCCGATTCCTGATCCCTCCAAGTCTGCATCTTGATAAGGATCTTCTCATTCTTTAGCTAAATAAGAATCTTTTTCTCTTTCCTTTTTGTATGACAAAGGGGGAGAATTAACTTTAGTTTTTATTCTGATTTTTAAGAATTCCATTTTGTAATCAGGATATTATATTTTGTAATTTATGATTGCATTATCTTGAAAATCAATGAAATATCCATTACTGATTGCATTAGTTATTTCACTGTAGTAAAAACATCTATTGCATCAATTGAGGGGGAGCTTTTACGCTCTTCAAAATTAAAATTAGAATCAGAATTAAAATATAAATTAACATGTTTGTCATCATCAAAAAGGGGGAGATTGTTAAGACAAACTTTCAAATTAAGTTTTGATGAAAATAAACAAAGGTTAATTAAGTATATTAATTATGATTCTAAATGTTATCTTAATTTAATCTGTGCTCTTGAGTGTTTTTATTAAAGATAGGAACCAAGCAAAGCAAAGAAATCAGATGAAAAACTAAACTGAACATTCTTAACCATAACTTATACAAAACGGAGAATGTTCTGTAGAATCAAGATTGACTGTCACAGCCACTTCACCAATCTTTCTCCACCACTTTAACAATGATTCTGCCTTAATTCTTTATACCATTTCATCAGTACATGGTAGGGAACAGATAGGAATCATTATTACTTAAAACGGTTCTCGAATCACTAAGATAAATCATCATGAATGTAAGCATGTCAAAAACGGACTGTAACTTTCTCCAGTCTGGAACTGTCAAGAAAGTTGAAACAAGATTGAATTTCAAGATTGATTATAAGTCCTCAGATTTTCCAGAAGACCATCAGACCAGATTGATCATCAATCTCCATTTTTAATCAATGTTCTCCGTTTTTGAGAAAAACAATCTCTGTTTCTGCAGAAGAAGACTTCTCAGTTCTGCAGAAATTATTCACTCCTTTCCAAACAGTTTTGGATCGAATCAAGTGTCCAGATCAAAGCCCAATTATCATCAAGTATTTTCGAAGCTTAATGGGTCATTAAGCGCACAGGAAATATGTTTGAAATTAAGCAAAACGGCCCAAAACAACAAAGGCCCAAAAGTGTCACATGAATGGTGTATTTTTTCAACAGAAAGGTTGCTTGTGTCAGAGGAAAACAAAGCACTACCAACAGCTCTTTCTGACCAGAATTAATTGCTCAAATCGTCTATAAAAGGAAGGCAAATTAGCAAGCATCATTCAGAACTTCAAGTGCCAAATATTCTCATTAGATCACATTTACTTGCATTCTTGAAGCTATCATATTCACAAAAGAAAGCAGGCTTAAACCATCATATACTTCCAGTTTATTCTACTGAGTTCTTTTTGTTCTGAATCTATTCTCAAACAAGAGTTGAGCATAATCAGATTCAACCAAACCCTTTAAATCATTATTGTATAAACTCATAACTATAAGGATTGTTTATAGTTTGAGTGTGATTAAAAGAGTTAACTGTAAAATCCTAGCAGATTAGTTAGGTGACTTGATTGAATCCTTTCTGGGTGGAAAGGAAGTGTAGTTACAGATCAAGGTTGATCTTTAACTGTGTAACCAGAAGATTGTTCTCCGTTCATTGAACACATAGTGAAAATCTCACAGTTGTGAGGACTGGACGTAGCCCATGTTGGGTGAACCAGGATATATCTTTGTGTGATATTTCTTCCTTATCTCTATTTATATTCAGTTAGTTTTATTGTCAAAGTTTAATAGAGAAACTAAAAAAACTGTGTTTTTAACTAATCAAAGAACGTTCTCTGTTTTCTGTTTCAGAACCAAGAACGTTCTCCGTTTCTGTTTTCATAACCAAGATCATTCTTGAGTTGTTTTTTCTTAAGTTTTTAACAGGAAATTTTAAATAGGCAAGATTACAATTCAAACCCTCTTCCTTGTAACTTGACATTGCTACTTCAATAACCTTTTCCTTTTTGTTTTTTTTTTTTTGCATTACGTAAATCATAATATGGAGCTTATCGATCTTATATTTCATGGTTTGGAAAAAACAATGGTTTATTTTTGTTTTTTATTCACAATGCTATGTTTTTTTTACTAAAAAAGACAAAATTAATTCATTCAATCGGTAAAAAAAACATAGACACAATATAAATTCAAAATCGCTAAAATAAAAAATGATGAATCTACGAACAAACTCACATCATCCATGTTAATAGCACAAAATGACAATATATCTACAAATATAACAAAACTCAAATGTCCGGAATACCTATATCTTCATGTCATCAAAATACCTATCTTATATTGACAAAATTCATAATGTTCATTTTAGACTCATAATATGTTTGATCAACCTTATTCAAATTATACTGGTGTTATATTGTTCAATAGTTTTTTATCGGATTCATGTTTACAAAATTCACAATTATGTCAAAATTTATATCAAATATATCACATTTATAAGTTTTAAAATATTTTGATATATTGGAGAAATGAGATAGATGGAGGGAAGAGAGAATGATGTAAAGATATAAAAGAAATAGACTTAAATGTAATTTTTATCCCTTTTATCAAAATAAACTTTTTGTCCCTTCATTTCTAAAATAGGTGTTTTGGTCCTCTATTAATTAATTTTTGAGATTTTTTTGTCCCCATTATTTTTGATGATGTCGCGCTCTCATTAACAACACAACAATTAGATGACATTTGTTCTATTAAATAATATTTGAGATTTTTTTGTCTCTCACTATTTTTTATAATGTGACACTCTCATTAACAATATGACGCTTAGGTGACATTTGTGAATTGAAGAAAATATTTTTCATATTATTATTGTTGTAATTAATTTTATTATTTATTTTATTTATATATGCAAATATTAAAAGTAAAATAAATAAAATTTTAAATATTTTTTATCTAAATATATCTTAAATTTTTAAATTATTGTTAGACAAAAATAAAATTTTAAATATTTTAAGTTTAGTTTTTAATTTTAATCTTAAATATTTTAATCCATAAATAAAATAAATTTATTTTAATATTTTAATGTATAAATAAAATAAATATCATATAATATTTAAAATGTAATAATTTTAAATATTCAAAATAGTATTAAAAATAAAATAAATACAATTTTAAATTTTTATATAAATATTCAAAATTTAAAATTATTAAAAAAGTTAAATCAAATGAATAAATTTTAAACATTTTATATAAATACTTAAA
>JBBPBQ010020323.1:29296923-29315914 GCA_037974755.1 Cicer yamashitae
GTTATATTAAAAAAAAAATCAAGAAAATAAGAATATAAAATGATCTACTTCTTTAAAAATTAGTCAAATATACCATTCTTTTTCCTTTATCATTTCTTCTAATGAAATGATATTTCAATATAAAATCCTATACATAAGTAAGAAAATAAATTATACTTAATTAAATTAAATATCACCAAAAATTATTATAGTCATAACAATTTAATATATTATTATACTCATAACAATTTACTTCACAACTTTTAGGAATAATAAAAATCATAACCACAAATCATTCTCATCGAATGTTTATCACATTCACATGTAATTCATAAATACCACATAAATTATAATTTCTACCACATGAGTAATCATAATCACAACAATGCTTATGCATAAATAGTATGAACCATTTATTTTTAGCAATAAAGTTCAATTTATCATGTGATCCTTCACATTTTTAATTAATAATTTCTCTTTTGTTCAATGAAAAATTGTGATCAATCTTTAAAAATATTTTTGAAAGTATTTCTCAATTTTGCTACTCCAAGAGCATATTTGAGTGACATAAAAATATATGCATTTTTTTTTATTTCATTTCGTTTAAATTAATACTAAGATCAAATAGATCTTATATATTTCAATTGTGGTGTAAATGTGTAGTTCTTCAGGAACTCAACCACAAATCTTTATAAACGATGACCAATAGAAAATCGCACATTTTGCAATCCTACTAGGATGTTTGATATTAAATTGTTCGTTCTTCAATAATTATACCAAAATTTCAAACAATGGCCAAGAAAAGACATATTTTGAACAATCTTACAAGAATGCTTGAATATTAGTTCTTTTGGAACTATATCACAATAATCTTCGCTAACAATGTTCAATAACATATTTTGAGCAATCATATAGGGATGCTTGAATATTAGTTCTTCAGGAACTATATCACCATGATCTTCATCAATAATTATCAAGAACAATTCATTATTTGAGCAATCTTTTAGGATGTTTTAAAATTAATTTTTTAAGTCTTCAGAAACTATATTACAAATTATTTTCATAAATAATGATCTTAGAAAATCACACTTTTGCGATCCTTCAGGGGTATGCTTTAATGTTAAATTCCATGAATTTAACAAGAATAAACAAAGAAAAATATGACTGTAGTACCTAAATTTTGTCCTACATTTAAAATCAAAATAATTTTTTCTTTTGAATTTTAAATATTTATGAGTACATAATTTACAATGTTCCTAAATAATGCCAAAAATAAAAAAACTAAAACAAAAGAAGAAAAGTTGTGAAGCTGGCTGCTGTTTCCACTGCTACAAGCATTCCTTTATTTGGTGTATCTTTTATATGGTTTCCTTACTGCTACAAGTATTCCTTTATTTGGTACCTTACTGCTCCAAACATCATTTTATTGCTCCAAACATCCTTTTATTTGGTTTGTCTTGTTAAGCATCCTATTTCATACCTGTTACAAAACACAAAACAATGAGTTGATTCATTTTAAATAAAATTTAAGACTAATAAGGCTATTACTTGTACCAATTGTGCACTCAAAGTCTGATTTTGTGTAAAATTTGCAACAAAACCCTAAAATGTTCAGAGCTTAATTTTATCTGATGAACGAAAGGTTTTACCACTTTAGCCTGTAAATTTTGAGTTCGAAAATCAGAAAAGGGAGAGATTTGGATACTAACAAAAACACCTAAAAAGAAACAACAAGAAACAGGCAGGCAGAGTAGTAGCAAAAATCAAACAATCAAGAAGAGGTATATTTTTTTCCTCTTTACATTATAATAGCTATATTGTTATAAATGTAATGTTTTAATATAAGGTGAGTAATGAATAAGAAAAGTAAAAAACCTATTGTTATACATTTGAAATGTTCAGATCTGTAAGAGTATAAACAAAGTTAGGTAATGAAGAAAAAATAGAAAAGATAAAACTAAGAACTCAAACCTAGGATGTCGTCGTCGTCGCCGGTACGCCTATCATGCTTTTTGGTCACTCCGTTTACGCTCTTGACTCCCCTTCCTTCCCTGACGACTTCATCCAGTGGGCTAGGTCTAATGTCGTTCCTGTTCTCGGCATTTGTTATGGTCTTTAGCTTTTTGTTCACTGTCTTGGCCGTGAAGCCCGCGTCGGAAACACGCAGGAATTCACTTCATCACTCGCCGAATCCGAAGCCTATCCCTTTTCTCTCTCTGTCTCAACGGCACTTCCTCTCTCTAAACCATCGCCGACCCCTATACCCCTCCGTCGTCATTCTCTCTTGTTTCCCCTTTCTTTTTCTGCGTTTTGTTTCTTTCCCGTTTTCTCTCTTGGTCGCCCACTTCTTTTCCTTAAGTCTGATCTAGGGTTTCCAAAGTCACACCTTTTTTTTTTTTAACCTTTTTTTGTGTTAAATGATTTGGGCCCTAAACAGAAAACAAAACAAAAACCAACCTATTTGTCTGAGATTTCAGCCCATTTGGTTTCTTTTCTATGATTTCAAAAATTAATTTATTTCATAAATAAAAATCAAATTTCATAAAAAATACAAATAAATATTTTATTAAAGATTAATTAGATGCGACATATTTTTAATCTTTGAGTTGTTAGGACACAAATTGTACAACTTGGTTCTAAAACTCTCTTTATTTATTTATTTATTTATTATTTTAATGAATTAATCTAAAATCGACTTATAAATTTGTGAAATTAGATGTGGTATTATTTTTTATCTTTGAGTTGTTAAAACACATATTGTACAATTTGGTGTTTTTTTAAAATTCATATCTAAACCAAAAATAATATAAATATTCTTAAAAGGATTAAATTAGATGTGACATCTTTTTACTCCTTAAATTTTTTTGATACATAAGTTGTATTACTTAACAATTTTAAAACTTAATATTTAAAATAAAAAATGATAAAATATTCTTAAAATGATTAAATTAGATGTGACATCTTTTTACTCCTTAAATTTTTCAAGATACTAGTTATACTACTTGACATTTTTAAGACTTAATATTTAAAATAAAAAATGATAAAAATATTCTTAAAAGGATTAAATTAGATGTGACATCTTTTTACTCCTTAATTTTTTTTGAGACACGAGTTGTACGGCTAGATAGTCTTAAAACTTGCATTTTAAATTATTATTTAAAATTAAACAAATTCTTTTTCAAAACAACTTTTTTTTTATCACCAACAAAACACAATTTCTTTAAAAGCAATCAACGCATCCGCATTTTCTACCCAAGAACTACGTAGCTTTGATTTCTCTATCGCACCGGGAGATACGTAGGAGCAAGATCGCACTCTTGTCAAGCATAATAACAAAAAACTTTTTTTCTCTCTATATTTTAAATGTATATTTATCATTAGATTATTTTCATAAAAATATTATATTTGCATTTTAAAAAGGAGAAATAAATATATTTAAGTTAATATTAATTTTGCACAATTAATTATAGGTAACCGTTTTTTAACGGATGTCGTAGGGTGTTAATACCTTCCATACGCGTAATCGACTCCCGAACTCAAAATTTGGTTTCAAAGACCATTTATTTTTTTTTATTTTTATTTTTATTTTTATTTTTAAGGGTTTTCCAATATTTTCCCTATTTTAAAATAAACTTTGGTGGCGACTCCATTGAATTCGAGAAACACTCGAAATTTTAGGCCTCGACAGCTGGCGACTCCACTGGGAACTGTTAGAGAGTCAAGCCTAACATAATTAACTGTGCAAATTTTTTTTTTTTTTTTACTTCTTTTATAATTATTTCTCCTTTCATTTTCTTTACTTTATGCCTTTATTGTGTATTAGTTATTTTCTTGTAGTCATTATCCTTATATATATATATATATATATATATATATATATATATTTATTTATATTTATATATGTGTGTTGAGTATTTTACATTGTTTATTGGATTGTGATTCTCTTCGCACACTACACATTCACTTACACACAGATTTATGAGTGAGACCCTATACCTGGGCCTGAGTGAAGCTTAAGTTTAGTTAGAGGTTTAGTGGTAATCATGTTGGATGTACTTCCTATTTGGTTATTGCGAAAATCTCGTCTAGAGTGTGACTCCATTGAAAATACCTACATTTTGGATGTACTTCATATTTGTAGTGATGTTTCAATACGAGTACTTGGCTCTAGAGACCAATGAATTTTAGGACATAGAACCCGCCCAGGAAAGAATTCACGAATTTAGAAGCTTATAGACTTTAAAATTTCTCTAATCTTGGTTAGAATGCATCTAAGTCATATCCTAGCTTTCTTACTTTTAAATGGCGGATTTTTTATTTTATTATTTTTTATTTTTATTTTATTTATTTTATTTATTATTTTGTTTTTTTCTCCACCATCCGACGTTAGTATACCTCTCAATTTTTTTTCTTTATTGCATCAATGCAAGTAGTTTTCATTGTTAATGTTAAAGTTAAATTTTTTAGTATCATGCATTCCTTTCATGCATTAAAAATTATTTTCAACACCATACCATACATTATTCATAATCATTCATTTTTATGTAGGTCCATTAGAGAATCATTGAATTCAAAGCTAGGGTGTGGATATCTTTGATTAAAAATGGGATCCAACAATGAAACTGCAACCCCAATGCTAAGGAAAACTATGAATGTGAAAGCCAAAAAGCCTCAGGTTGACAGTTTAAAAGAACTTCGTAGCTTGTTGGAACTTAATCACCGGTCAACATTTACTAAGAAATATGGAAAGATTCTTGATTTATTGGATGTGGATGTACAAATAGGGGCTATTACCGCTTTGTCTCAATTCTACGACTCTCCTTTGAGATGCTTCACTTTTCAAGACTTCCAACTTGCGCCTACTTTGGAAGAGTTTGGACCAATTTTAGGCTACTCCCTAGAAAAAGGGAAACCTTATCGTTACATGGGGAATTATCCATCCACAACCAAAATAGTTGAGATACTACAGCCGTCCTCGCTGACGTGTACTATACACTTAACTACTGTCATGAAAAAAAAAGGCAAACGAATCTTGTGTTGTTTACCGGTTTTGTACGTCTGGTTGGTGAATCATATGTTTGATAGTGAGTGCCAAAAGCGTTGTCCTATCAATGATTTCAAGAACTGTTGTGTTGACATAAAGGATGATCGAGAATGGGCTCAGAGGTTGGTAGATCTTAATGAAAAAACAGTTCGATGGTATGCGAGATGGCGAGAGGTAAAAGAAGTAATATACCAATGTGGAACATTCCCTAATGTGCCGCTTATGGGGACTAGAGGTTGTGTGAATTATAATCCAGTATTGGCCTTGAGGCAACTTGGGTATCCTATCATAGGAGAACCAATGCAAAAACTAATAACCCCTTTTATTCTTTATGACATGGGTTTAGAAAACATTGAAGATTTGAGGAGAGTACGTCAATCTTGGAAGATGATAATCAGAAAAGGGAAGGAACTTGGAAGTAGAAGTTGTGGTGCAGATGATTGCTACCGACAGTGGGTCAAGAATAGGGTCCAAAAGATCAAGCTGCCTTTTCGTCGTACATCTGAGGTGGTCGATGAAACACCAATGCAACCCATTATCGTTAGTGAAGAAATTGAGAAGTTGCAAGCATCAATTCTAGAGGCGGAAGAGGAAAAGAAGAATATGCGAGAAGAGTTGATGGTAGTTCGTCGAGCATATGAGTTCGCCTTGTTGGAAAATGAGCAGAAGACGATTTCTCTTGAAAGATCAAATAAGAGGGCAAAGGTAGAGGAGGATTATAAGCTCAAGCTTCAATGCAATTTAAAGGCTTCAGACGAGTCTTTATGTTTGAGAAGACAAGAAAGAGACCAGGCGCGAGAGGAGGTTGAAAAGTTGAGAAAATGGTTGAAAGATTTAGAAAGCAGTGAAAGAAACGCGAAGAGACAATTGGAAGATTTGAAACAACAGTTGGAGAGAGTGGTAGTAGAATATAAGACAAGGATAGAAGAAGAAAAAATTGAAAAACAAGAAGTTGTTGCTATGTACCGAGATGCGTGGTTGAAGGAACAAGAGGAGGCAAATATGTTAAGAAACCGAATGATGGAACAAGTGGAAGCAATAGAGATGTTGGGGCAAGAAGGGGTAATGTGGATGGATCGTTGTCAAAAACTCACTTCCATAGCCAACCAAGCCATCGAAAAGGTTCCAGTACTCTTAAGGAAAGCAGAAGCAAGCATGGTTCCATCTGTCACACCTGCTGAGATTATTACTTTCATTCAACATTGTAACAGTTTGATAGAAGCAATGAATAGTTTAATTCGCCGAGAGCGATAGAAACAATGTATTTCAGATACAAAGAGAAATGTTGCACTTGTACCCTTTTTAATTATCAATGAATGAGCTTGTTTTATGTTTTCTAAAAAGATGTTTGTGCCTAGGTTGCGAAATCAATGGTTCTCTAATACCCACATGCATGCATATAAATCTTCATTTTTTTAACTAGCATCATATGATCTTTCAGAAAAAAATCAATAAAGTTGTTTCCCCGACACCCTTATCGGACTCGCGCAAACTCCAAGATCATGGACGAACTTGAGCAAAACCAAGAAGTGATGAGAGCAGATGTTAGCCAATTGAAGGACAAGGTTGATAGAATCCTAGAGGCTATACAAGCTTTAATGACGAAGGATAATACGGATGGGAACCCTCCAACTACAAATGAAGAACACCAAGCTACCCTGTCTCACCCACCAGGCTTTACCCCAACTTCCCAACAATTTCGCGCGCCAACCATACAATTTCCTATGTATGGTCTCCCACATGGTTATACTCCACCCTTAGTCATCAATCCCATGGACAATAATCCAAACCATTCAAATATCAACTCTCAAAGCCTAAACCATCCGCAAATCCCATCTCCCCAGGGCTACGTGCCACCCCAAAACACTATACCTTCAGAAAATATTCCATTTAGTGCACCCCGAGTACCCTATTTTGATGCTAATGGAAATTGGCAACAACCTCAGGTTGGTGACGATACACAGTCGAAAGAAAAATTCCATGTTTTAGAAGAACGAATAAAAGCAATTGAAGGAAGTAATGTCTATGGTCTCGAATCTTTTGATATGTGCTTGGTTCCCGATGTGGTGATCCCTTCAAAATTCAAGACACCTGAGTTTGAAAAATACAGAGGTGTCACATGCCCTAAAAACCATCTGACCATGTATTGTAGAAAAATGGCTTCTCATGCTCATAATGACAAACTTCTCATCCATATTTTTCAAGACAGTTTAAGTGGGGCATCATTAAATTGGTATATGCATCTCGAGCGAAATCGAATCCGTTCATGGAAAGATTTGGCTGATGCCTTCCTGAAACAATACAGGTATAACATTGACATAGCCCCTGACAGGATGCAATTGCAAAATTCGTCGAAAAAGGACAATGAAACATTCAAAGAATATGCACAACGCTGGAGAGAATTGGCATCGCAAGTAGATCCTCCTTTATCTGAAAGGGAAATGGTTGGTATGTTTATGGATACTCTTCAGTCTCCCTTTTATGATAAGATGATTGGAAGTATGTCATCAAACTTTTCTGACATGGTCATGATAGGAGAAAGAGTTGAAAGTGGCATGAGAAGTGGTAAGATCGTATGTCCAACAAGTGGTGTGAAGAAACCCCATATGGGATTTACAAAGAAGAAAGAGGGGGATGTTAACGCTGTAATGGCAAACCCAATGGTCTCTTATTCTCCAGCCATGAATTCTTATCGACCTCCGAATTTTCAGCCTCCGATACCCCAAATTCCCTACATTCCTTATCCATATGTGGCTGCGACCTCACAAACTCCATACCTGCAATATCACCCTTCAAGGCCACCTTATTATCAACCACCTTTGGTCCAACCACCACCTGCTGCGTTTTCGCAACAAAACCAATGGAACCCAAATCCAACCCCGAATCGCTACAGACCACCAGTTAATCGAGAGAAGAAGATAACTTGTTTCGACCCGATTCCCATCACATATAGCCAATTGTTGCCTCACCTACTTCAGAATTCAATGGTAGTTCTAAGACCAATGAAACCTCTGGAACCACCATTCCCCAAATGGTACAACCCAAATGCCAAATGTGAATACCATGCAGGAGCCGTAGGGCATTCCATCGAAGATTGTCAAGCCCTAAAATCTAAAGTGCAAGAACTGATCAATGCAAAATGGCTTACCTTCAAGGAAAACGGTCCCAACGTAGGGAGTAATCCTTTGTCGGGCCATGGGGATACCTCTGTCAACGCCATTGAAGAGTGTGCAAAAGATGATCGTGTGTTGACCATAAAGCCGTGCATGGAAAATAGTAGTTCTTTCCAAAGACCATTGGAAATCCTCTATAGAAAAGATAATCTCAAACCAATTCTTCACAGGCCCAATGCAATAATTGTCCAAGCACCAACTCCTTTTCCTTATAAAAATACCAAGGCGGTACCATGGAATTATGAAGCCACGTCCCATTTAGCCGATCATCAATCAAGTGGTAACTGCGAACCTAAAGGGATTGATGTCAACCAACATTTCAGGGATTGGTGGGGTGACTCGGAGTGGTCGAGTATATTGCTCCTGAATAATTCAGGAAAAAAGAAGGTCATGCTATAAAAGGACCAGAGACTAGCAAAAGGACGGTGCCTGAAGAAGAAGCTAACGAATTTTTGAAATTCATCAAGCAAAGTGAATATAAAGTGGTGGATCAACTAAATCAAACTCCTTCCAAGATATCTGTTCTTTCTTTGTTATTGAATTCTGAAGCACATAGAAGGGCACTGATGAGGGTCTTAAATGAGGCCCATGTTACTCATGATATCACGGTCGGCCAGTTTGATGGGGTTGTCGGTAACGTCACCGCTAGTAGCTGTCTGAGTTTTAGCGATGTCGAACTACCAGCTGAAGGGACAGAGCATAATAAAGCACTACACATCTCTGTGAAGTGTCATAATTATATTCTTGCACGAATGCTTGTTGATAATGGTTCATCGTTGAATGTCATGTCGAAATCAACACTATCAAAACTATTTGTTGATGGAGCTTGTTTGAAGCCGAGTGCTTTGGTGGTGAAAGCGTTTGATGGATCCAGAAGACAAGTTGTTGGTGAGATTGACCTGCCAATTCAAATCGGACCCAATAACTTTGGAATAACCTTCCAAGTGATGGATATTAAACCAGCATACAGTTGCCTTTTAGAGAGACCGTGGATTCACGCTGCTGGAGCAGTAACATCCACTCTCCATCAAAAGCTAAAGTTTATAGTGAACAATAAGCTAGTGATAATATCTGGGGAAGAAGATATGATAGTTAGTCATTTGTCTTCTACGGGCTACATTGAGGACACGGAGGAAGCCATAGAGACTTCCTTTCAAGCATTAGAAATCGCCAATGTTGTCTTCATGGGTGAATGATCTCCTTTAAAAGAACCAAAGTTGCCTACCACATCCTTAAAGTCTACCAAATCGATGTTGGAAGGAGGAGTTTTTGCTAAATTGGGAAAATTGTTAGATATACCCGAAAAGAACGATAGGTACGGTTTGGGATATGTACCTACTGAAGCTGACAAAGAAAAGGCTGTAAAAGAAAAAAGGGAAAGCAAGATGGCTCGTTTGGAAAATCAGACACTGAATTCACAGAAGATTTCTATTTGTGACATTCGCCAAACCTTTCAGAGCGCGGGAATAGTATATGCTGACCATGTGGCTGCTGCGGAAGAAGAGGACCATGTTGATGATGATACCCTCAAATTGGTGTACCCTTGTTCTCCAAACACCAGTCTCAACAATTGGAAGATCATCGAGTTTCCCGTGTTTGTAAATTCATGTTCAAAGTAATTGTGTACTTTAACTCCTTTTGCTCTGCCCAAGGCTATAAGGATAACTAATTAGGGCGCATGTATTTCAATTCCGTACTTATTATCAATAAATGCATTTTTGAATTCTTCAACTGCTTTTGTTTTTCTCTTTTCTTTTTTGGCAATCTTTATTCATATTTTCTTTTTCCTTTTTCTTCTTAATTTAAACAATGCATTTTTGAATTATTCAACTGCTTTTGTTTTTCTCTTTTCTCTTTTTCGTAATCTTCATTCATATTTTCTTTTTTCTTTTTCTTCTTAATTCAAACAATGCAGAGTCGAAAACGAATATGTTGAAAATAGCTGCGCTAGAACCCATTCTTGTAATTTTGAACGCCCAATTAATCACACTGATGAGGATTGTGAAGACGATTGCGAGCCTCCCCCAGAACTAGAAAGGTTAATTGAACAGGAAGCTAAGATAATCCAACCCTATCAAGAACCTGTTGAGGTGATCAATTTAGGGACTGAGCATGATAAGAAAGAAATTAAAATTGGAATGTCTATGAAAGAAACTGAACGAGAAAAGTTGGTTAAACTTTTATTTGATTATGTGGATGTCTTTGCATGGTCGTACCAAGATATGCCTGGGCTAGATACTAACATAGTTGAACACAAGCTACCACTCAAGCCCGAATGTGCTCCAATTAAACAAAAATTGAGGAGGATGAGGCCTGATATGTCACTTAAAATTAGAGAAGAGGTCAAAAAGCAATTTGATGCTGGTTTCTTAGCAGTAGCAAAATATCCTCAATGGGTTGCTAATATTGTCCCAGTTCCAAAAAAGGATGGAAAGGTTCGAATGTGCGTTGATTATCAGGATTTAAATAAAGCTAGTCCTAAAGACGATTTTCCTTTGCCTCACATTGATGTCCTAGTGGATAGCACTGCTCAATATTCTCTTTTCTCATTCATGGATGGTTTTTCAGGTTACAATCAAATTAAGATGGCTCCCGAGGATATGGAAAAAACCACATTCATCACACAATGGGGAACGTTATGTTATAAAGTGATGCCATTTGGATTGAAGAATGCTGGGGCAACCTATCAAAGAGCAATGGTAACTCTGTTTCATGACATAATGCATAAGGAAATAGAGGTTTACGTAGACGATATGATTGCCAAATCTCGAACCGAAGAAGACCATGTTGTTAACCTTCAAAAGTTATTTGCGCGACTAAGGAAGTTCAGACTTCGTTTAAACCCTGCTAAATGCACTTTTGGTGTAAGATCAGGCAAGTTACTTGGTTTTATCGTTAGTCAAAAAGGGATAGAAGTAGACCCAGATAAAGTAAGAGCAATACAAGAAATGCCCGCTCCACGCACGGAAAAAGAAGTTCGTGGCTTTTTGGGTAGATTGAATTACATTGCCAGGTTCATATCGCATCTCACCACTACATGCAAGCCAATTTTCAAGTTGTTGCGCAAAGACCAAAAGGTTGAATGGAATGAGAATAGTCAAAAGGCTTTTGAAAAGATTAAACAGTACTTGTCAAAACCTCCAATCTTAGTGCCTCCTATTCCTGGGAAACCGCTTATTATGTACTTAACAGTACTTGACGAGTCAATGGGTTGTGTATTGGGGCAGCATGACGAATCTGGTAAAAAAGAACATGTTATTTATTATTTGAGCAAAAAGTTCACCAGCTGTGAAATACGATATTCACTGCTTGAACGAACATGTTGCGCATTAGCATGGGCTGCTCGTCGGTTGAGGCAATACATGTTGTGTCATACAACTTGGTTGGTGTCTAAAATGGACCCAATTAAATACATCTTTGAGAAACCTGCTCTTACTGGGAGGATTGCCCGTTGGCAGATGTTGTTATCAGAATATGATTTGGTATACGTTACACAAAAAGCTATCAAAGGAAGCGCCCTGGCAGAGTATTTGGCCCAACAACCTGTAGAAGATTATCAATCAATGCAGTGTGAATTCCCCGATGAAGGCATAATGACTTTATTTGAAGAGATTGAATCATCTGATAGAGAAAAATGGACGTTGGTGTTTGATGGTGCTTCTAACGCGTTAGGACATGGAATTGGGGCCATTTTGATTTCTCCAGAAAATCAGTTCACTCCATTTACTGCTAGGTTGTGTTTTGATTGCACAAACAATATTGCAGAATACGAGGCATGTGTTATGGGCATTAAAGCAGCTATTGAATCAAAAGCAAAAGTTCTTGAGGTATATGGAGACTCATTGTTAGTCATCCATCAGACGAAAGGAGAGTGGGAAACGCGAGATTCCAAATTGATTCCGTATCATACCCATATCAAAGAATTGACAGAACAATTCGAGAAGATTACTTTTCACCATATCCCTCGAGAAGAAAACCAATTAGCTGACGCCCTGGCCACATTGTCGTCAATGTTCAAAATAAGCACCGGTCAGGACGTCCCGATCATAAAAATACAGCAAAGGGATAAACCTGCATATTGCTTATCAATAGAAGAAGAGTTTGACAGAAAGCCATGGTTTTATGATATCAAATCCTATGTCAAGAATAAGGAATATCCATTGGGTATTTCCGAGAACGACAAAAGGGTTTTAAGGAGATTGTCAATGAACTTCTTCTTAAATGGTGATGTGCTTTATAAGAGAAATCATGATATGGTTCTCCTCAGATGCGTGGATCAAGCGGAAGCTGAGAAAATCATTCAAGAAGTCCACGAAGGTTCTTTCGGAACTCATGCAAATGGGAACGCTATGGCGAGAAAAATCTTAAGGGTTGGCTACTATTGGTTAACCATGGAGTCCGATTGCTTTAGTTACGTAAAGAAATGTCATAAATGTCAAATCTATGCCGACAAAGTACATGTACCGCCCACTTCTCTGAACGTTTTAACATCACCATGGCCATTTTCAATGTGGGGGATGGATGTTATTGGACTCATCGAGCCTAAAGCTTCAAATGGGCACCGATTTATCCTAGTAGCTATTGATTACTTCACAAAATGGGTTGAAGCCGCTTCTTATGCCAATGTGACGAGAAGTGTGGTTGTCAGATTCATCAAAAGAGAATTGATTTGTCGATATGGCTTGCCAAATAAGATAATCACTGACAATGCGACCAATCTGAATAATAAAATGATGAAGGAGTTGTGTGATAATTTCAAAATTCAGCACCATAATTCTTCGCCATATCGTCCAAAAATGAATGGGGCTGTAGAAGCAGCAAATAAAAATATCAAAAAGATCATACAAAAGATGGTGGAGACATATAAGGATTGGCATGAAATGCTTCCTTTTGCATTACATGGTTATAGAACCTCTGTTCGCACCTCAACAGGGGCAACTCCTTTCTCATTGGTGTACGGAATGGAAGCGGTACTTCCCATTGAAGTTGAAATTCCCTCAATTAGAGTCTTGATGGAAACAAAACTAGAAGAGGCCGAGTGGGTTCAATCACGATATGACCAATTGAATCTCATATAAGAGAAGAGAATGATAGCTTTGTGTCATGGCCAACTATATCAAAGAAGACTTAAAAAAGCATATGACAAAAAGGTTCGTCCTCGAGAGTTTCAAGAAGGAGACTTAATGTTAAAGAAAATATTGCCCATAAAAAGGGATTCTCGTGGAAAATGGACCCCGAACTACGAAGGACCATATGTTGTGAAAAAAGCTTTCTCTGGGGGAGCTCTAATACTTGCAGAAATGGATGGAGATGAATTTCCACTTCCAGTAAACTCAGATGCAGTCAAAAAATATTATGCTTGAAAAAAAAATGAAAAAATGGGCTCGCTAGGTTGAAAATCAGAAAAGGCGACCTAGGCAAAAATTAGAGCATCCCGATGGATTGAAAACTTGAAAGAGCGGTCCATGCAAAAGTTAGGGATAACAAAAAGATCAAGTGGTTCAAACTAGGGCATTTTATTATTCTTAGGAGTCCTAAATTACAAGAATAACTAGCGTTGTTATCTCTCCAACTAAAGCTAAACACATTCATCTCTACATTGTAACCTTTAGTTCAATTGTATTATTCTCAAAGTAATGAATGTACATTTTGCAATCTTGTCATTCGATGCTATACATTACCCTCTTTCTAAGTTGATTCAGCCTCATGTTTTTTTTTTTTTTTTTATAAAAAAAATGTTATTTTATGATAATAAATTTTTGGAATCTGAAATATGTGTAAATATAAAAAAAAATATATTTAATTATTTTGACACTTGAAAAATATATACACGAGAACTCGGTAGATTCTCAACATATATAGGGTATCAAAAAAGGGGTAATTATTTTAAACAATGCATTCGCCTCGAAAAAATGGGGAAGTCATACAAGATATACTAGAGTCTTCCTACAAATAACGATTGTCATCTTCATTGATCCATTGAATCTTGTAGGTGTATAAAGTCGCATAAGGATCGGGGAACCAAAAATAAAAAATAAAAAGAATTTATCAACATTGCATGCATATTACATTTTTCATGTATTCACACATGATCTATCCATTTTCATTCATATTTTAAATATACTCAACAACCTTGTGCAATGCATAATGAATGAGTCATGCATATCTTATATTTATACTTTATTTATACTCAACAACTTTTGTGTCACATTGTTCATAAACACGTTTCTCTTTTATTTGTTTATTTTATTTTTTTTATTTTATTTATATATATATATATATATATATATATATAAAAAAAATTTCTCTCTTTATCTACTTTTTAAACTGGACCTACATGTTTGTTTATAGTGATCATTTTATCGATCTATGCATCGGTAACCAATCCGAAGACGATCATTTTATCTACGTCGATCATTTTATTAATGTCGATCTACGCATCGGTAACCAATCCGAAGACGATCATTTTATTTACATCATTTTATTAACGTCTATCTACGCATCGGTAACCAATCCGAAGACGATTATTTTATTTATGTCGATCTACACATCGGTATCCAATCCGAAGACGATATTTTTTATTTTATTTCTGTTGATCAACTATCCATCGAAAACTACGATGACGCTTTTTATTTTGCCAATCGCTAACTTTTTTTAATTTATACAAAATTTAGGTCCTTATATTTAATTATCTTTTACTAGTAAAAAATAATAAAATAGGGGCAGATGTAGTACCTAAATTTTGTCCTACATTTAAAATCAAAATCATTTTTTCTTTTGAATTTTAAATATTTATGAGTACATAATTTACAATGTTCCTAAATAATGCCAAAAATAAAAAAACTAAAACAAAAGAAGAAAAATTGTGAAGCTGGCTGCCACTGCTACAAGCATTCCTTTATTTAGTGTATCTTTTATATGGTTTCCTTACTGCTATAAGTATTCCTTTATTTGGTGCCTTACTGCTCCAAACATCATTTTATTGCTCCAAACATCCTTTTATTTGGTTTGTCTTGTTAAGCATCCTATTTCAGACCTGTTACAAAACACTCCTATTTCAGACCTGTTACAAAACACTCCTATTTCAGACCTGTTACAAAACACAAAACAATGAGTTGATTCATTTTAAATAAAATTTAAGACTAATAAGGCTATTACTTGTACCAATTGTGCACTCAAAGTCTGATTTTGTGTAAAATTTGCAACAAAACCCTAAAATGTTCAGAGCTTAATTTTATCTGATGAACGAAAGGTTTTACCACTTTAACCTATAAATTTTGAGTTCGAAAATTAGAAAAGAGAGAGATTTGGATACTAACAAAAACATCTAAAAAGAAACAACAAGAAACAGGCAGGCATAGTAGTAGCAAAAATCAAACAATCAAGAAGAGGTATATTTTTTTCCTCTTTACATTATAATAGCTATATTGTTATAAATGTAATGTTTTAATATAAGGTGAGTAATGAATAAGAAAAGTAAAAAACCTATTGTTATATATTTGAAATGTTCAGATCTGTAAGAGTATAAACAAAGTTAGGTTATGAAGAAAAAATAGGAAAGATAAAACTAAGAACTCAAACCTAGGATGTCGTCGTCGTCGGTACGCCTATCATGCTTTTTGGTCACTCCGTTTACGCTCTTGACTCCCCTTCCTTCCCTGACGACTTCATCCAGTGGGCTAGGTCTAATGTCGTTCCTGTTCTCGGCATTTGTTATGGTCTTTAGCTTCTTGTTCACTGTCTTGGCCGTGAAGCCCGCATCGGAAACACGCAGGAATTCACCTCATCACTCGCCGAATCCGAAGCCTATCCCTTTTCTCTCTCTGTTTCAACGACACTTCCTCTCTCTAAACCATCACCGATCCCTATACCCCTCCGTCGTCATTCTCTCTTGTTTCCCCTTTCTTTTTTTGCGTTTTGTTTCTTTCCCGTTTTCTCTCTTGGCCGCCCACTTCTTTTCCTTAAGTCTGATCTAGGGTTTCCAAAGTCACACCTTTTTTTTTTTTTAACCTTTTTTTGTGTTAAATGATTTGGGCCCTAAACAGAAAACAAAACAAAAACCAACCTATTTGTTTGAGATTTCAGCCCATTTGATTTCTTTTCTATGATTTCAAAAATTAATTTATTTCATAAATAAAAATCAAATTTCATAAAAAAATACAAATAAATATTTTATTAAAGATTAATTAGATGCGACATATTTTTAATCTTTGAGTTGTTAGGACACAAATTGTACAACTTGGTTCTAAAACTCTCTTTATTTATTTATTTATTTATTTATTTATCTATCTATTTATTTATTTATTTATTATTTTAATGAATTAATCTAAAATCGACTTATAAATTTGTGAAATTAGATGTGGTATTATTTTTTATCTTTGAGTTGTTAAAACACATATTGTACAATTTGGTGTTTTTTTTAAATTCATATCAAACCAAAAATAATATAAATATTCTTAAAAGGATTAAATTAGATGTGACATCTTTTTACTCCTTAAATTTTTTTGATACATAAGTTGTATTACTTAACAATTTTAAAACTTAATATTTAAAATAAAAAATGATAAAATATTCTTAAAAGGATTAAATTAGATGTGACATCTTTTTACTCCTTAAATTTTTCAAGATACTAGTTATACTACTTGACATTTTTAAGACTTAATATTTAAAATAAAAAATGATAAAAATATTCTTAAAATGATTAAATTAGATGTGACATCTTTTTACTCCTTAATTTTTTTTGAGACACGAGTTGTACGGCTAGATAGTCTTAAAACTTGCATTTTAAATTATTATTTAAAATTAAACAAATTCTTTTTCAAAACAACTTTTTTTTATCACCAACAAAACACAATTTCTTTAAAAGCAATCAACGCATCCGCATTTTCTACCCAAGAACTACGTAACTTTGATTTCTCCATCGCACTGGGAGATACGTAGGAGCAAGATCGCACTCTTGTCAAGCATAATAACAAAAAACTTTTTTTCTCTCTATATTTTAAATGTATATTTATCATTAGATTATTTTCATAAAAATATTATATTTGCATTTTAAAAAGGAGAAATAAATATATTTAAGTTAATATTAATTTTGCACAATTAATTATAGGTAATCGTTTTTTAACGGATGTCGTAGGGTGCTAATACCTTCCCTATGCGTAATCGATTCCCGAACTCAAAATTTGGTTTCAAAGACCATTTTTTTTAATTTTATTTTTATTTTTAAGGGTTTTCCAATATTTTCCCTATTTTAAAATAAACTTTGGTGGCGACTCCATTGAATTCGAGAAACACTCGAAATTTTAGGCCGCGACAATGACAATTATACAAGTTAAGATTTGTCAACAAAATTTATATAAAAAAAATAAAATATTGACATGAAATAAAATAAATAATTTTTTTTGAGAAAGAAGATAATCATGAGAAGAAGTAAATAATAATAAGAAGAAGAATAGAACCTCCAAGTTAATTATGTCATTACTCATATGGTAGAAAATTGTGCTGATAACGTATTAGGAAATAAACTAAAAGAGAACAAAATAAAGATAAAGGAGATTGAAATTTCTTATATTAAACTCTTCTCAAGTATAAATTTTACAATACAAGATAAATCCTATTTATAAGACATAAATGTTGTAAGTTACAAGCATGAATAACCTAAATTAATATTAAAACTCAATACCAATAACTATGAGCAAATCCTTTTACTCATAGGGGTTAAGGAATATAGAAAAACCTAGGAAAAACTGACATCCACATTCATCTTTTAATATTATTCATAACAATATCAATTTTAAAAATTTCAAGATGTTGAATGCACCACTACCAATATTATACTTTTACTTTAAATTTCTTAACAAGTGTCACATGTTATCATTTTTCATATATTTTTAATTTAAACGTTAGGATATAAACAAAAGTATCATTAAAATTTTTAAATAAGTATTGGCTCTATGCAATAACGAACAATTTAAAAACATTTTTTTGTTGTCTTTTCACCTACAATATCTTTATTCATAAAAAACACATGGTTTCTAAATCTAATTCATTAAGATATAATTTTTCGGATTTTAGAATTTCAATGTCATCTTAAAGTAAATCATGTACATATTCAATAATATTTCAAAAAAATTATTTTGCTATTTTTATTTTATTTATCTTTCATAGAATACGTATCTACTTATATATGTAAAGTATATTATAAATATCAAATAAATAAATAATTATGATATATTAATAAAATGCATATCTAGAAGTATTCGTAGAATGTTAATATCTAATACATAACTGATACGAAAGTGTCTCTAATTTTAAGGTATAGAAAATTCTTAATTGTGTTAGAGTCCCTTTTTGATAATATATAAATACAATAATAAAATGTTAAAAATCCGAGCACTTTAATGATTGAGATTTGAAAACAAAATTCTCACCACACCTCTAGTAGTAGTCTATTCTATAATTATCTTAAAATCAAATATCAATATTAAATAAATAAAATAAAACCATAATTTATTAATTGTGGTCGTTTGTTAACTTTTTATCAAAAGATTCCTCGTACCCAAATAAAATACTAACAATATATATATAATTTAAAATGACCTTTATATATTTATTTAGCAAATTAATATTTGAGTTTAATTGTAATATATTATCAACACAATTTTTTTTACCTTATCTATATATTATAATTATTTATAGACATAACTTTAGATATAATATGGTAAAAACATTTTACATTAAATCCTTTATGTTTTAGTCCTTAAAAATATTTAATTACTTTAGTCATTTAAATTTG
>JBBPBQ010020323.1:29316407-29400746 GCA_037974755.1 Cicer yamashitae
TAATTATTTTAAAAAATATTTTATCGTAAGTATTCATCAAAACCAATAAAAGGCATACATATTAACTTAATAGTCTTTTGCAGCATTCAAATAGACAAAAAAAAGGTTAAAATTGTAGTAAAAATTTAATAAATGACGAGTAATTAATAATTTTTATTTAAAAAATTAAATTATTATTTTACAAATTTAAAAAATTAAAATCATAAACCTTACAATTTCAAAAATTAAAATCCTTATCTTTTTTAGGAAATCAAAATTCTCACTGTGCATTTATTTATAGTTCAATAACCATACATCATTAGTGTAACACAACTTTACTTAGATAGTCTTATATTGACATCTGGTCACTACATTTGTATATCTTATTATAAGTTTCAAAACAATTAATTTATATCTAATATAAAACTATTTAATCTTAATATTGTACATTTTTTTTATTGTATGTAAAAGAAATGATAAATATTGTGAAGTTCTGAAATTAAAAATAGACAAAATGTCTAATATAACACTATTAATATTTAATATTTATTGATTGAGCTAAAACTTAAAACATCAATATTTATTGATTGAGCTAAAGCTTAAAACAACTATCTTTAATTCCATTTATTTATTATTTATTTATGCAAACACATTAGAAAATGCAAAATGAATAGCACAACAAAACAGAAGAAGACATAAGAAAATCCACGCGTCATTCCTCAAACGGTAGGCCACATCTTATCCCTTCAATACAATTTTTCGTTTCATAATAAATCGGCAAATAGATAACTACCCAGTGTCCTCTTTCCATCAACAACACTCATCTTCCAAACTTCCCCACTATGGCTTCATCTACGACTTCATCATCCCTCATGTTAACCCACTCCACTTCCTCCATCATCAACTCACAAGACCACTCTTCCTCACACCGTTCCTTCCCTCTCAAACCTCTTTCTAGAACCTTCTTTCTCTCCCCCCTCGTTTTAAAGTCCTCCAACTTGTTCCATTGCAGTTACCAATCTAGGTCTTCTTCTCATTGCTTCGCTGCTTCCCTCGCCGCCGATGTCGCCGAAACCGATGAGGAGGAAAATGACAGTGTTGATGATGAGTCTTCCGTTGCCACTAATACTCTTGCTGTTTCTACTAAGCCTAAGACTGGGAAGGCTGCATTGCTTCTCAAGAGCGACAGGGTATCTTCAAATTCTTTTCCTTTTTTTTTTTGTAATTTAATTCTTTTGTTGCTCCAATTTTAACAACCGTTATTAGGGTTATGGTTTCACGGTTTAATAGTATTATTAGGGTAAAATTTAAGTGCAATAGCATGTGTGTGTGTTTGGTTATGCGGTCACAAAATTGATTTTGAATGAATTGATTTTTTGTTAAAAGTGAATTGAATGTAAAGTGATTTATGCTTGGATATATTTACATAAATGTGAGAGTTGAACTATAAATTTCAATGTGAGAGTTGAACTATAAATTTCAATGTGAAAATTATGTTTAGAATCAAAAGCTACAAATCATAGTTTCAAGTTAGAATCAATTCTGGAGGTAGCATCCAAACATGTCAGAATCAATTTTACACCTTCAAAATTGATTTTGGCACCTTCAAAGGTGTAACGATAGACTGTTTTTACCGTTCCTCTTACAAAAATACAGTTTGAGATTAAAATAATTTATGATGATTGTAGAGAGTTGTAATCTATTTTAAGTGAAGAACAAGATCTAAAGAACTTTACCTAAGTTTTGTAAAGGAAAACAAGTGCCTTTCTTCATGTGTAGTTAATTGTGTTTTTGGTTTTTAACTAAAGTTTAGTCATGGATTGTTCTATCACTAGAGATTGAGCTGGGTGTTAGCCTATTAAGCATTGATTTAGACCTAGACATCAAAGATGACATCGACACGTGGACACTTGTAATAATTTGATAACATCAAAATTGAAGCGGTTGAATGTGACTATATATGTCAGTGTCATATAAGTGTCAGACACCAATTTGTGTTGGACACGCCTTCAACCTGAAGTGTCAATGCTAAATAGTTACTAGCCAAATCCATCCCGTTAGATGGAGTACATTAACCACTTATGTCCAACTTTGTGGTTGTGTTGTGGGTATGACTATTTGTGGATGCAAATTATGGGTGCTTCATTTTGGCAATTGTCTATTTTGTTTTCCAAATAAACAGGAAATAACTGTAGTTTTACCTAGGAAGTCAATCATATATCGCTCTCTTGGCACATTCCAAACAAGTTTTAAGAAATAATATATAATGATATGATAAGATAGTGAAAAATGATTGTGTATTTGTTAAACTGTTTTTATTTTCTTTTGGGAGTAGTTACTTTGGTTCTGTTTCATATCCTCCTATTATTTATTTATTATTATGAAGTGTTTCATATACTCTTAAGCAGCTAATGACTACAAATGGATGGATACCTAACTAGTTATCTTAATGTCCTGTCTCCTGTGCTCTTTTGGTTAGCACATGATGGTTTGCATAAGATGCTCACACTTCCATCTGTTGAAAATTGAAACGGAGTGATTTTTTAAAATAAACTTGCTTAACGGCTAACATCTCATGTAGTTGAGACATCCTGAAAAGTAGTTGATGTAATGTAAAAATCACTGGTTTGTGTTTTTATGATATGATATATATTGGTGCTTCAGAGGATGTAAATAATACTTTCATAAATATACATGGTTACATGCTCATTTACTTTTATTTGAGCCAAGTTTACAGCCCGACTTTCTTTTTGCTAGAATAAATAAATCTATTTAACGGTATTTACTTTCAAATATCATTTGAAATTTCAAGGGTTTATAGTTTGAGTGTAGGATCATAGGTGCATGGGAACAGTAATTCCATTGCTGTTCCCACCATTCTATGCAAGATTTTTGCTTGGTTGGTCTTTGTATTCTAAGCATATTTGTTTGCCTATTTGCATGCATGCTTCATCATTGTCTTCCTATAGTGATTCTGTAAATGCCATACGATAGCCAATTGTCTCCATCTAAGATCACAAGTTGTTTATTTGGACCATTGAATTTGTCATAGTTGACGATATGTTTTTCCGGTTTTTTTTATGGTTAATTGCTGTTTCAATGTCTCACCAGGTAAGATCTAAGAGGTTCTTGGAAATTCAAAAATTGAGGGAGCATAAGAAAGAGTATGACTTGAAGACAGCAATTTCTTTGGTAAAAGCATCAGCTAAAGCCAAGTTTGTAGAAACAGTAGAAGCCCATTTCCGCCTCAACATTGACCCTAAATATAACGATCAACAGTTAAGAGCAACAGTGAGTCTCCTTCTCTTTGCTTGATTTTGGTATATTAAAAAAACCCGACTACAAATTTTACAAAACATGAATTAATTCCTAGTCTTTCATCCATTCTTTCTTAATAGGTAAGTCTGCCAAAGGGAACTGGAAAGACCGTTAAAGTGGCTGTTCTTACTCAAGGTGCTTATGCATTCAGTCATCGTTCATACTTATAGTTAATTAAATGTGTCCTGATCATGCTGAAAACAATTTCTTGTGACATGAATGTGTATGAAAGGAAATGCATCCATTATGTTAACTTTCTGTACGATGGACACAATATAATAGGTCTTCTCTCCCAAAGTGGTAGGCATTGTGTTGTGTGATGGATCAAGGAATTACTTCATGTGTGGATGAAGTATGAGTTCATTGAGTGGCTATGGTTGTTTATTAATGTCTCTGATATCCATTTGTTCAAATAACTGCAAGTTTTTGAGGGTAGAGGTTTATTATCCCTTTATGATAATTACTATTAATACACTTCTATATTCTACTCTTTATGACAATGACTAGAATACTCTTCCAACTTACATATTTCTAGCTAACACGTGTCTACTTTTACCCATTTACCATCTTAATCTAAGTATATGGACCATCACCATTTGCATCATCATCCATCTGTCCTTGAGTTGGCAATCTGTTTACTCTTGATCAATTTTAAATTCTACTGTCAGAATATGTTCCTATTTGGCTTATGATTCATTCAAGTTTACACTCTCCTAGATAACTTTTTCAGAGGTCTCCTACATGGATCAAGTAATGCCTTTGGGCTCTATCATAAACCAAATGTTTAGTAAAACCATGCAATGAGTTGAATATAGAGTTAAATGGGTAGCCCAGTTTACTAGGCTCCCCACCCTGTGATGTCTGTGGAGGGTTCTGATTAATTGTTGAACGTATGTGTCTCTTTGTTTGTCAAACCCTCCCACAAGATAGGTAGTGTCTAGGAGGTCTACTTTCACCAAGATATAAGGTGTTGTACTTGTACCCTATAATTATATTAATACAAAAAGACCGACAATTAAACAAAAAATATGATTAGCTACTCTCAGTTGCATATTTCTGTAACCATTTTTAGTGCTTTTTATTCTGTTGGTGATTTGGTTCATAACAGGTCATAACTTATAACAACCGAGTTCCTTATATTATATGCTGAGGTACTCTCCCTTAAAAGTTATCTATCAAGGGGGAAGAACCAAATCACTTAGATACTCCACCGAGCATCCCATACTACTCAATGTGGGATTTCATCACCCTATAATACCATAGTCCCTATTGTTTTGATTTTATTCTTATTCACTGTTCTTTTAATCCTTCTCTTTGTTTAATGAAAGTGTAGATTAAGCTTGTGAAGAGATAAGTTATGAAATGACGAGTAATTTTTCTGATTAAATTGAATATTGACATTCCTCATCTAAACATGGATAATGGATTTAAAGTTTAATAGAATAAAGTGGACAGGATAAAACCTACCCATATCATAATGGATTCTTCTTGACAGTTATCTAATAGGTATAATGAACACAAAACAAGTTTGTATTCCTACGATTTACAGTGTGCACAAGCGGTCCAACCAACTGAATCGCCACTTATAATTCCCAATCTAATTATTGTGTTTTGGCTGTTCTAATTCATGGTTTATTTTGTAGGTGAGAAATTCGATGAAGCCAAAAATGCAGGAGCTGATTTGGTGGGTGGAGAAGACCTGATAGAACAGATAAAAGGAGGATTCATGGAATTTGATAAATTAATTGCTTCTCCAGATATGATGCCTAAGGTGTTGCTCATTATCTAATTCTAGTTTGAGTTTATCCTCTTATTCAATTTCTTTTATTCATTACAATTTTAGTAATTGAGCAAATGATGTAATATCAATAAATGACTTGAAAAGTTAGTAACTGGTTGAATCATATGCAAATCATGCTCTCCTTATGTTTATTTATTGAAGATAATCTTTTCAAGTGGTTGGTAAATCTAACAATTAGTCTAGAGATCTATGTTCATTAAGATCTATGTTGTTAATCTTAGATGGATCCCCAAACTGCTATAGCGGATAGCGGGATAGCTGCTATTGCAAAGACTAAAATAAAGTCAACTTACAAAATAAAAATCAATCCCTGTCGGATACATAAATATTCAAATAGTACAATACACAAAATTAGAGGGGATATACATAATAATTATTATTAATTTTGTCCATTTATCACTAATGTTAAAAATCATATGCACTAATTATTATTTATTATTTTATTATTATTATTATTATTATTATTATTATTATTATTATTATTATTATAATTCTATAAGTAATCAAAACAGAGGTAGAGGTAAAACTGAAAACAGAGGTTGGTATTTTAGATGATGAGGCCATTGTTGAGTGCAAGCAGAGGTGAAACTGAAAACAGAAGTAGAGGTGAAAACTGATGAGTTAGGAGCAGAACGACAGAGCAAAGAGGACAAGAACGCAGACGCAGAGAAGGATTGGAGAGACAGAATACAGAGAAGAAGCAACACATTAACATGAAGGTTCGTTTTATGCAGAGAAGCACAATAGCGGTGCTGTGAAGGAGAATGAGAAACACGTTATATTTTAAAGAATAAAAAATTAGGCCACTTAAAGAGGGAAAAATGACAAATATACCCTTAAAAATGCGACATTTTAAAAGGGATATTTTTGGAATTTCCCTTGGGAACCCTAATAGCAGGAGCAAATGCAAGTTTGGCACATGCTTTCGCCGCTATTTGTGGCCGCCAGCACTGCGACGCAGTTCCGCTATAGCGCGCAATCGCAGCGCTATCGACAACATTGATTAAAATCAGGTTCTTTGGATGTGTCATCAATGCGCAGTTAGTTTGTGCTTGCATTGCTTTTATAGCTTAAGTCTATAATTAGATGCCTGGGCACCATATTTGATAGGGGACACTGGTCGGTTACAGTCGGTTTCGGGTCCAAAATCCCAATCGACAATAAGCCAAAGATGATAATAACTAAACCATTTCTGATTGTTTGAGCCACCGGTTTGGTCGTGTAATGGGTTCTGCAGAATGATGGGTGAACGGGTGGGTATTCACCGTTTCAGCAAAAGAACAACACAAAATAGAGCAAATACAAATCTTTTTAACCAAAAAGAATGACACAATAGAGCAGATACAAATCTTTCAAACCAAAAAGAGCTCGTGAAAGAACAAACACTCGTGAATACAGAAGCTTCCGCAGCAGAACAAAAGAAAACTTCGGAGAACATTTTTTAAGGAAACTAGATAGAATCATAGAACACATAAAATCAACTTTCAACAAACTAAACAAATATTGTTTCAAAATACCTTTTTCTGCAATTGCGTTTACAGATCAGGGAAAAGGTTGAAAATTGAAAACCTTCTTCCTCATTGAAGCAAAGGTAGCACCTTTTGATAGAGCTGGAACAAGGGAAGATGACAATAGCACTTAGGCTTCTTCGTTGGGCCGCAATCGAACTCAGGTGGGGATGTGGGTTTTAGTAGTATAGTGAGTCTACGGCGATGCTTTGACGGAAGCAAGCATCGAGTCGTTGATCTTGGCCACGAAATCTATGAGAAATGAAGTGAACTGTTAACACTTAACACACGTGAAATTGATGGAGATGGAAGAGGAACACATCGAGAGAGGTAGAAAAGTTGTGAATGGAAATAGGTTTTGAGAGAGACAGAAATTACAATGGAAAGAGAGAGGGAGTTAGGTTGGGTGAACATGATGAGAGAGAGAAATAGACATAAAAAATCTTGTGAAATGAAGAGTTTTGTATTTCTGATTACTGAGATCTCGCCGCATTTATTCACTTTGGGCGGGTTTGGTTCTCGATGGTTTCATTTATAACACCCGCCCGTGCTTATCCATTTAAAACTGAAGTTTTCACCCGACGACCAGTAAACCCGATATTATCCGCCCGTGAGTTATCAGTTTCTTCTGGATTTTCGGGTTCGTGGTGGTTCTTTGTCCACCCCTAATATTTGATGTTATGCTTAAGTGCGTGCTTGATTGTTCTAAGAGCTTTTCATAAGATGTATTTGTTTTGTCTACATTATACTCCCTCCATAACAAAATATAAGCAAAATTAACCCCTTACACACTTATTAAGTTAATTAGTTATTCACATTTACTCTTGTCAATCACATTTAAAAGTTCATTATATTACCTAAATTGACACTCATCTCATTTAATGGCACAAAAAATTGGTTATTAATTATGAAGGGAATTTTGAGACATTATCATTAAATAGAATGAGAAGAGTCAATTGTTACAATTTAGATGTACTAAATTTTACTTATATTTTGTTATGGATGAAGTAGTTTAAAGAATTAATAATCCTTTACCTAAGTGCAAATCAGTTGGTAAGGTTGTCTGTTAGTATGAAGAGTTCAGTGAGTCAGTGAATACCTTTTTAGCATTTGTATTTATGATGGAAACTCCTTTAACTGCCATTGTTGATTGTGTCAGGTTGCTATCCTAGGGAAGATTTTGGGACCAAGAGGACTCATGCCAAATCCAAAGGCTGGCACTGTAACAGCTAATATTCCTCAGGTGCACTATCTACTTTTATTGCTTACTGTTTACTTTCACGGTTCACTTGAAATGGGTGTGCGCGCTCACATGCGTATAGAGCCTTTTCTTGCAAAATATATATAAACTTCACGTGATTACATAATTCTAAAATTGAAGTCTTTAATTTTTTAAAATACATCTTTACAGGCTATAGCAGAATTCAAGCAGGGAAAAGTTGAATACAGGGCAGATAAAACTGGAATCGTGCACTTGCCTTTTGGAAAAGCCGACTTTCTGGAAGAGGATCTTCTTACAAACTTGCTTGCAGCAATAGTATGTTCTTCCCCAAAAACAGAATTTCTATCTGTATTTCACTCACGGATAAACCATTAACCCGTTGTCATATTTTTAACAGAAATCAGTAGAGACAAACAAACCTTCGGGTGCGAAAGGTGTGTATTGGAAAAGTGCACACATATGCTCAGCAATGGGGCCTTCAGTTAGGTTAAATGTCAAGGAGATGCTTGATTACAGACTTCAATCAGAATAGAGCACCTGGATATGCTTTAATCAACTTTCTGGGTGCACTTGCCAAATTTCTTGTCAAAGATATTACCAAGGTTACATAAAGGGATGAAATGGTGATAATTTGGTTGGTTATATGTGTTAAAAATCTCCACCAAAAGTGTGTGCACACAACATAGTCTTTGACCCAGGATAAGGATTTTTGTTGTATTATTATTATAACTGTTATTATTATTATTATTTTGTTACTAACACCCTAAATTTCATTATATTTTCTGTCTATGGTAATAAATTTTCATTTTTACTTTTGATTATTAGGTCTTTGACTTGTGGTGCTTCAACTGCTTGTGTTAGTTGTACTCATTGCTATTGTATGGCCCACTAAACTTTTGAGGGGAATTAGCTTCATGATGAAATTACCTCTTCACTATAATAGCTTTTTTTTCTTACTAACTCTTCACTATAATAGCTAGAATATACCAAAATACAATGTTTATTTTAGATTTTTTTTTAAATATAAAAGAAATATGGTAAATCCAAATACAGTTTTGCAGACAGTCCAAATATATATTTGGGTTGGCGGATACTCCAAATCGGACTAAAAAAGTATTTGACATATTGGTTTTTATATTGTCTGCAATTTAAACTTATTTGTAATTTTAAGCCTTGTATTGTTCATAGCTAAAATGATTACTCAATGGTATTTGAAGCCAACTACTGCCCAAATCTGGTTATGTATTTTATTGTGGTAAATGTTTCTCGCATTAGTTGTGAATGAAGCCATGCATTGAATTTAACATGAGATGATAGTGTACTAGCACTAAGGCATTGCTGAGGGAATTTTACTGTTACAGTCCTTCAAATTATTGGGCAACTTGATCTTCTAAATATAAGCAATGGTAAATTAGATCTTGAAATTGAAGACATATTGATTATAACATAATTCAATTTCATTAGTTAATAGCCAAATTATATAATTCTTATGATTCCAAAAATTAAAATAGTTGAGTAAAAAAAAGAATCAGAATAGAATTGTTAAATTTATGTGGTTCTTATCTAAGGAAGGAACGAGAACATTTGAATGATGAATATGTGACGGGCGTTATTTTGGGACATTCGTTGGTTAGATTGTTTATTGCCGCAAGTAAGGAAGGGACACTGATTTGGAGAATGTTTGTGATGTGTGATCAAGGACATGTGTGGTACGTTTTGGATGCTTTTTGTGGCGTGCATTTGCAGAAAAAAGATTTCAATCATATAAGTGGAGCCCGGGAAGAGACATAAGCTCCATAGTTTGGTACTAGGCACAGCATGGGTACACAATAAATAATTTTATTGATTTAAAATTTTTTGGACAATATTTTTAAGTAGGTATATTATCTTCCTATCATATATATATCCGTGTATTGGAATTTGGGTAGAGTTGGATGCCATATCCAAGAAGGAAAGTTACTCATATCAATCATTCATAAACCGTAACAAATCAAAGGTATATAGGTAAATATTGTAATATATATCATGAGTTTGCTAGTCGTTGGCTGGTATATAGGTAAATATTGTAATGTATATGATGAGTTTGTTAGTCGTTGGCTACTATGAGTTATGAGAGCAACAATCTCCAAATGTTTTAGGAATTAGAGTCATATTTTTTTTCTTTACAATTTTAAGCAACATGTTATTATTTCAATATTTATTATTTTAATTAACTCTAATAATTTTCGCTTTGATAGAAAATGATACATCTTTTGTTTTTATTGTCTACATCGATACTCATAATTCTAAGGAACTATCATATTTTATTATAAAGATTATAGTTTACTTGGAGATAAATCACTTTAAGAATTTTCACTTGAAGTTAAACCACTTCAAGAATTTCTACTAAATCACTCCTAAAGTTTCCACTACATGACGAAAATCAAGTTAAAAATTTATGGTGCAACCTCTATGTTGTCTTTCTAAGTAAATTCTTCAACAATTGACATAATCTCACATCACACATTGTATCAATGCCAACCAATCCATGTCCTAATCAACATCTTGTGTAATATCGATTATTTCAACACATCTTTGACTTGAGTTTTACACAAGTCAATCTTCCATCAAATTTTTCTATGTCAAACTTTCCAACATAACTTGACATACATACTCGTGTGGAAGATAAGACAATACTGCAATCACATAACATACTAATAAATCTAGATTTCTCTAGACCAAGTCAAAAACTTTGATACCACTTGTATGAGGAGTTCAGGGGTACATGAATAATAATAGGCCAAATGCTATAGAATTACAAGAGATTTGAAATCACACCTTCACTCAAATTTTTAAGACATTGAGTATATAGATTAGATCTCGTATATATCAAACATTTAATTCATTAATAGTCGATTCACACTTGAATTCAACAATAACAACAACTGATTTTGTCACTTTACATTCAACAATAATAATTCATTAAGATATTTATAATATACTAAAAATTACAAGTTTATGCTAATAAATACTCCCTTTGGAAGGTATGAAATACAAGTTTAGATCCTCTCAATCTAAGTTCACCTCAATCTCCCTCGATCCTTTCTATTTCTTTTAATTTTAATTTTTTTTCAATTTTTTTTTTGTTTGGATTGAAAGTTTATATCATAAAGATCATGTATGTAAAGTTTTACAAAAATGTAAAATCATTTGATATGCTATTCAGATACATTAAAATTAATGTCTTATACACTTTCATTGAACACTATTAATCTTCATGAGTTTCAATAACATATTGAATGATTTTAAATTTGTGTAAAATTTTATATACATAATCTATATGATATAAACTTTCGATCAATTGAAAAAGTAAAATCAAATTAAAAAAAAAAAAAAAGAGGATTGACAGAGATTGAGAGAAATATAGATTGAAATGATCCAAACTCTTTAAATACAAAGTATAAGTATAATAATCGTAAATGTAATACACAAGTATTTTTTTTATAAAGATACACACTTTTAGTCTTCTTGTTTTTAGTAATTTAAAACCATAGCGTCTCTACTTCTAAATTTAAAAAAAAGTTCTTTTGTGACTTATTTTATGTGATGTATCAAATTGAATTGAATAAAATGTAACAAGTCACTAAGTGACGAATAATGGCAATTGTTTTTCTTCTAATTATATATCATCACATAGACCTTGATCCCCAACTTGACCATGAGTCTACCGGATATAATAATTTCAAACAAAATAATACTTCTCAATCTTGTTATTATTATACTACTTAAAATAAAATATAAGAATTCTTTTTTTAAAAAATTGATGTATTTAATTTTAATTTTTAATTAGGTATATCAATTTTTTATACCATTTTTGTTTATATTTTATTTTTGGATTGAGTATTAGATTATTTTGCATAAATTTATGAGAAATTATAAATTATAAATTAAAAGTTAAAAATTAAAAATAATTTTACTAAATTAACCTTATTAATAATTATCGCTTTATACTTAAATATAAGTCAATTTCAAATGCCAAGATAAATTTGCTTATAAAAAACTACTAAATAATTTATTTCTTAAATATATCTCTTATTAATACTAATAATTTATCTTAAAAGATGATAAGTTAAAGTTTAACAAATTCATACTAAAAAATATTAAAAACGACTCATACAAAATGAACATATTAAATACATTATATAATTTTCTTAATATATTTAAAAAACAAAAGTAGCTTATATTAAAGGATAATTAATATTTACAATTATCATAAATATAAAATTTAGGATAACAATAATAGTAATCATACTCCTTATAAACATGTATATGTAAAATACCCGAATTACAAATAAAAAAATATATTTATAAAGATAAATACTTACTTAACTACTCTCTTTCCTATCATTTGTGATTTGTGGGTCATACATAACATACACTACTTTTATAAAATATACACTTTCTCTACGATTACTAACTCACTTCAATATTAAAAAATTGTCATATAATGATATGTAGTTATTGGTATAATATATTTAATAAATACTTTTAAGTTATTGAATCGAAGATATTAATAACTATTAGACAATATAGTAAAAATTATAAAATGAGAAATATGGACATACAAAACTATTTAAACACCCAAAATTGGAGATAAGCAAAATGTGAGTTGTGAATAATGATGTCTAATATTTAGATGATCATCATCAATTTTTTTATTTCCTTTTATATAAAATAATTGTTGTATTTAATTATTTTACACATATTAAAAAAATATGATAAATAAAAAAGAGAATAATAATTTTACTAAATTATTCTTATTAATCATTTGTATATTCTATTTATCATAAATATAAAGTAACATAATAATAATAAATTGAGAATAATGTACATAATAATAATTAGAAAGTATAATTAAAAATAAGAAATTAAAATTATATTAAAAACTAAAAGTAACGATTTTTTTAGAATAAATTATTTTTATAAATATTATAATTATTTTTTTAATTAAAATATTACAGTTATTTTGAAAAGAAGGAGTGATTAATTAGTTAATTAAAGTAATAATTAATGTCTTAGTTTATAAGTCAAAATATTAATGTCTTATACTTTACTTACTCTGAACTACTGGTAACAATTTAGAGGAGCAAAAAAACAAAATTAGTAGGAACAGGAGTAGGTAATGAGGGTGCCAGCTGTTACACCATATCACTCTTCTTCCTCTCTCTATCATCGTCTTTTCTGCTCACTTTCTTGCTTCATTAGGGTTTCCTTTTTCCGATCCATGCTTCACTGTTTCTCACTAACCACAACTCTCACTCTCTCTCATCTTAAACGGTACCGTTTTACTCCTTTTACTTCACTCTCTAACTTTTTCTTTCTCTTTCACCACTAACACTTACTCAAATAATCTCAAAATTTTCGATTATGTAATTTATGTTCAACATTGTTAATTTTGATGTAGGTTGAATAGTGTGAATTTTGTTCTCCGTTCATCGATTTTGTCACTGCTTTGTGTTTCGTATTCAGTGTAAAAATCTGTGTTTATTGCTTATTTCTCGTGGAATCAAATTTTTTAGGGTTTAGAAAACTATAGTTTTGTGTAGGAGTTTCTGTAATGGTGTGTTTGGTTGGCTTTTTTTTTTTTTGCTTTCGTGACTTATCGGGAAATTGTTAGTGCATGTTTTATTTTGATTTTGCGGTGACAAAAATTGATTTTGAATGAATTGATTTTACTTAAAAGTGTGTTGAATGTTAAGTGGTTTATGTTTGGATATATTTAATTTATGTAAAAATGAGCTGAACAATAAATTTCAATGCTAAAATCATGTTTAGACTAAAAAACTAAAGGATTTCCTTATCTTCAGTACTGCAATCACGTTTGAACAACAATCAAGGTCTTACAGGATTTCCTTATCTTCAGTTATTTTTTTTCTTCATAAAATTTAAATTCTTGAAATAGAATCTCATTGATTTTGTTCTATGCTTTACCATGTTTATGATGGCCTATTGGTATTCTAAAAAAGCACTTGGTTGTGATTACCCTCTTTTAGATAGCTTTTTAGCTATTAGTTAAATCTTCAGCTATTAGTTAGCTTATTATGTGCTATTAGTTAGTTCATCGGTTACTTTACCAAACAGAGCATAAACTTTACTCTCATTTTAATCACAGATCTTAAGCTTGGAGTTGGAGGTAGTAGTTTGCTTCATCTCTATGTGCTGCCATTTGACTTTTCACTGGCAACAATTTGGTTCTTCGGTATAAAAACTCAATGTTACCAGAGGGCTAGGAAGTTATGGGCAGCTATCAGGATGCTAATTATTATAGAGGTAAGAACTAGTAGTAGGCTTTTGCTTCCTTATCAGTTAATCATGAATATTTTAGGTTTTCACAAATTGCTGATTGTATTTGTCTGTAAGCTTTTGTAGTTTTGTTTTGCAAACCCGATTATGGTAGTACGGGTTATATTTGGGGGTGTTCATTCTGTAATATTTAATTTTTTATGTATCAACAAATTCCCAGTTCTTTTCAATTCTTCATTAGAGCAAGGCACATGTATACAAATTGTTGGCTTCTTTTATCTTCCAACACCACTGTTTCATGAGTTATACGCGTGCTAAGTCAGGCTCTGATTAAATTATTGCAGGTTCTTTGTGCTGTTGGCTAATTTTAGTTGTCATCTGGCTTCCTACTTTTCTAGATGTGACAGCACACGAAACACATGCTGACCATAGGCAAATTACTTCTCTGGTAGAGTTAGCTAAAGAACCTACTTCTGGTGAGTCTGGACTCTTTGAGCCCATAGAAATATCACCTGCTGTCATACCTAAAGTTCCATTTCCCACTGAGTCTATCCCACCAATGTATCCTACTTTCCCAACCAGATATGATCCAGTTTTAACTGGTAAATGCCCTGTAAACTTTTCAGTACAAGAAATATCAAATATCCTTGATAAAACAGCATTAGATTGTTCTGGCCCTTTGGCAGCTCTTGTAGGGAATGTAATATGTTGTCCACAGTTTAGTAGCTTAGTCCACAACTTCCAGGGTTTCTTCAGCATGAAATCCGATAATCTGGTTTTGCCAAATGCAGTTGCCGACCATTGTTTTTCTGATATTATTAGTATCCTAGCCAGCAGAGGGGCAAATAGTACGATCTCCACACTTTGCTCCATAAAATCATCTAATTTTACAGGCGGCTCATGCCCTGTGAAGGACGGTTCTACTTTTGAGAAAACAGTTAACACAACTAAACTAATCGAGGCCTGCAGAACTGTTGATCCACTTAAAGAGTGTTGCAGACCTGTCTGTCAGCCTGCAATTATGGAGGCAGCACTTCAGGTTTCTGGCCGACAAATGATGATCAATAATAATGACAATTTGGCTGGGGAAATGAATCACACTGATTATCTAAATGATTGCAAAGGTGTAGTTTATTCATATCTTTCCAAAAAACTATCACTTGAGACTGCTAATAAAGCATTCCGAATACTATCTGCATGCAAAGTCAACAAAGGTACATTGTTTAATTATTTGATTCTTAATGTTGTATATTTGAGTTTGAGTTTGGGGGGTTTGTCAATGGCATGACTAATCATATCATTAATGAATAGAATGGGATTGGAATGTTGGAATAATGTATTCGTCATTCAAGTTATTTTATAATGCTGGTCTTAGCCTACCTCAGATTTCAAATTATTTAATTATTCTTTCTGGTATTAGTTGTTGTTCAAGTTATGGGGTTTAGACAAAGAAGAAGAAGACAATGAACTTGAGAAAGTACCAAGATCTTTGAAACATTTAATATCATTAATAGTGACTTGATACAGTAGACTAAACATGAAACCTTATTTATAGGGATACATGACAACTAATCCTTAATAAATAGGACAATCATGAAACAAATCATGATAATAGTATAATAATATGGAAAATTAATCTTAGGAGATAATGTAAGATAAGAAACTAATCTTATCATCTAATGAGATTAACTATGATAAATTTATATCAAGATATTCTGAGATACTTTTTATATTCTAATGTAACAAGTTTATTACTTCAATAAGAAAGAGTTAGGTTTCTCCTTACTTTGTTGAACTAAGATTGCTAGAACATTGTATAGTAGTGCATATCCTATAATCATTTTTAAATAACAAAATTTCAGTATGGTAATTCCATATAAATTTTACTGTTTCTGGAAGTTTGTTAGTCAAACAATGAGAGGGATCTACCTGAAAAGTTGTATTCATGAAAAATATTTAAAAAGTGTGTTTCAAAAATTGAATTGTAGCTATTTTTCGTTTTATTAACTCTTGTAATAAAGTAAACCTTGCTTGTGCAGTTTGTCCTTTGACTTTTAAGGAGCCTTCAGATGTAATTGCTGTATGTCAGAATGTGGCTGCCCCTAGTCCTTCCTGCTGCAGTTCATTGAACACATATATTGCAGGGATACAAAAACAAATGTTAATTACCAATAAACAAGCTATAATATGTGCAACACAATTTGGATCTATGTTACGTGGAGGTGGGGTGTTGGCAAATGTTTATGAGCTTTGTGACGTCGATTTGAAAGATTTCAGCATACAAGGTATTTATACTTATGCTCGATTGATGTTTGTAGTTTCTTCCTATGACTGTTCTTTTAATATCTAATCTAATTCTTCTTTTGTTGTGACTCTGAATGGTGCGGGAGCAGCATTTGGACAGCAAGGTTTGTTATTTTTTCTACTCCTTGCATTTTGTTAATCGCTGTTACTTATGATTTGATAATCTGTTCACACATGAGACTTGGGAATTTATGATATAAATGTGATGGTTAAATATGATCATACCATTTAAGAATCATTTCACTCTTTTTAGTAGAATAATAATACATCAGGTATTTAGTTTTTGTTAATTGAACCTGGGATGTGGGACACATTTGGATTGATTAATACAATCTTGTATGATTCCTACATAATTTTATTGAGTAGGACAACAAACACCCCTTTAAATAACAGTGAAGACTTGCTTTATTTTTGTCAAGATATGATTGAATTGTTAGTTAAATTAATATTGTTTGTAGAGTATGTAGGTTGTCTACTTCGAAGCTTGCCTGGAGATGTGATATTTGACAATTCCTCAGGCATTAGCTTTACATGTGATTTAAGTGACAATATTGCTGCGCCCTGGCCCTCATCATCTTCATTTACATCTCTATCACTCTGTGCACCTGGTATATGTTTGGACATAGTTACTTTCACTTTATTATTGTTTACATTTCATGCAGGATGTTAATATTGCATATTATTGTTAGCATTTTCTTAACTTGTCTCTATTTGGAGTTCTGCAGAGATGTCATTACCAGCATTACCAATTTCACAGTCGTTGAAAAACATTGGTGCGTGCCAATTTCACTGTTGACTAATTAAATGCACATCCTTTAAATACTACTTCCTCCGGTCTCAAATATAAGAGAAAGTGGTCCAAATACCTCAACATTTGTTGACCTAACTTTCTCTCATATTCAAGACTAGAGAGAGTATATTTCTAGCAGTGTCTATTCAAGTAGGACTTTTAAGGCGCACAATTTATTTTGCCTGATTAAAATGTCTCAAAACTCTTCCCTCTGAAGATTTCTTTAGTGCTAGGCTGCTAGCTACATGTCTTGCTGATTATAACTGAGCAAAAGTTGACTTGTAAATATGGTGCATTGTGCAGGTTGTAATTCTGCTGGAGTGGGATTCCTTGTGAATATATTTTCATTTTTCATCTTCAGTACTGTTGTATTGAGATTTTAGGGTTTTGAAATGTGTTCGGAAGGCATTTCAAAGTGTCTATGGTGTGGGTTTTGGATGTATATTTTTTAATGGCCTCATTGTATAGCATCCTTTCCCCCTCTTTCCACGTCTCTTCTGCTTGTATGATCATTCCTGAGTTGGTGCTTATTTTATTTAGGATCCATAGTTGTGCTGTGAAGGGTTGGATTGGTTTTGTGATGAAATGCAGCCAAGCACAGGAGAGATTAGCACACTCAAGTTCTGCTAATACACAATACCAGTATCGATGCAAGTGGTAAGCCTGATTTTTCAGAATTAAAAAATACTGACAAATACAAAAGTATTGCTGACTAAAGGGATAATTCAGTACCTCTAAGCAACTCATCTAAAGTAGAAGGGTAATTTGCGAACCACATGTCTTGTGTAAGAAGTCCATTGGGGTGGATTTTTGTAAATAAACATCAAACGGCTAAGAAATCGCCACTTTACCTATTAATTTAAGGGGGTGAATGAAATTAGAGTAGATAGCGCTACAGAACAACCAATAATCACATTTCTTACGAAACATTTATACGTTATAACATAAATATAATCCTTTCTTTGCGTGCATTCTTACGCCTGTCTCAATACAATTGCTTTTTAGTGTTTTAAATTTGTATTTGATCTTTTCAAGTATATGACTTTTTTTTGCTTTTAGTCATCAAAATATTTTTGTTTTGTTTTTTTGTTCTTGTAAATATATTATATTTTGTTTTTGGCTCCTTTTTTTTGTTTGAATCTATGCAAAATGTTTTCATTGGAATTAGTCATTGTTTACCGTTGGTCGTTTTACTGGTATATTTACAGTGACTAAGCACATTTAAACATTTTTAATATAAGGAGGGAACGCGACACATGATTTTTTTTTATCTTTAAAGATAATACCTACTAACTCATGCAAGTAAATGGAGTCGAGGGGAGGGATATAGAGACATTCTTAAAAACACTCCTTTTTGTTTAAGGTTTCCAGTGGATAGAAAATTGATTACAGCCATTCGAAGAGGTAAGAACGGATAATCTCGCAGGAAAATGACCAGCATTATAAAATATGAAATCAGTTACATATTTTTAGATTTCTTTTTTATTTTTGACCAAATCGTTTTTAGGTTTCTTAAACCATGTAAAATGTCAGGATTCAAAACACCTGTTTAGCATCTTTTGGCACACTTTTCAAAGAAAATAACACATAATTTAATTACTTCAGTTTAATATTTTTTTCTGTAATTTTTATGAATGTTAAGTATTGATTGTGATCGCTTCCGTGGAAAAATTCAACTTTCCTGTGTAAGGAGGCAACACAAATCATCAAATGCTTCATAGTACATATTATTAAACTAGGTATACAACTATCGGTTTGTATATTTATAAAAAAGAAAACTATCGGTTTGTAGCCAGAGGATGAGAGCAACATCCACTGAAAAGAAGTTTCTAGTTAGATTGCTAATATTACTAGTTTATGGTTTGTTGTTACTGTCGAATTATGCTAACAGCAAAGCTCTACCTATTGAATGCTTAGCTTCTGATCATGATGCTCTTATAGACTTCAAAAATGGGCTTGAGGATCCTCAAAACCGTCTCTCTTCATGGAGAAACACCAACTGCTGTCAATGGCATGGGATTTATTGTGATAACAACACAGGTGCTGTTGTTGCAATTGATCTCCATAACCCACATCTAGTGCTCTTTGTTTCTTCTTCTAGCAAATATGGAACTTGGAACTTGAGTGGCGAGCTAAGACCATCTTTGATGAAGCTTAAGTCGCTAAGTCATTTAGACTTGAGTTTCAACACATTCAGAGATATTCCAATTCCTAAGTATTTTGGATCATTGGTGAATTTGCAATATCTAAACCTGTCAAATGCTGGCTTTGCTGGCACGATTCCACCTCATTTGGGAAACCTTTCTCAGTTGCAATTTCTTGATGTCAAGGCTTTTAGCTTGCATGTTGAAAATCTAAAATGGATGGCTGGCCTGGTCTCTCTGAAACATCTTTCCATGGATGAAGTTGACCTTTCATCGGTATCGGGAACAGATTGGGTTAGTGCATTAAACAAACTTCCCTTTATAATGGAATTGCATTTCTACTCTTGCCAGCTGTTTGGTCATATTCCACCTCCCCCATCTCTCAATTTTACTTCACTTGTTGTTCTAGATCTTAGTTATAATAGCTTTGTTTCAAAGATACCTGATTGGCTTGTTAACATTAGCACCTTACAACATATTGACATAAGCAACAATGGTCTTTATGGAAAAATACCACTTGGTTTAAGAGACCTGCCAAAGTTAAAGTATTTGAATTTAGAGTACAATTACAATCTCACAGCAAGTTGTTCTCAACTCTTCATGGGAGGATGGGAAAGGAAACTAGTGCTTAAATTGGGGAGTAATAAATTGCACGGGAGTCTTCCTTCATCCTTTGGAAACTTGACGTCTCTCACTTACCTTGATCTTTCTTTTAATGCTTTTGAGAGTGTTATTCCTAGTTCCATTGGTCAACTCTGCAACTTGAACTTTCTTGATTTATCTACAAATAACATTACAGGACCTCTACCCCAATTTCTTCGAGGAATAGATAATTGTCCTTCTAGAAAAAGTCTTCCTAATCTTACTAATTTTAACATAAACAACAATCGACTAAACGGTAAAATCCCAGATTGGTTAGTTCAACTAGAAAATCTAGCCGATTTAAGTCTTGCAAATAATTTGCTCGAAGGTCCCATGCCTGTTTACTTAGGGTCATTAAAAAATCTTATGACCTTGGGACTTAAAGGGAATAAATTAATGGCACTGTTCCAGATAGTTTGGGACAACTTTCTATGTTGTCATACTTAGATGTTTCTTCTAATCAGATGACAGGTATGATAACTGAAGGCCATTTTTCAAAGCTAAGTAAGTTGAGGACTTTGCTCATGTCTTCAAATTCATTCACTTTAAATGTCAGTGTCAATTGGATACCACCATTCCAAGTATATTTCCTTGATATGGGTTCATGTGCTTTGGGGACTTCATTTCCACCCTGGATAAAATCACAAAAAAAGGTTGGGAATTTAGATTTCTCAAATGCTAGCATTGTTGGTTTTATACCAAACTGGTTTTGGGATATTTCACCCCACCTGGTAATTTTAAACATGTCTCATAATGAGTCACAAGGTTGGCTTCCAAATCCAATGCATGTTGCATTTTCGTATTTTGAAGCCATTGATCTAAGCTTTAATCGTCTTGAGGGACCAATTCCTGTACCTAGATTCGAGTTGCAGATCTTTCACATAATCGCTTTTTTGGAGAAATTCCATGGAACATTAGTCAAGACATGCAATATGTGGGATTTTTATCTCTTTCACATAATCAACTCCATGGAGAAATACCATTGTCTTTAGGAGAAATGTCCCTAGTTACTGACATTGATCTTTCAAATAACTACTTAACTGGAAGGATCCCTCCAAGTCTTGCAAATTGCTCTTTTTTGGATGTACTAGACCTTGAGAATAGTAGTCTGTTTGGGACAATTCCAGATTCATTGGGTCAGTTACAGCTACTCCGATCGTTGCACCTTAATGACAATCATTTTTCAGGGAATCTGGCATCATCTTTAAGAAATTTGTCCTTTTTGGAAACCATGGATCTTGGCCACAATATATTGTCTGGTATTATTCCAACTTGGTTTGGGGAAGGTTTTCCATTTCTTAAAATTCTTATTTTGAGGTCTAATGCATTTTCTGGTGAATTACCACATGAACTTTCAAAATTAGGTTCATTGCAAGTCCTTGACCTTGCTACAAATGACTTGACTGGAAGCATTCCAACTAGCTTGGTTGATCTGAAAGCAATAGCCCAAGTGCAGAAGAAAAATAAATATTTACTTTATGGAAAATATGCAAGTCACTACTATGAAGAAAGTTTGAATGTGTATATAAAAGGCCAAATTCTAAAGTATACCAAGACTCTTTCCCTTGTTACTAGCATAGACCTTTCTGATAATAACTTCAGTGGAAATATTCCCAATGAAATTACAAAATTATTTGGTTTGGTGGTTCTAAACTTGTCTAGAAACCATATAAATGGCCAAATTCCTGGAACCATGTCAAATATGCATCAACTATCATGTCTTGATCTCTCGAGCAATCGAATTTCAAGCAGCATTTCCTCAAGCTTGTCTTCCTTGTCATTTTTAGGTTCCCTAGATTTGTCTGACAACAACCTTTTTGGTGTCATTCCTTATACAGGTCAAATGACAACCTTTGATGCAAAATATTTTACTAGGAATCCTGGTCTTTGTGGTCCTCCACTTCCTGTGAGGTGTTCAGGTGATGATGATTCTAATGACTCTAACAAGAGACATAGTAATAATGATACAAATGATGATGAATTGTTTGATAACTGGTTTTAATTGAGTCTTGGTTTGGGATTTGCAACAGGTATTTTGGTTCCTTATTTCATTTTAATAATATATAGTTCTTGGGGAGATGTTTATTTTGATTTTGTGGATCATGTTATTGATGTTAACAATGATAAACATAGAAGGGAGGAAGATGAAGAGAGGAGGAAGACAAAGAATCCACTAGGATTTCATAAATCAAATGAACAACAACCTTAATGTGATAGGGTTACGATAAGTATATATACAAGAGAATAGAAAAGTCTAAAATACCCTTACTACTAATATATAATAATATTATCTAATATCACCCCTCAAACTCACGATGCATTAACATGAAACATCGAGAGTTTGTGAACCAAAAAACGAAAACGTTTAATAGAATGCATCTTTGTGAATAAATCAGCAATCTATAAGGAAGAGGAGACAAACGGTAAAGTAATGGTTCCATGCTAAAGATGATGACGAGTAAGATGACAATCAATCTCAATGTGCTTGGTGCGTTCATGAAAGACCGAGTTATGACCAATTTGAATAGCACTCTTGTTATCGCAGTGCATCGGAGTTGGCTTAGAAAGAGAGATAACCATATCAGATAGAAGCCAACGCAACCAAATTATTTCAGCAGTAGTGGATGCCATAGCACGATACTCATCTTCTGTAGAAAAGTGAGAGACAATGTCTTGTTTCTTACTCTTCTAAGAAATAAGAGAGTCTCCAAGAAAGATACAGAATCCTGTGGTGGACTTACGATATGTGGTGTCACCAGCCCAATCAACATTAGAATAAGCACGTAACTCCAATGAGGACGACGACGGAAAAAAAAGGCTATGAAATTAAGTTCCTCGTAGATAACGAAGAATACGAAGAACAACTGCCCAATGTACTGTAGTGGGAGAGACAACAAACTGACGGGCAATATGAACTACATAAGCAATATCAGGGTTGGTAATCGTAAGATACACCAAGCTGCCATCCAAAGTACGGTATAGAGTGGGATCTGGTAAAGGAACACCATCCGAGGGAGCATATTTCACATTCAACTCAAGAAGAGTATCTGTTGCTCTATTATTAGAAATACGAGCCTGTTCAATAATGTCGGCAATGTACTTGGATTGAGAAAGAAGTAGCCTTTAGGAGAGTAGGAAACTCCCCAAGAAATAGCGAACAGTTCCCAAGTCCTTTATCTCAAACTGCTTGGCTAACTGCAATTTCAATTCATTGATTCCACTAAAATCATCACCTGTAATAATCATATCATCAACATACAAACAAAGTATAATGCGACCATAAGTGGTAGACCTTATAAATAATGCAGAATCATGTTCATTGGAGCAGAAACCAAGAGAAGTGATCACAATAGATAATTTCTCAAACCAAGCTCGAGGAGCCTGTTTAAGACCGTAGAGAGCCTTTTTTTAACTTACACACTTCCCCCTGATTATGAGAAACTCCTTGTGGGGGGACCATATAGACTTCTTCATGAAACTCACCATTTAAAAAAGCATTTTTGACATCCATTTAGGAAATATGCCATTGACGAATAGATGCAACTGCAATAAGATACGAATAGTGGTCATCTTGGCTACATGAGCAAAAGTTTCTTCATAATCCATACCATATTGTTGAGAGAATTCCTTAGCAAAAAGACGTGCTTTATAGCGCTCAACCGACCCATCAGACTTAGTTTTGATCTTGTATACCCAACGAGACCCAATAGCATGTTTTCTAGGAGGAAGAGCTATTAATTCCCAAGTATCAATTTTGTGCAATGCAGAGAGTTCTTTTGCCATAGCCTGCTGCCAAAGAGGATGAATAGCCTCTTTATAGGAAGAGGGCTCAGACAAACTGTGAATAGTGGTTAAGAAAGAAGCAAACGAAGCTGAGTGTCTACTTGTCCTCTTTCAAAACTATTTTTAAGTAAGAAATTACTTAATCAATCATACCATGCCCCAGCCCTAGGTGCTTGTTTTAGACCATACAATGATTTCCTAAGTTTAAACACATAGTCTGGAAATTCAGAGTTTTCAAAACCTGGGGGTTGCTTAACATAGACTTCTTCACTTATATACCTATTTAGAAAGACACTTTTAACATCCATTTGAAATAACGTAATGTTATTATAGGCAGATGAGAGTAGAATTGAATTGCCTCTAACTTGACAACTAGATAAAATGTCTCAGTGTAATCAATACCTTTTTGTTGATTGTAACCTTGTGCAACCAGTCTAGCCTTGTTTCTGACAACTTCTCCCTTTTCATTTAACTTGTTTCTAAAAACCCACTTGGTTCCAGTAATGTTTTTCTTTGGTTTGAGTACTAGATCCCAAACATCATTCCTTTTAAATTCATTCAACTCTTCTTGTATTGCAAGGATCCTTCCATCATCTGCTAGTGCTTCATCAATAGAGGTAGGTTCAATTGATGATAGTAGACCAAACAAGGCTGTGTCCTTCAATGGTGATCTAGTCTTCAGAGGATCATTGTAATTTCTAATAATTAGAGTTTCATAATGGGATGACTTGTACTTCAATCAAGTTCTAACTTCTGAGTTATTTTGACTGCTTCTGACTTGGTCAGATTCATCTTCTGATGTTTTGTCATCTTCCTCTGATTTACTTGTATCGTCAACTTGCTTTGGCTTTTTAAGGTCAAGCTGTTTGTCATCATATTTAACATGTATTGACTCCTCCACAATTTGAGTTTTCCTATTGAACACTCACTCTATAAGCTTTGGATCTTTTAGAGTATCCAAGGAAGGTACACTTTTGTGAGCAGGGCTCAAACTTGCTAAGGTTGTCTTTAGTGTTTAATATATAATAAATACAACCAAATTGTTTTATTCAATATTGGCCTAATTAAAATTCTATTATGAATATAGTATGCAATGTTAATTGCCCCTGCATAGAAATGTTTTGCAACACCCATCTCATTTAACATGGTTCTAGCCATTTCTTAAAGGGATATATTCTTTCTTTCGGCAACTCCATTTTGCTGTGGTGTTCTAAGAGAGGAGAAGTTGTGTGAGATTCCACCCTCATCACAAAAACTTTCAAACAACTTGTTTTCAAATTCTCCTCCATGATCACTTCTAATTGTTATAATCCTAAGACATTTTTCATTCATTATTTTTTTACGTAATGCAATGAACACTTTATGACAATCATCTTTATTTCTTAAGAATTTTACCCAAGTCCACCTAGTGTAATCATCTACTATTACAAATCCATATTTCTATTCATTTACTAAGGTTGTTTTCATTGGCCCAAAAAGATCTATATGCAAGAGCTCAAGGGGTTTGGAGGTAAAGACTAAGTTCTTAGGTAGACCTTTAACAACCTTCACACATAATTTATGTTTTGTAGCTAAGCTTAGGTAGACTTTTAACAAGTTGGAGTTTATTCGATTTTGAGATTAATCTTAGGTTTGCATGACCTAACCTTTTGTTCCAAATTAATTTTTCTTCATTTACTGACATGAGAGACCTAACATCTTGTTTCTCTAAGCTAAACAAATTTATCTTATATAGGTTATTTTGCCTCTGACTTGTAAATAGTACAAATCCATCTTTTTGACTAATTGCTTTGCATGATTTTTGATTAAATATAATATCATAGTTATTATCACTTAATTGACTAATACTTATAAAATTATGTTTCAGACCTCTAATAAACAAAACATCTTTAATGGAAGGAGATGTGCCATTAACAACTGTGTCTTGTCCAATGATTTGGCCTTTTTGCTTTTCTCCAAAAGTTACTTGGCCTACTTTGATCAAAGTTAGGTTTTAGAACATAAACTTTTCTCTCGACATATATCGCGAGCATCCGTTGTCAAGGTACCATGACTGACATTTCAACTTGGTTGTTGTGAACATCTGCAACATAGATAATTTTGTTCTTAGGTACCCAAATTTAGTTGTGTCCACGTTTGTTAGTCTTGAAAGGTTTCTTATCTTTCCTTGTGTTTAACATGGGATAAGATATTTTGGAGTGACTTTTCTTGAAGCAAACAATACATAAAACATCAAGTTTGATATGTTTAGACTTAGTTACTGTTTCTTGGTATCCTAGACCTCTTTTACCATTTATACTAATTCCATAAATCATAGAAGTATACTTGCTTTTTTCTACACTGTTAGCTAGAAAGTCTTGGAAACCTAAGTGCTTTCATTTTTTAAAACATTAATTTCTTCAGTCAGGTTTACATTTACTTTCATAAGTGCATTCAATTTTAGAGATAAATTGTGGTTTTTATTTAAGAAAATATTTACAACTTTAATTAATTCAGCTTTTGACCATATCTTCTTGTGAACAATATTTTGATCATATCTTCTTATGAATAATATTGTGACCATATCTTCTTAAGAACAATATTTTGACCATATCTTTTTGTGAACAATATTTTGAGCATATCTTCTTGTGAACAAATTTTGGCCATATCTTCTTGTGAACAATATTTGACCATATCTTCTGGTGAACAATATTTTGACCATATCTTCTTTTCACCTTGGTCAAAGATTTCCTTCAATTATAATTTTGAATCGTATCTAATTTCAGATTGTGTTCAAAAACTTATTCCCGCAAACATTCCTTCATACTCTTGATTGATTGGAGTGGCAACGGATTTAGGCTTGTTCTTGAATATTCAGAAATTCTGATTATGCTAAGTCTTTTCTTCACAATGAATTATTTCAATCAGAGCCGTCGACTTTCCATTAGAAACATTGACTTTCTTGTTGGAGTGAGATGCTGTGTTTCTTTGCTAATAAAAGTCAGAGGCAGAGTTGCATGAGTTAGAGTGAATGGCTTTGGGCAAATCACATTGCTGAATCATTAGAGTCAGTGCAACATTAGAGGCTGCATATCAGAGGCATCATTTTGAGTGTGTTGGAACTTTTGATTAGTGGAATATGAGCTTTGAATGCATGGTTTGAACAATCTCTTTAGAGTTAATGATATCTTGAGATAAACTCTTCAGAGGCATGCTGAGTTTGTGCACATCAGAGGCACACAAGGGCTTTAGATGCATGCTTCAAATTCAATCTTCAAACAATCTTTAAAGGCAGTCTTCAGACTCAATTTCAGAGCCAATCTTCAGTCCCAGTTATCAGAGCCAGTCTTCAGACCCAAACTTTAGAACCAAACAATTAGAGGCAATCTTTGTAACCAGCACATTGCATTCAGAGGCAGACGTGTATGCTTTTGTGTTCCTCTGATCGCATCCTCTAGTGACTTCCTCTGTTACCTTTCTTTGATTTTCTTGTTCTAATTGTTGCACATTTAATGAAGCCATTAGTCCAAACAAATTGTTCTCATAAAATACATTTGTTAACATCAAAATCACAAGGGGAAAACTAACTTAGTTCCAACAAAATGCTTGCACATAAGCCAAAAGTTACATTCTTAATCAACACTTTGAAAAATTGAGTGTAGATTAGAAAATGTTTGCAATATGCAAAGATTGGTATGCCACTGAACCTACAGAGATACACATGACATGCTCACTAATCATTGCAGTACAAGAAACATTTTCCTTAAAATGAGATTGCACCAATTCCCATATTTTTTTCTTTCTGTATATACATGCATGTTGTTACACAAGAATATTAAGTTGCAAATGGTGAAGACATGTTGGACATAACTAATGATGTAACATGTTATAGCAATAGACAAGAATAAACCATGCAAAATGTCAAAAGGGAGCAACCCTATTACCCCTTATATAAAACCAGTTCCTTAACAAAGAACACATAACACATCGGGCCAAAGAACAGATCGAGCTCTTTGCAATCGTAAGTAACACAATAAAATAAGATAACTAAATTTACACTAAACCACTAGTAGGAGCGGGATTAGGAATTAAACAGCCGGAGACCAAGTCCAAAAAGTATAATTCGTAAAGCAAAAGTAAATTTTTTAGTGCTAAACTTATACATGCATTTTTCTGGTTAAAAAAATACGTATCAACAATTTTAGAGTTTATAACTAAAAGAAATGAACGAATTATTATTTCCTTGCCTATCTTTCAACTTTAAAAAATACAGTCTTTTAGTTAAATTTAGTAAAAAAAAGACACTGTACATGGATCTGGCAATGTAACAACGGCAGAAAGAAATATATTAATTCAAAAGAGAAAAATCTTACAAGTTAGATATTAAGAAATTGATAACGATACTAAATGAAAATAATTATATAAAAAATACACAAAATGCTTTATTATTGGAGAATAAATTGTGAACAAGTGAAATACAAAAGAACCAGCACAACCCGTGCCATTTTCTATGCTAAAGCAAATGTAATAAACTTTCATGTATACTCCCTTTGTTTCTAAATATAAGTAGAAGTTGAGTCTACAAAAGTTGATTTATTTGGTCGAAATTTTGGACCACATTCATTAATTTTTGAATTGACCTAACTTTCTTTTATATTTAAGATCCGCAGGAGTATTAGTTTATCATACACACTTAATATACACAGTCTAACAAGACCAAATTGATTTAATACCGCTAATGTGATACCATAAACTTCAATATAGAATATTTTTTTTATTAATGCTTGATTTGCTTAATTCTTAGCGGATGAAAGTATGAGATTTTCAAAACTTATCACAAGGTTAAAGAATATCACGAACATAGCGTAAATCACTCACATCAATGCTCATATAATTTTCACAACATTAAAATTAACTTAAGATTTACAAGTGAAACTATAAAATTGTCATGTAAAAGAGTGGAATTTTTTTATTAAATGACATCCAACACGGTCATCAAAGAATACATAATTAAATAGTAAAGTCTTCAAAATAACATTTTCTTTACTTCTAGACACTACATATTACCTGTAGCCTACAGGACGTCTATGCGCCCAACAACACCAAACACAAACATGAAATGTGAGTAATCAAATCATGTTAATAGTGTAACAACAATAAAGCAAACACATACACATAATCAACATCGCCTCAACACCAACATGAATCAATAACATCATTCACGCAAATTGTTGCGATAAAATACAAGTGTGCAAGTATACACAATCGGGGCTAGTAATAAAGTAAAGGTAGAGTATCAATCCCATTAGATTTGATATGGATAAGTTCTAAGTATTCCTAAATGAATTAGTTTCATTAGTTAAAATACCAAGTAACAAGGTACACAAATATTTTGATTCATGCAAATAAAAGTAAATTCGAGTTTAAAACAAGTAAATATTATTATAGAAGATAATCTAAATTTAGAGTTTAATGAATAGTTAAGGAATAAACTTATTTGCAAGTTCACTTTATGGGTATGCAATATGCTATATGAATTATGAAACCAATTTGATCATAGGGATTTTCCAACATAATCATCGTGATAATGAGTGGGTTATTACCATTCCTGGGTTCCCGCGTTATACATCATATCATGCTATGCTTTATTTTAGTAAATCAACTTCCCTATGAACTTACAAGAACAAAATGGACGTGTGGAAATACAAATCACAACAACAACTTGAAGGTGCAAAAACACGAGAATGGGGGGTTGAATTGTGTTTTGCCTTATTAAAAACTTCTTTTAAAAATTCTGATTCAGGATACTTAGAATAGATAAACATATCAGAGGGAACAATAAAACAAAGTAATAGGGCAGAGGGGAAAACTCAAGGATTTATACTGGTTCACTACCAACGTTGCAGCTACGTCCAATCCCCTCACACAGAAGGATCTATCTGGTAATTCAAATCTGAATTACAGCACCTGACCCTACAAGTCAGTCTTCTTAACTTCTAACCTGAAACCTACATATCATTGAGGCACTACAACACCTTGAGCCTACAAGTCAAGTATTCTCAACTTCCAAATTGAAAACCTACAAGTCGTTGAGGTAGAATAGCCACTACTAGGCTGAGTTACAAAGGGGTGAAACTAGGTTCTGTTTTGCTTCTTCTAAGAGGATTGATTACAATGAACTTCACACTAAAATAGAGCACTAAGCACTAAGTAATATAAATTGAACGAGTGCCTTTGCTAAAACTGAAACCTTGAATTCTGAATACTTAGAGAATTTTGAGTTCATAAGGTTTTCTGAGTTGTTGTGTTGTATATTGTTCTTCAAAATTGATCTCTTTATATAGCATGAATAAGGGTTTCAATATTGTCCCAAACAAATTATGAGTGTATCTTCCTTTCGCGAGGTCAACAAATATATTCAGAAAAAATAAGCTTTGATATATACGGTTTGAGAATATGACCATTGAAGCTTGATTAATTCCAAAACGAATCTTCAACCAAATCTTCTAGAATGATTATGTGCGAGAATGTCTAAATTGCGCTTGAAATAATTCTCCTTGAATCTTTTGAGCGTATCTTCCTAATGTGAGGTCAACAAAGATCTTCACAAAAAATAAACCTTGATAGATACGGTTTGAGAATATGATCATTGAAGCTTAATGAATTCCAATACTAATCCTTAACTAAATCTTCTAGAATGATTTTGTGCGAGAATGTCCAAATAACGCTTGAAAGTACTTCTCATTAAATCTACTTTCATACTCTTGTTTAAGAGCAGCGGGAACATATTAGAATCTATTTTTGGACCTTTAGAATTATGAAACAACTCAGACGCCATCAGAGCGGTGACTTTCCATCAGAGCCATTGACTTTTTGCATTAGAACATGACTTGATCATCAGAGTCAGATGTTGCGATGTTTGGTTCGGGTAGACGGAGGTAGAGACATAACTGCAAGACATAGAATTAGTGGCACGGGCAATGTCACCTGGTTGTATCTTTAGAGGATGCTCCATATCAGAGGCAACATCTTGGAACAAGTTGCAGTTTTCAGAGCCAGCGGAACATGAGCTTTAAAGGAAACTCGAATAGAAGCTTCAAAGTTAATGTAGTAGGCGATTAAAAGGCATGCTTCAAAGTTCAAAGGTATGCTAAAACAGAGGCATGCTTTAGTCTTCAGAGGCAGACACACAGAAGCTTCAGAGGCACACTGGGCAGATGCTTCAAAAGGCAAATTTTCAGAGGTAGATGTGTGCACACAACAACGTGTGTAATAACCAGAGTTTGAACATTGCGTTGACTTTCTTTGACTTCACTTGACTCATAATGTTGTGTTGCTTGGTTCTAGTTAGAGGCAGAGGCAAAACTGCATGACTTAGAATTAATGGCATGGGCAATGTCATTTTGTTGCATCTTCAGAGCATGCTGCATATTAGAGGCAGAATCTTGGAACATGTTGTAGTGTTTAGAGCGAGCAAAACATTAGCTTCAGAGGAAACTCAAATAGAAGCTTTAGTTACTGTAGTAGGCACTTTAGAGGCGTGCTTCAAACTTCAGAGGGCTGCTTCAAACTTCAAAGGCATGCTAAACAGAGGCATGATTTAGGCTCAGAGGTAGATGCGTAGAAGCTTCAAAGGCACACTAGGCAGACGCTTTAGAGGCAAATGCACACACATAAAAATGCGTGTAATGTCTTTGTTTCCTTTAACATATTCACTTCCTCTGATATCTTCCTCTAATATCTTTTCCTGTGTTTCTTGGTTCTGTTTACTGCACACTCGATGACATCATTAGTGCAATAAATTGTTCCCATAAAGTACCTTTGTTATCATCAAAACAAGATGAATGAACTGTTCCTTATTGAAGTAATAATGTCAATTATAAGGAAGGGGGGTTTGAATTATAATTGCCCATTCTAACGAAGTTTTACTCAAGATTGATCTTGGTTATAACGAAGAACGATCTTGGTTAGTGGAAAAACAACAATATCAATTTTATCAATGTAAAAGCTGATTGTAAAGCATGTAATAAATAGAGATAGAGATAGAGAGATTACACAAACACATATCCTAGGTCACCCAAACATGAGTTACGTCTAGTCCTCACAAATGTGAGATTTTCCACTAAGTGCTCAAGGCAAGATTGTTCTTGGTTGTCACACAACTTTTCACATATCAATCTTGATCTTTACACAATTTCCACCTTTCTACTTTGGAAAGGATTTCCACAGATTTACCTTACACTATTTCAGAAAGGATTTTGCGAACTACCTTTTACAACATAAAAGGATTTTTACACACTTCTCAAGTTATGTTAACACAATAACCTTGAGTTACAAAGTAATGATTATGAGGATATTTGAATTTGAGTATTACTCAACTCTTGTTTGAGAAATAGATTCTATAAGTTAAAACTCAGTTGTTACTGATTCTAACACAACACAAAGAATGGAATTGCAAGCTTGAGAATGATATTGAGAGAACTCGAATATGATTGTATGATTGGTGCTTTGCTTGGCACTTTGAGTTGTTGTTTTTCTTCATCTTGAAGCTGTATTTATAGGCTTCAAGAGAGTTTAGGACAGCTCATATATCCGTTGAAATGAGGCCAGCTGTCATGAGAAAGTAGGTGGGATGAATTAGACCAAAAGCAAGAGAGATCAAGCTGAATCCAAGAACGTTCTTGACTTCCAAGATCGTTCCTCAAGTTAGTTGGAGATGATCTGACTTGTACTCGATCTTATCAGTTTTCGGAGATGATTTGCTTACTTTTAAGTCAGTGTGCAGGTCTTGATTTGAAAGTACAACTGTAGTGTACTTTACAGCATGTACCTATGTACTTGCATTTGCCTCAAATGAAGAATGATCTTGCTTTTATATTTCTTCATGAAGCATGTCATTGATTCTTTGAATTCTGGAATCATTCTGACTTAGATTTATCCTTGCTTATTCTTGATGAAGATATAAGATGTATAAAGCTTCTAGGATGCAATCTTTCACAAGGAAACTGATCATTCTTGATTTATGACAGAAGTGAAGATCGTTCTTCGTTTTCCGGACATATGTCAAGATCGATCTTTGTTTTGCTGTTTTTGCTTTCTTGATTTTAATGAGATCTGCTTTGAATTGCTTAGTACCTATCTTGTTTTAACACACTCAAATACACATGTTAAATACCAAAACACTTAGAATCATAATTATAATTCTTAATTAACCTTTTGTTTAATTATCATCAAAACATTTAAATTGAGATTTTGTCTTAACACTTATATATAATAAAATAGGCAACATCATTATCAATCTTCTTTAGCTCGACAATCGCTTTTTCTAGGCTCTTCAATTTAATGGAGGAGTCCCCTAATTGGGACTTCATATTCTGTGGTGAAAGGTGCCCGTTCTTCATCTACATTATCGCAAAGTTCTTTTAACTCCTTTAATGCAGCCGCCTCTGCTTATTTCGCTGCTTCCAAGTATGTTATAAAACCTTCACCAACCATCATCTTCTCTCTTAGGTTGCTACGTTGTTCTCCCATTGATGATTCCTTGCCTCAAGCTTGACAATATGATGGTGAAACATCTCTGATTCGATATTCGGAGCTTGATCAACACCTAACATTAAGCAAGCCACCAACAAGACTTTATTATGCAATAAAGCGAGATGTTTAAGGTCCCATAAATGAAAATAGTGAAGGTATAAACACGAGAAAGAAGATTGAATTGTGTTTGACTAAGTTAGATTTTTTTGTTAATTTATTTAAAACTGGTTCGGGTTTGGTGACTTACTTAGAATAAAAGTAGTAGCAATGGAGTTAAGTGATTAGAGGCAAAAGTAAAACAAGAATTCCAGAATTAAAGTGACACAGGAATTTATCCTCGTTCACCACCAACTTGGTAGCTATGCCCAGTCCCCTCACTCAAAAGGATGTAATCCATTAATTCAAAACTTGAATTACACAACACCTGACCCTACAAACTATTCTTCTCAAAACAACATGACACCTCTAGACTTTTTGAGGAACACAAACACCTTGACTCTACAAGTCAAGTTTTCTTAACACAACCTTAAAATCTACAGATTTCGTGAGGAACGCAAAATCCACTATCGGGCTAGGTTACAAGAGTTTGGAACAAATTAGTTTGCTTCTCACAAGTTGATTGTAACAATGACTCTCACAATAGAAAACACTTAGATAATATTTCTTTTGAGAAAGTGTTTCTCTAGACCTTAACCTTATGAACTCTAATGACTTAGGAAATTTGGTGCTTGTGAGTTCTCTTATTTTCTTCTTCAGCCTTGAGTATCTATTTATAGAATAGGTTAGGGTTTCTCCTTTGTCCTTGCAAAATATGAATCATATCTTTGCAAATAATAAATGTATCTTCTTGTGAGTATTTTTTCTTGTAAACAATTCTTGATAAAATCTTCTTGTATATAATTCATATTATCTTTTAGATAAATCTTGATCAAATCTTCTTGTAAATAATTCATATCTTCTTGTGATAAATCTTGATCAAATATTCTTGTAAATAATTTATATCTTTTTGTAGATAAATCTTGATCAAATCTTCTTGAAAATAATTCATATCTTTTTGTGATAAATCTTGATCAAACCCTCTTGTAAATAATTCATATCTTCTTATTGATAAGATCTTGATCATATCTTCTTAAAATATTAACCATATCTTCTTTTTCAACTTGGTCAATGATTTTCTTCAATTATAAATCTGAATCAAATCTTATTTTAGATTGTCTTCAAAAACACGAATCTTCTTTTATACTCTTGCTTGATTTGACTTGAAATGGATTTGGGTTGTTCACGGATCTTCATAAGTTTTTGATTCAGCTAAGTCTTCTTTTCATACTTAATTCTTTCAATTTCAGTCATTGACTTTCCATTAGAGGCATTGATTTTCTTGTTTGAGTGAGGCGTTGTGTTAGAATTAGTGGCATTGGGTAAATCACCTTGTGGAAACTTCAGAGTCAGTGCAACATTAGAGGCTGCATATCACAGGCACCATTTGGAGTGTGTTGCACCATCTTGATAAGCGGATTGTGAACTTTGAATTTATGATTTGAAAAATCTCTTCAGAGTTAATTAAACCTTGATATGAACTCTTTAGAGGCTTGTTAAGTTTGTACATATTAGAGACAAGCAATGGCTTTAGAGGCATGCTTCAAATTCAGTCTTCAAACCCAGTTTCAGAGCCATTCTTCAAAGACAGTGTTGAGACCCAAACATCAGACCTAGACTTCAAACCCAAACATCAAACCTAGACATCAGAGACAATCTTCCTAACCTTCCAAAACATGTTACTTTCAAAGACATATGTTCAAAGGAAGACGCGTATACTTTGTGTTCCTCTGATCTCATCCTCTAGTCACTTCCTCTGGTGACTTTTCTTTGGTCGCTTCCTCTGGTAGCTTCATCTGATTTTCTTCCTCTGGTACTTTCCTTTGATATTCTTCTTCCAATTTTTGTTAACATCAAAACTATAAGTGGAAAACCAACTTGGTTCCAACAAATAGGTCTTGTTGCCCTATACCAGCATGCTACCCAAATCCTTTGGGAGGTCAAAAGAAGATCACTCCATAAAGCCGACAACTTCGCGGATGAGGACATAGCCTGTGTGGCTGAAATCGTGATTTGCTTTTCGCCTTTCTGAACAACTTGGGGAGGAAGCTTAGTGGACGTAGATCCGGTCTTGGCTTTCGTACCCTGATCACTCTCCAAGTTTATCATGGGACTTGAACGCTTCAACAAGTTGATCATGTTCACATTTGCGCAACTTGATCATGTTCAATTAGCAAAAAGACAACACAAGAGAAAACATGCCAAGTGACGACTCGTCCAATATAAAGGTAAGTTATCTTGGTTGTCCGCCACTTTAGTTTTATCATCATCATAAAAGAAGCTCTCTATCACTTGCTAGGATGTGATCTCATAGAGATGTTGATGAGCCTTCAAGGTGCATGGGCGAACCACAAGTTCCTTTTCCATTCTTGCAAATACACTACATTTTGTTTTCGGCTTTTTGTTTTAGTCTAAGTAAAATTTGTTTATATTAGAATTGGTCCTTGACCCTGTAACGTGTAATATTTATTTTTGTCCTTTATGTCACTTGTAAGACCCTTAATTTTTAAATTCTAATTTATGAAATTTTAGTATATTTTGTGTTGAATTGCTGAGGCATTTAGCCCAATTTTAATTCATTTTGTGAATTAAGTACCAAAACCATATTTTGTTAGAGTTTGTAATATGTTTAATATATATATATATATTTTGAGACCCGTTTAAAATTATTTGTCGGGGAATAATTTAGTTATGTTACGAAGAATTTAATACCAGACAGTTTTTTAAAAATATCACTTGATGCTGAAAATTTTATCTGTCAATTGAGTTGCGACTAGAGTAGATATTTTTATCAAAATAGTTGAGATGTGAGTGAAGTGATGTGTGTAACAGTTTAGATATTTGTTGGTTTGGTTTAATATATATATATATATATGTGAGAAGGCAAGAAAATTAGTAACGGAGAAGCAGAAAACTTAAACATTTCCCTGCCTCGCGATATCTTCTCCTTCCTTCCTCTGTTTTCACGAAAACCACACAAACACAAAACTCCACTTTTCTTTGACTTCTGAGCTCCATTTTGCGAAGTGACAGAAGGGAAAGTTGCTCATCTCCACGCTACGGTGCTAGTGAGCCAACTTTGGAAGTGACGCGAACAAAGTTTTTACTGGAATTAATCGCGGTGTCGTAATCGGTTGTTAGAGCTACAGTTGAGATAAGGGCTCCTTCCAAATTTTTAGCTTGCATATAAGATTTTATATGTGTATTCGTGGAGTTTAAAATGGATGAAATTGATGTGTGAAATTCTAGAAAATGAATTTAATGCGATTATGTGTGAATTAGTGGAATTTGAAAGTGATGTGGTTGAGGTGTAGTTTGGTGTGATTTATGTGCGATTTGATGTTATTGAATTAATGTGATTTATGTGATTTATGTGATTTATGTGTGGTTTTGTGGAAAATGATTTGATTAAATTTGGTATGAATTGTGAATTGAATTTAATGTGAATTGTGGATTAAAATTTAATGTGTGTTTGAGGAAAATCTGTTTTGAGTGTACTCTGTGAAATGTTTGAAAAATTATTATTGTTAAATGAGTATTAAAAAGGGGAATCTTTTAATAGCTGCATTTACATAATGTTTGTGGTGAAAAGAGTCAGAGTATACTTATGCATTGCATAGCTTGTGGTGACCGCGGTGGGCTACAGTGGCAGTGGTGACCGCGATGGGTCACGAAGTTAAGTGGTGACCGTGATGTGCCACGGGATGGTTCCATGCGATAGTTGGTCCATCTTATCCTTACGAGGATTTCACTTGAAGTGTTAGGCCTGTGATAGGCTACACTTTAGTAAATTGTGTGGGCCTGTGATAGGTGGCACCTTGGTAATTTGTAATTTGTACTAGGCTTGTGATAGGCAGTGCAATTATGATTTACGCCGGTTTTATGTGTTGTGTAAGGCCTGTGATAGGCTACACTGAGTAAATTGTGCGGGCTTGTGATAGGTGGCACCTCGGTAATTTGTATTAGGCCCGTGATAGGCAGTGCAATTACAGTTTACGCCCCTCGCGAAGGGTTTTTGATTGGAATTGATGTGTAAGGCTTGTGATAGGCTACACTTGAGTAAATTGTGCGAGCCTGTGATAGGTGGCACCTCGGTAATTTGTACTAGGCCCGTGATAGGCAGTACAATTACGATTTACGCCTCTCGAGGAGAGTTTTTGGTTTGGAGTTTCAGAATCATGTGCATTGACATATACGCATTGCATTAGGGTGCTTGGAACGCGAGTCATGTTTGATATACTGTGATGATTGTATATACATACTCGATTGATGTTTGTGATTATGCCGTAATTGATAAGTGTGATTGATTGACATTGTGTAGGGATGGCAATTAGACCCAAACCCAGTGGGTACCCGCAAAAAAAACCCACAATTGATAGAGTAAAAACCCGCATAATGGGTATGGGTATGGGGACGGGTAATTACCCGCAAAATTGAACGGGTATGGGTGCGGGTACGGGTACTATAATACCCACCCCGCCCCGCACCCGCACTTATATATTATTATTATTATTATTATTATTATTATTATTATTATTATTATTATTATTATTATTATTATTATTATTACTATTATTATTATTATTACTATTATTATTATATACTTAATTTTTACACCTATTATTATATATATATATATATCTACATTATAATATTTTAAGCTTCATAATTTATGGCAGATGTGACTTATTCCTCAATAAAACATTAATTTGTATTGATAATTGTTTTTTTTTTTACAAAATATATAGATAATTGTTTCATTTTTTTTACCATATAGATAATTGTTTTTTTTATAATATATACGATCTATTTTTGTTAAAGTGCGGGTAATGGGTATGGGTACGGGCACTTAAGGCAAGGGTACGGGTATTAAAGTTGATACCCACGAGGGTACGAGCACGGGTATGGGTATTTTTTTAAACTGCAGGTATGGGGACCCGTACTATAGTATCCTACCCAAACCCTACCTATTTCCATCCCTAACTTTGTGTGGTAAGTGTCGAATGATTTTGAAACGTTTTCAAAACTGAAAATCTGCATTTTTCACAGTTGTATTCGAATACGACAGGACTGTATTCGAATACGACAACACAGAGTTTGCTACTGACTTGTAATTTCGCAATTGTATTCGAATACAAGGATGTTGTATTCGAATTCAGATATCCAATTTTTGCCACTAACTTAGCACTTGTATTCGGCTACGCCATGTGGTAGTCGAATACAAATGTGCAGGATTTTTCACTGACTTCGCACTTGTATTCGGCTACGAGGATGTTGTAGTCGAATACAGTTGTGCTGTTTTTGCTACTAACTTATGAATTAGCACTGTATTCGAATACGACAGTGCAATTTTGTCCAAAACTTCATTTTTCAACTTTGATTATGCATGTTTGGCATATGAAAACCCTTTCAAAGAGTATGCTAAAATGAAAGGTTATTTTGTGCATTTAAAATTTAAATGCTAAGTGTTATTTGTTAATTACGGTTGGTGACCCTTTTCAATTATTGTGGAAATATGGGCTTTGCCCTCAGATGAGAACCAGGATCGTCCTACCAGTTAGTACCTTGGAGACGGGAATGCAGTTAGTTTTACCTGACCGTTGCTGTGTCAGAAGGATTTTGCGGGGGGCGTGGAGATCACCCGGGTTGTATAGTTTTTGTAGCATGATCAGATTAGATGGTTGTATATGAGCTAGATGTCTTTCTTCTGTGGTTGTATTTTATTTCATTTTGGAAGATTGTACCTATGCTTAAACTATCTGATGACTTTTCTTTTGGTGGGTCCATGTTCCACTTTTTGATGTGACGTGGGGGAAGTAGAAATTCTTGGGGCAGTACTTTTGTGCAGGTGTCTGCCAAGAATGCCCAGGGGTACGAGCCATCTCTGATAGGTCTCATAGCCCCGGTGTATTTTTCTGTCTAAATACTTTGGATTTTCATTTCAAAACCATTTCTGCTGTTTGTAATTATTGTTGACTTTTTTCGTTGTGTTCCGACTTAAATATGTTATGCAAAAGTATTTCTTTATTTATGGATTTGTTTTGTTTTAAAAAAAAATGGGTTGTTACCATTTTGGTATCAGAGCTTTTGGTTATAGATTGTAGGTCAACCTGTAGGTTGGAGGTTGTTATCTGATCATGCGTCGGGGTGATTTGTCCGAGTTGTCGGGTTCGGTGTAGTTTTGTGTTGGTATAGTCGGAAGTTATTTTGGAATTTTTCGAAGTGGTGTTGAGACATCTTCTTGATGTTGGTTTTGTAGGAAACAGTGTCACCAAGAAGAAATGACGCTGCCAGAGTAAATGTTAATAGAGATGACCAAATGGCAGAAGCTATGAATAACATGGCTGCTTCTGTTGCTGCACAGACTGCTGCCAAGACTCTACGGGATCTAGAGAAAAGGGAAAGAGAGATCTGTGTCGCTGAGTCAAGGGGATTAGAGGACTTTCGTCGTTACAATCCTCCCAAGTTTAAGGGTGATGAGAACTCAGAGAAAGCGGATTAGTGGATCCAAGAAGTGGAAAAGATATTTGAGATGATTAACTGTCAGGCAGGAGTGAAGGTCAACTATGCCACTTATCTTATGTTAGGGGATGTTGAGTATTGGTGGAGAAGTACAAGGCTTTTGATGGGATCGGCTCATGAGGAGGTGAACTGGGAGTCGTTCAAAAGGAAGTTTTTAGACAAATACTTCCCGATGAGTACCAGGACTAAGTTGGGCGATGATTTTCTTAAACTTTATCAAGGGAATATGTCAGTGGGTGAGTATGCCGCTAAGTTTGAATCATTGTCAAGGCATTTCAGGTTTTTCCGTGAAGAGGTTGATGAACAATTCATGTGTCATCGTTTCCAATCTGGGTTGAAATATGAGATTCAAGATTCTGTCTTGCCATTGGGAATTCGACGTTTCCAAGTCCCTGTGGAAAAATGTAGAGAAGTTGAGGATATGAAGAATACGAGGGCTAGTCGAGGAGGGAATTTTAATTCAAGAGGGCCTAGTCGGGTGAGTTATCAGGGCAACAAAGGGAAACAAGTTGCTAAGCCCTATAACCGACCACAGAACAACAACAGGGGTCAGAATCACCCGGTGAACCAAAACCTTGGAAGACAAGTGGGGCAAGTAACTCGATGTTTCCGATGTGGGGAAGAAGGGCATTATGCTAATGCTTATACTTCTAAGAGTCTTACTTGCTACAATTGCCAAAAACCAGGGCACATTGCAAGGGATTGCAAAGCTCCGAAGGTGGAACCAGTTGTGAATGCAACTAGGACTACTCGTCCTACTGCTAGAGGACGCGTTTATTGCGTGGGTGCTGAAGATGGAAATCCATCTAGCAATCTGATTCAACGTGACTGTGAGATTGCAGGTAACACTCTAAATGCACTTTTTGATTCGGGGGCAACCCATTCTTTCATTGCTACGGATTGTGCGAATCGTTTGAAGTTATCTATGTCTGCTTTGCCTATTGACTTGGTTGTTTCTACGCTTGCTAAGACGTTGACGGTAAATACTGCATGTTTACATTGTCAAGTAACTATCCAGAATATGGATTTCTTGATTAATTTGATTTGTTTACCTCTACAATCACTCAAGATCATTCTCGGTATGGATTGGATGTCATATCATTATGTGATCTTGGATTGTGCTCACAAACTGGTTCTTTTTCCCGAACCAGGAGTTGTTAAGTATCTAGCTGCTAACAAACTCGGAGTGTCACTAAGAGAAGGAACTCATGAGTTTTTGTCTTTGGCTAACGTGGAGGTAAAGATAAATGTGAAAATAGAAGACGTGGTGCTTGTCCAGGAGTACCCAGACGTATTTCCAACAGAAATTCCAAGATTACCACCGGTAAGAGAAGTGGAGTTTTTCATTGATTTGCACCCAGGAACCGGACCAATTTCGATTGCGCCGTATCGAATGTCGCCATTGGAATTAAATGAGCTCAAAGGCCAAATTGAAGATTTGTTGGAGAAGAAATTTATTAGACCAAGTGTATCACCTTGGGGCGCTCCGGTGTTGCTAGTTAAGAAGAAGGACGGAAGCTCGCGCTTATGTGTGGATTATAGACAGCTTAATAAGGCAACTATTAAGAATCGTTATCCTTTGCCGCATATTGATGATTTGATGGATCAGTTGAGAGGAGTCGCGGTATTTTCAAAGATTAACTTGAAGTCGGGTTACCATCAGATCCGAGTATGAGAAGGAGATATTCAGAAAACTGCTTTCGGAACTCGTTATGGACATTATGAATATCTGGTTGTGCTATTTGGAGTCACCAATGTACCAGAGTCATGTTTGATATACTCTGATGATTGTATATACATACTCGATTGATGTTTGTGTTTATGCCGTGATTGATAAGTGTGATTGATTGACTTTGTGTGGTAAGTGTCGAATGATTTCGAAACATTTTCAAAACTGAAAATCTGCATTTTTCACAGTTGTATTCGAATACGATAGGACTGTATTTGGATACGACAGCACAGAGTTTACTATTGACTTATGATTTCGCAATTTTATTCGAATACAAGGATGTTGTATTCGAATATAGATATCCAATTTTTGCCACTAACTTAGCACTTGTATTCGGCTACGCCAGGTGGTAGTCGAATACAAATGTGCAGGATTTTTCACTGACTTCGCACTTGTATTCGGCTACGAGGATGTTGTAGTCGAATATAGTTGTGTTGTTTTTGCTACTGACTTATGAATTAGCACTGTATTCGAATACGACAGTGCAGTTTTGTCTAAAACTTCATTTTTCAACTTTGATTATGCATGTTTGGCATATGAAAACCCTTTCAAGGAGTATGCTAAGATTAAAGGTTATTTTGTGCATTTAAAAATTAAATGCTAAGTTTTATTTGTTAATTTCGGTTGGTGACCCTTTAAAATTATTGTGGAAATCTGGGCTTTTCCCTCAGATGAGAACCAGGATCGTCCTACTGGTTAGTACCCTGGAAACGGGAATGCAGTTAGTTTTACCTGACCGTTGCTATGTCAGAAGGATTTTGCGGGGGGCCTGGAGATCACCCGGGTTGTATAGTTTTTGTAGCATGATCAGATTATATGGTTGTATATGGGCAATATGTCTTTCTTCTGTGGTTGTATTTTATTTCATTTTGGAAGACTGTACCTATGCTTAAACTATCTGATGACTTTTCTTTTGGTGGGTCCATGTTCCACTTTTTGATGTGACGTGGGGGAAGTAGACTGTTCCGACTTAAATATGTTATCCAAAAGTATTTCTTTATTTATGGATTTGTTTTGTTTTAAAAAAAAAGGTTGTTACAAGTGTAGTGATGTGTGTAAGAGTATTTAGATATTTGTTGGAGTGGTTTAATTATAATATATATATATATATATATATATATATAATGTTTGGTAAGTTAGTATGTATATATATATATATAGAAGAAAGGGAAATAGAAAGCAAGCTAAAAACATTTCCCTGTGCGCTTGCGGAACTTCTTTCTTTTTCTTTCTTCCTCTGTTTCGTGAAACCAAAGTGTTGGTGGTTTTGAAAACCACCATTTCTCGCCTAGATCTAAGCTTTCATTCGAGAAGTGTCAGGAGGGAAAGTTACTCCTCTCCACTTTGCGGTGCTTGTGAGCTAACTTTTTAGGTGTCGACGCGAGCGAGAGTTTTCGCCGTATATGATTGCGGTAGCGGAAACTGTTGTTAAAGCGATAACTAAGGTAAGGGCTCCTTCCAAATTTTTAGTTTGCATATAGGGACTCTATATGTGTGATTGATGTATGTTTAAGGTGTGATTGCGTGAAAAATCAATTTCGACGTGAATGTATATATTTTAAGTGAAAGTACGGTTTGTTACATGTTATGAATTTATGATTAAATTTGATGTGATTAATGTGTGTGTTCAATGAGTGAATTGTTGAAATTTAATTTGAGATGGTTTATGTGTAAATTGTTGAATTAAAAGTTGAGGTGGTTTATGTGTGAATTGTTGAAGTAAATTTGAGGTGGTTAATGAGTGAATCGTGGAGACTATAAGTTGGTGTGATTTATATGTTCATAATTGATATTATGAATGTTTGATATGTGATAAATGTGTGAATTTGTGGAGATTAAATTAGACGTGAATTATGTGTTCGTAATTGATATTATGAATGTTTGATATTTGATAAATGTGTAAATTTGTGGAGATTAAAAGTTGGTGTGATTATCTGCTCATAATTGATATTATGAATGATTGTGGTGTGATTATGTGTGAAGTTGTGGTGATTAAGTTTTGATGTGATTATGTGTTCAAAACTGCTATATGTGTGTTTGAGGTGTGTTGAGGTGCGAATTTGTGGTGACCGCGATGGGCCACGATTTTAAGTGGTGACTGTGATGGGGAACAAAGTTAAGTGGTGACCGCGATGGGCCACGATGTTAAGTGGTGACCGTGACGGGCCACGGGATGGTTCCACGAGTTTATTGGTCCATCTTATCCTTACGAGGATTTTCGTGTCGTGTTGGTCTGTGAGCGGCTGCACTCTTGTAAATCGTGCTGGTCTGTGAGCGACTGCACTCTTGTAAATCGTGCTAGTCTGTGAGAGACTGCACTCTTGTAAGTCGTGCTGGTTTGTGAGAGGATGCACTCTAGTAAATCATGTTTGTCTGTGAGAGACTGCACTCGTGTTTGTCCGTGAGAGATTGCACTCGTGGTTGTCCGTGAGAGACTGTATATTTAGGATTTACGCCCTTCGAGGAGGGTATTTTATTGGAAATTCCAGAATCATGCGCATTGGCATATACGCATTGCATTAGGGTTCTTGGCACGCGAGTCATGTTTGTTATACTATGATGATTGTATATACATACTCGGTTGTTGTTGGTTATTGTGCTGTAATTGCTTTGAGGTGTGAACTTGTGTTGATTAAGTTTCGATGTAATTATGTATTCATAATTGATGTTATGAATGTTTGATGTGTGATTAAGGTGTGAATTTGTGGAGATTAATTTGGTGTGAATTATGTGTTCATAATTGATATTATGAATGTTTGAAGTGTTATTGATGGACTTTGTATCGTAAGTGTTAAATGATTTCGAACCATTTTCAAAACTAGAAATCTGCATTATTTCGCAGTTGTATTCGGCTACATGCAGTGTGTAGTCGAATACATATTTGAAACGTTCAGTTTTTATTTGAAATTTTAACATCGTATTCGAATACGAAACCTCGTATTCTAATACAAATGAGTGGATTTTGCCACTGACTTGATTTTGTATTCGGCTACGACCATGCTGTATTCGAATACGAAAATGCATTTTTGCTACTGACTTGTCATGTCTCGTATTCGGCTACGACAATGCTGTATTCGAATACGACAGTGCAGTTTTGTTAAAAACTTCAATTTTCAACATTGTTTATGCATCTTTGACATATGAAAACCCTTTCAAGGAGTATGCTAAGATTAAAGGGCCTATTGTGCATTTAAAATTTAAATGCTAAGTGTTATTTGTTAATTTTGGTTGGTTACCCTTTACAATTATTGTGGAATTTGGGTTTTGCCCTCAGATGATGCCCGAGACCGTCCTACAGATTAGTACCCTGACGACGGGAAAATTGAAGACATACTTGACCGATACTGTGTCAGAAGGAACCGGCGGAGTACGTGGAGGTCACCTGGGTTATTATAGTTTTTAGTGGAATGATCAGATTTGTTTTGGCTGTATAGGGACTTGATGTCTTTCTTTCGTGGTTGTAATTATTTTATTTTAGGAAGATTGTACCTATAACTTATATTGTCAGTTTGAATTTTGTTTGGTGGGTCCATGCTCCATATTTTTATGTGACCGTGGGGGAGTTAGCATTCTTGGGGCAGCACTTTTGTACAGGTGTCTGTCAAGAATACTCCAGGGGTATGAGCGATGCCTGATAGGTCTCATATCCCCGGTGTATCTTTCTGTTTGAATACTTTGGATTTTTGTCCCAAAAACTATTTTAGTTGGTTTGTAATTATGATGTCATTATTTATGACTTTAGCCGTTGGGGTTACGCCATGGTTTTTATTAATTTGTTTTGAAAAAAAAAATACACTTGCGCCGTTAAAAATCGGGGTGTTACATTACTCATATTGAAGAACCTAATATCAAATATTTTTAATTACAAAAGACAAATTCTTAAAGAAAATAAATTTTGCTAAGACTAAAAACAATGACCAAAAAGTAAAATATGATAAATTTGCAAGAGTAAAAAAGAAAAAAAATTATCTAAAAATAAACAATGATATATTTGCATAGACTAAACACATATTTAAATATTTTAAATTTAAGAATATATCACTAAACACAGATAATGTTAATACCCAAGCAATTTAAATACATAGATTATTGTTTACACTTTACAGGCTCTCTGGAAGGGGTATAAATGCATAATTAGTAGTTCCTATCAATATCAGTTTCCGGCAGAATGCATGCTTCCAAACGAATAAGGTTTCAGGAAAATGACTTGCATTATAAAATATGAAATCAGTTTGAAATCTTATTAGATTTCTTTTAAATAATGATGGATTCATAACACCTCTTCTTTATATAAAATAATTAACTTCATTGACAACATCTTTTGGCACTATTTGTTAATATGTTTTGTTGACCTATATCTTTTATAGAAGGAAAAAAAAAAAATAATTTAATAAGTACACCGTAATTGTGGTTCTTTAATGTGTGAGATGATGTCACACTAATTTTTGAATATATCAAAATTACAAAAACATACATGAATATATTTTTTGTTAGTCATTTTATTTCTCGAATATATCTTTAGTTAATCAGATTAATTTTCAAATGTGATTTTCGTTGACCAATTTAGTCCATAAAATTACTACCAAAAAATATATTAAAGATGTATTTGTAATTTCAATACATTCAACTACTTTTATTTTTACAAATACATTCAGATACTATAGAGACAATGTTTCACACGTTCAAAATGTGTGAATGTGACCAAAATAATTGTTTACTTGCTTAATTCCTTTAGTCTAATATTTTGTTTGTATAAAAGTCATTTTTATATTTAATATGCCCGGTTTGCAGTATCTATGAACTTTCAATTTGATTGTGACCCCTTCCATTGAAAAAAACAATCAAGTGTCCTGTGTTAGGAGGGAACAAACACAAATGGTCAAATGCTTAATAGTACAAACTATTAAACTAGGCACAAAACACTACCTGGGATTTCACCATTAAGATTAGAGCAACTTCAATTGAAAAATGTTTCAAATTAGATTGTTAATATTTCCAGTTTATAGCTTGTTGTTACTGTCAAATTATGCTAACAACAATGCTCTAGCTATTGAATGTTTAGCTTCTGATCAAGAAGCTCTTATAGACTTCAAAAATGGGCTTGAGGATCCTCAAAACCACCTCTCTTCATGGAGAAACACTGACTGTTGTCAATGGCATGGAATTTCTTGTGATAACATAACAGGTTCTGTTGTTGCAATTGATCTCCATAACCCACATCCAGTGCCCTTTGATTCTTCTCCTAGCAAGTATGGAATGTGGAACCTTAGTGGTGAGCTAAGACCATCTTTGATGAAGCTCAAGTCATTAAGCCATTTAGACTTAAGCTTCAACACATTCATGGGAATACCAATTCCTAAGTTCTTTGGATCATTGGTGAATTTGCAATATTTGAACCTGTCAAATGCTGGTTTTTCTGGTGTAATTCCACCTCATTTGGGAAACCTTTCTCACTTGCAGTTTCTTGATCTCAAGGCTTTTAGCTTGGAAGTTGAAAATCTACAATGGGTGGTTGGCCTTGTCTCTTTGAAACATCTTGCCATGGATGGAGTTGACCTTTCATCGATATCGAGAACAGACTGGGTTAGTGCATTAAACCAACTTCCTTTTTTAATGGAATTGCATCTATCTTCTTGTGAGTTGTTTGGTCATATTCCATCTCCCTCATTTCACAATTTTACTTCACTTGTTGTTCTAGATCTTAGTTATAATAGCTTTGATTCGAAGATACCTGATTGGCTTGTTAATATTAACACCTTACATTATATTGACATAAGCAACAATAATCTTTATGGAAAAATACCACTAGGTTTAAGAGACCTGTCAAAGTTAAAGTATTTGAATTTAGAGTACAATTACAATCTCACAGCAAGTTGTTCTCACCTCTTCATGCGAGGATGGGAAATGATACAAGTGCTTAATTTGGGAAGTACTAAATTACATGGAAGTCTTCCTTCATCCTTTGGAAACTTGACTTCTCTCACTTACCTTGATCTTTCTTTTAATGATATTCAGGGTGTTATTCCTAGTTCCATTGGTCAACTCTGCAACTTGACTATTCTTGATTTATCTGAAAACAACATTACAGGAACTCTACCTGAATTTCTTCAAGGAACAGATAATTGTCCTTTCAGAAAACCTCTTCCTAATCTTGAGTATTTTATCATGAATAACAACCAGCTGCATGGTAAAATCCCATATTGGTTAGTTCAGCTAAAAAATCTAGCTGGTGTAAGTCTTGCACATAATTTGCTTGAAGGTCCCATTCCTAATTCTTTAGGGTCATTGCAAAATCTTATGACGTTGGAACTTGAAGGGAATAAATTAAATGGTACTCTCCCAGATAGTTTAGGACAACTTACTAAGTTGTTACGCTTAGATGTTTCTTCCAATCAATTGACAGGCATGATAACTGAAGACCATTTTTCAAAGCTAAGTGAGTTGAAATTTTTACTCATGTCTTCCAATTCATTAACTTTAAATGTCAGTTCCAATTGGATGCCACCATTCCAAGTACTTTTCCTTCATATGGGTTCATGTGCTTTAGGGCCTTCATTCCCACCTTGGATGAAATCACAAAAACAGGTTAAAGATTTAGACTTCTCAAATGCTAGCATTGTTGGTTCTATACCAAACTGGTTTTGGGATATTTCACTCCACTTGGTTTTTTTAAACATGTCTCACAATGAGTTACAGGGTTCGCTTCCAAATCCAATGCCTATGGAATTGGCTTCTTCTATTGCCATCGATCTAAGCTTTAATCTTCTTGAGGGACCAATTCCTACTATAACACCTGGATTTGAGTTGTTAGATCTCTCACACAATCGCTTTTCTGGTGCAATCCCATGGAACATAAGTCAACACATGCATTATGTGGGATTTTTATCTCTTTCGCATAATCAACTCCATGGAGAAATACCATTGTCTTTAGTAGAAATGTCCCTAGTAACTGTCATTAATCTTTCAAACAACAACTTAACTGGAAGGATCCCTCCAAGCCTTGCAAATTGCATTCTTCTGGATGTACTAGACCTTGGGAATAATAGTCTGTTTGGGACAATTCCAGGTTCTTTGGGTCAGTTACCACTACTCAGATCACTTCACCTTAATGACAATCGCTTTTCAGGGGATTTGCCATCATCTTTAAGAAATTTGTCCAATTTGGAAACCATGGATCTTGGCTACAATATATTGTCTGGTATTATTCCAACTTGGTTTGGGGAAGGTTTTCCATTTCTTAGAATTCTTATTTTGAGGTCTAATGCATTTTTTGGTGAATTGCCACCCGAGCTTTCAAAACTAGGTTCATTGCAAGTCCTTGACATAGCTAGAAATAACTTGACTGGCAGCATTCCAGTAAGTTTTGGTGATCTGAAAGCAATAGTCCAAGAGCAGAAGAAAAATAAATACTTACTGTATGGAAATTATGTAGGTCATTATTATGAAGAAAGCCTGGATGTGTATATAAAAGACCGAAGTATAAAGTATACCAAGACTCTTTCCCTAGTTACTAGCATTGACCTTTCTGATAATAACTTCACTGGAATTATTCCCAATGAAATAGCAAAACTAACTGGTTTGTTGGTTCTCAACTTGTCTAGAAACCATATATCTGGCCAAATTCCTGAAACCATGTCAAATATGCATCAACTATCATCTCTTGATCTCTCAAGCAATCGTCTTTCAGGCACTATTCCTTCAAGCTTGTCTTTCTTGTCATTTTTGGGCTCCCTAGATTTGTCCGACAACAACCTCTTTGGTGCTATTCCTTATACAGGTCATATGACAACCTTTGACGCAATAGACTTTACTGGGAATCCTGGTCTCTGTGGTCCTCCACTTCCTGTGAGGTGTTCAGGTGATGATGATTCTAGTCATGACTCTAACAAAAGACATAGCAATAATGATACAAATGATGATGGATTGTTTGATAACTGGTTTTACTTGAGTCTTGGTTTGGGATTTGCAGCAGGTATACTGGTTCCTTATTTCATTTTAACAATAAAGAGTTCTTGGGGCGATATCTATTTTGATTTTGTGGATCATGTTGTTGACAAATTATTGAGGCTCACACACAGACAAGGAATAAATCATGGCCAAAGGAGAAAGATTCATCGTAGACGTTAGTTTATATGTATATATAGATATGTAAAAATAAACGAGCTTGACCCACGCCCTCTGATTTTGTTATGTACAAGGTTTGCTTCTTTATACATACTAGCATAAAAGCAACATTAACGTACTCATCTATTCGCTTTTCTATTGTATTTTGTTGTATATATGATTTAACTATATATAATTGGCGTATATACATATTTTAATTTCAGTTCTAATATTAATGTTGTATGTTTTTAAATTGGAAAAAAATTGTGTTGTTAAAGGTCAACTAGCCAAGAATATGGAGAAGGGAACTTCCCAAGGGTTCTTCCCTTAATCAAACTAATGGCTTGCAAAATAACATCAACAATCTTACAAATAAATCCATAGATATGGCTAAGATTTGCTAGTTTGCACACCTAGTAGCCTCTCTAAACGTATCGGTCACAAGGCAACCTTTTGAAGGAAAAACTTCTTATTAGTGAACCTTTTGACAGCTGAGTGTGTCATTTATAACCTTTTTATTTTTTATGAGCTATGATTGTAGACAGATTCAAATTGGGAGGTTGCTGCTTAAATTCTCCATCTTTAGGTCTTGGGAGAAGAAGGGTTTGTACATGATTCCCAACTAAGCTACATTAAGATTAAGATTATCAAGCAGGTTATCATCTCTATTTCTTTTTTGATTGAGACCCATAAGAATTAATCTTAAAAGTACTCCTAATATTAATACTACACTAATCACTAACATTTACCGTTACTAATGTTTCAGTAAAATATCAATATATTGATAGTGTAAAATAAGTTTTATGCTACAAACATCCAATCATATCTCACAATTTCATAAATTATCTAATGACAATATATGACTGGATGTCTGTACAATTTTTTTACAGTATCAGAGTTAGGGCAAGATATTTATGCTATGTTGAAATCTTTATTTCAAAGTAAAACTGCTAAAGAACAATTTAAAAAAAGTACATATAGAACAAATGTTCACACATGAGCCAAAAATTACATTATGAAGTAAAGGTAGTGCCTACTCAGATATGTAAAATTGAGAAATTGAGTGTTGATCAAGAAATATTTGCATTCTGCAAAGACTGGCATGCCACTGAACCTACAGATGTACGCATGACAAGCTCACCTAGCATTGCAGTACAAGAAACATCTGTCTTAAGATGAGGCTGCACCAATTCCCATATCTTTTTCTTTTGTATCTGCATATTGTTACACAAAAATATTAAGTTACAACTGGAAAACACATGTTGGACATGACTAATGAATTAGCATGTTATGGCAATAGACAAGAATAAACCACGCAAAAGTTCAAAATTACTTCCTTATGTAAAACCGGTTCCTCAACAGCTACACAGTGCAGCAACTATGAGAACTGTTAGATCTAGAGAAATAAAATGTCTCTCTAGATCTAACAGTCCCCACAGTTGTTGCACCGTGCACTTGTTATACAATTCTCAGCAGTCTTTCTGCCAACTTACACATAAGTGAGAAATGAGAAAAACAATCATCTTTACCCTTCTGTTGTGTTCACTAAATTCTAGAACTTCTGTATTTAACTATGCAAAATAAACAAACACACACATTTATTCATAGAATGGGGATAAACTTATGACAAGAGCAACTTTTGGCATAGTTAATCCGCTTAATAACTTAATATAGATATTGAACTTCACCAATCTAACCGTCAAATATTGTTATATTATAATAATGACCATGCACATTAAATTTTAGATAAATTGGGCATTCATGGCTACGCAATCTTATAGCCAATATTTGCTTATATTATTAAAAAAACGTATCATACTTTCAACTGATGTTTTTTCATGAAGTTTCAAATAGTTTTGAAATTTTATTAAAATTTGTAAAGTTGATCAACTCAACAAGAATTTTCAATTTGACAGTTGGATAATTAAATTTTAATATGTAGTTATTAAGCGGAGTAACTGTGTCAAGAGTTACTACGGTAGAAGTTGATCCCCATCCTATATACATATGTATATATTCAAGTTTTTCTGTATGTATTATCGCCTGATTTGGAGTAGCAGCAGCAGGTTGATTGTCCTTTTCATCTTCAGACCCAAACCATATTCTTTCACCAGGATTTGCTTCTTCAGGAGGGAACAGAAGTTCAACATTCTCATGCTTTGAATCAGAAGCAGCCATCAACATTCCACTAGACTTGACACCGCGCATATTCCTTGGCTTCAGATTTGAAAGAACAATAACTTTTTTGCCCTGCATTTGTGCCTTACTATTTGTTATATTGTACAGAAAAAATACAAATATGATTCCAATATAAAAAACTCAACAAATACATTAATTGCAAAACACAAAGTGTCTTCCTCACAGAACTCACATTTTAATAAGCAGTGAATGACATACGTTGAGCAATTAAACTATAGACCTAGATTAAATTATTTTCCAGTTTCCAGATGAGCGATTAATTCATAATTGTCTTTTTCAATCACACAAATATGTCTATAGTAACCATGTGGTTCAGGAAGCACTGGTACAGATACGACACAATACAAAAATACAATATAGCATGGACACATGAATACGATAAATTCTAGATCATCATTCATAAGACACAACATAACTATAGCACAACCTATGAAATTAATACCACAGATCTTCACTTAAAACAAAAACAATCTCCACTGATATTAGTATGAAATATTTTATAAAAAGAGTATTGAAGGATGCAGACTTGTAATCATGATGGTGTTTGAGGAGTATTAAATTGAACACTAGTGCAACAACTATTTTGAAGTGTCCATGCTTACTTTCCTCTCACACATGACAAGAAATAAGGCTCTCTGAGTGATAGGCGAAAACTTTCAGCTTATATTTGGAACGATGACGTATAGAATCAGCCACCATATGTTTTAATTTTAGATTTCTTTGAAATTTATTTTAGAGTGCTTTGTATAGTTCAGGTCAAGGTTGTCAAAGTCACAAGTCTATGTAAACTCATGAGGCTAGACCACTGAACCCGACCCCTCGTTGGAGAGCTAGATTCAGCTCAGTAGAGCTAGGTCTCAATAAATCAAAGTTGGGTTCACTCACCTCGTTGGCCTGTAGGGTTCATTACAAACTTGAATGATGATATTTCATGTTTTCCGGTTCATGACTTCATTTGTGTTGGAGCTATGCGGTCAAGACTCACTACAACATAGTTTACATCCTTTGCATATGGGTTCACGCTCTTGCTACTCAGTTGTTGTGTTTAGGTTTTTTAAAAATTACTCAACCACTGTCAGCGCCAAACTCTCAATTCTATTCAAGGCTAAACAAGTCTACCCGAATTTATACAAAAACAATTTTATACTAATAATCAACTTAACTCAATTTTGATACCAAGTGTCATAAACTTGAACAATTCTATGAGTAAACTCAAGAGTTTAACAACTATGGTTGAGATGATAAAAACTGTTACAAAACGCCATATTTATTTCTTTCTTGTACCACCACAAAAAAATAGCAAATCCCAAACTCACAAATCATTGTAATGTTGGTGACAGTGACACACCACTACAAAGAGTCTAAAATATGGTATCTCCCTCACACGCCTCAATCAATTTCACTTTGAACCATTATTCTACCCAAATCGATAGGATACAATACAACAACTATACCAGAGTTTCATGAAATCCCAATGATGTACCAACTACTATGTAACAAGACAGGGTTCCAAGATGAAAGGTCAAAACTGTCACTCTCTTTTTCCACTCTTTACAAATCATCCCCCTCTTTAACTATGAAGAACTGAATGTATAGAACACCAAATAGCCAAAACATAACACTTTAGTATAAACCATTAATCAAGATTTATCAGAAAGTTCTACACCACTACTATGAACTGCAAAGCCTCTATGTAGACCATTTCATAAAAACCAAACACAAACACGCATACATGTCCAGACATACATACATATAAATATACAATACATACATACATATCATTGCGTGTATTGAACAATATGGTAACGAGATGTGCTAACAACACTATTTCCAAGACTATCTCAATTATTGGCCAAAATTCAAGTGTGTCCCATTAATTTATGTGGATCTCACATCAATTTCAATTGATAATAGAGGGAGTGTTGGAGAGAGTGTTCTTGTTTGTTGCCACTCCTCTATAGTACACAACAACTCCAAATTGAAACATTATATGAAATGAAGAATTACTCTATCACCAGAATAAATATTTTGTTGATTTTTCCAGAGTATCCCTCACATGCAATTTTGGAGACTAATAATCCCTTTGAGAATCTGAAAAATAATTAAGGGTTGTCTCCATGCGTACGAGTCAAAGATTGAACCAATGGCCAAATAGTTAAGGGTCTGTTTGGGAGGGGATTTTGGAGGGGAGAGTTTCAAAGGGATCAGTCTATATTTTATTATATATATTTGAGATTTACATAAAATAAATAACATGGTTCATGATCATATAACATTTCAATCATTCTTAGAAACATTTTATAACATGCTTAATTTTGAAAAGAAAAACAAGCGCTCCTCTCCCCTCCCAAAGAGACACTAAGGCTATGTTTGAGAGTTTGGAGGAAGAAAAATAGAGAGAAATTTTTCACCTTATTTAAAAGTGTGAATTTGTAGAGAGTGTTTATGATTCATATATTTTAAATTTTAAGAGTATTATAACAACGTTGAGATAATTTGAAAATTTTATTTAAACCCTCCAAAATCCACTCCAATACATATTTTGAGTTTCCCAAAATTATGGGGATTTTGTATTATGAAGAAAAACAAACTCTCCAAATCCCTCTCCTCCCCTCGCTTCCTAAACTCCCAAACATAGCCTAACGGACTCAAACTACTTACAACTCATATCACACCACTTTGGTCCAGACTTAATATTTCATCATAAAATTAAATTAAATAATCCAAAAAATATTGGGAGTAAAGTAATACTTCAATTTTAAAAAAAAAATGAGGAAAACGAAAGAGTTATACCTGAAGTTGTTCAAGAGGAATGTAATTGACAAGGCCACTACATATAATTCTAGGTTCAGGCTCACCAATATCAACTTCTTCAACATAAAGAGATTCAGCTTCATCGTGTTTCCATGCCCTCACAATACGACCAACCCTTATATCAAGCAACCCAGCAGCATCCTTAATAAGACTCTTGTCATTTTCACCATTGACATTGCTTTCACTCACTATGGCTTCCGTCGCTGTATCAGAAGAAAGAGTGCAAAATGAAGGAAACCCAGATAGGGTTTTGGCGCGTGAGAATGATGAGAGTGAGAAAAAAGGAAACTTGCGAAGAAATGAGTAATGGGTTGTTGTTGTTGTTCGTGAGAGTGTAGTGGCGCGTGAAGAGAAAGATGAGAGGATAACAACACTGCTGCTCTTCAAAATGTTTGCCATTTTGTTTTAGTGATTGATTAGTATTTGGGAATGGTATGAGATGAGAAATACAGAATGAAGGGTTGTAATTTTCAAGCTTCAATTTTTAAGAGACACAATTATTTTACTTTTTGTTTGATTGTGAATTGAATGAAATACTTTTATTTTGTTATGTAAGAGACGCCGTTGACATATACTTTAGTATGGTTGTGTTTTAAATTTATCAAAACTATAGAAGTCTTTTTTTTACTAATCAAACGATGTTATTTTTCTAAGGACTAATTTTTTATGTGTAAATTAGTACATGGACCTAGTTACAAACTATTAATAAGTTTAGTGACCTATTTATATAATATGTTATGTCAACTTTGACTAACCATTGACTAACAAAAAATTAACAGAATGATTTAATTAAAAAAATGTATAATAATTGGGACTTGATTATAAAATTTTTTAGTTTAAGAACCTGTTTAAATTTTTTCAAATAGTTGAATGACCTACAGAGAAAAAAAACATTGGTAGTGGCACATGCAAAATGAGAGGAACGAAGGCAAGGCGGTGCAAACAGTAAAAGTCATAGAAGAATGGGAGATGTTGTGCGATAATGGGGCGATAGGAAATTAAAGATGATTCACTGACGGGCAGATTCAAAAAGGATGAGGGGGATAAATCATTTTACATATTTTTGTTAATTGATTGCTTGATTTTAATTCTTTGATTCTTTTCAATTGTCTCTGACTGATCTAGTTTGGTTAAAAATAATGAGCTGGGTTTTGTTTTGTTTTGTTTAATAATAAACACAAATATATAGTATTAATTTTTTTACAATTCACATATAGTATTTTAAACAGGGATGTTATTACATTAATGTGCAAAAAATTCAAAATAAATTTTTAAAAAAGAAACGTATTAGACTTTCTTCTTTTGCCTTTTTTTTCTGCCAAAATGAATATTTGTCAAATTCAATTATTTTAAAATATAAATTTTTACGAGTTAATTAATTACAATAAGAATGTGAATATTTTTTACTAGTATATTTTTTAAAGGACATATTTTTTCACCAATCAAATAGTAAAAAAATAACCTTTCACTAGTAAATTAGTTAAAAGAATTTTTTTTGTATTTTATTAATAAAATGTCTCTTGAATATTTTCTTTATAAAGATGAGAGGGAAATTATAATAACTTTTCCTTATAAAGATAAGAGGGAAATTAGAATAACTTAAATATAATTTATGAGACATATATTTATCATTGATGTATATAATGTGAGATAATTGTTTGAAGAGTGGACAGGAAAGTGGGCAAAGGGCAGAAAATTATCACAACTAATTATAATTTACTATACCATCATTCATATGACAAATGTTATTCACTACTCAATTAGTTAAAACGTGCTGATTCACAAATCAATTAGTTAAGAGAAAAGAAATATACATGAGAAAATGTCTATTTAGTTATAGTATGTCTCTTGAATACTTTATAGATAAAAGTGTAAAAAAAAATTATAATTCCATAACAATTTTTAATATTAGACAAGTTGAGTGCACTCAAATAGCATCATTTGACAAATGTCACTTCATAAGGCCATTTACATCACAACAAATGTTATAAAATAATTCCCCATTTGAAATTCAAATTCAAAATCAACCCAAAAAGCATGTTAAGTCTTTCATCTCTCTAATCCAATCCAATGAGGTAAAATTTTCCCACTTTATCGTGTCATCATTTTCTCTTTACTCTCTCCAATCTGTTTCATTTTCGAATCTAATACGCTTCTCTTGATTCTTTTCCTTTTTCTCCTAACAGATTGTTAAAGGCACATCAAGCAGTTATAGGTACATGCTGGAGGTGGCAGAAGCTCGCATACGGTGGCGGCAGCCACCGGACAATTGTAATGGCTTCCAACCTCTTTCTATTTCGTTTGTTTACCTTCTTCATGCCTTGATATTTCTTCTACTCGCATCATGGGTTTCTTTAAGCAATCTTTTAATGCTTGATTTAAAATAAGAGTAACTATTTTTCATATTTCTTAAACTACTTTGCTGTATATTTTAGGTCTTTTTTTGGTGATTCCACTTATGTTCTTATGAATACTTTCTGTTATTTAATATTATTCATTCTTATTCATGAATATTTAGATTGTTTGAAGAATTTTTTTGTAGGTTGTTTGTTCCTATTGAAGTGTGTTTATACCTTTCCTCGACACATATAATGGTAATATGTTTCTATTCACTTCCTTTCATTACTCATTTTAGTTTATTTTCTTTCTTTTAATTTCTTGGCCTTGGGTTTCACGAGTTTTGATTTGTTTTGTGATTGTGATTTGTAATCTTGAGAATTGTGAAATGTTTGTTTGAATGCATTGTGTAATTAATTTGTGTATTTTTTAGGAGTGATATGATGTTTAAACATAAGCGGATACATTTTATTTGATTGAATTGTGTGAAGTGTGTGAAGCTCTAAGAACTTGTGTGACTTGTGAAAATTGTAAAACTTGTGTGAATTGAAGTTCTAATTTTTCCAACTTGTCGACTATATATGAATTGTGTGAAGCTCTAAAAAAACAGGGAAGACGGATACATATAATTTGATTGATCGGCTAACCTGCCTTATCTTAACTCTTTCGGTTTCTACAGCTACTACACAAAGATCATTTTCAGCAATGAAGATTATCAAGACAAGAATGTGTAACAAGATGGAGGATGAATTTTTTGCTGACAATATGATGCTTAAAAAGAAATAGTTGAAAGCTTTAGTTCTGATTTAATTATCGATGATTTCAAGGCTTTAGGAGAACGAATGACACAACTTTAATTCAATGTAAATTTCTCTTTTCATGGATTATATTTTTATTTTGTATTGATGTTATGTTGAATCTTTGATAAAATTATATGACTTTTATGAATTTCAATTATAATATTTTAGTTAATACTTGTCGCTCCCCTCAATATTTTGTGCAAGATCCGCCATTGTGAGCCATGGAGATCAATTTACACTGATAGCAATTGAGGTGGTTCACTCTATTAAATCAAAAACTCAAAGCAATATTAGAGATGTGGCTCTCAAACTTTACATCAACAAGGCTTATGATAGGATTGATTGGGATTACCTCTATGAGATAATTCTTAGAATGGGATTTTTGCACTAGTGAGTTTCATGGGTCATGCTCGGTGTTGAAACAGTAGATTATTCTATTATAGTGAATGATGATGTGGTTGGGCTGATCATTCTAGGTAGGGGTTTCTGTTTGGAGATCCTCTCTCCCCCTACTTGTTCATTGTTTGTGTGGAAGGTCTCTTGGTGCTTATTCGATAAGCCAAAGCACGAGGTGAGAATCATGGAACCAAAATTCTTAGAAATGCACCTCTTATCACTCACTTACAATTTGCAAACGTCTGATTCCTCTTCTTTAGAGCCAATACCTTGAGGTTGTGACTATGAAAAATATCATAACTACATATGAGGAGGCGTCCGCTCAAGCGATCAATTTTCAAAAATCTAAAATCTTTTGCAGCACAAATGTCCCCTATGAGTTGAGGCAACAAACATATGATATTTTAGGGGTACAAGTTGTTCTGAGCACTAGGAAGTATTTGGGTCTCCGCTTTATGGTTGGTCGTAGTCGAAAAGAAACTTTTCAATTCATCAAATACCGTGTTTGGCCCAAAATTATTTTTTGGAGTAGCAAATGCTTATCGAAGGCGGCACATGAGGTTCTAATTAAATTAGAGCCTCAAGCTATCTCGTCTTATGTGATGAGCATTTTCCCCATCCTGCCTTCACTTGGGGACGAAATCGAAAAGATGATGAATTCTTTCTGGTGAGGACATTCAAGTTCTCGATCGAAAGAAATGAATTTACTTTCATGGGATAAATTGTCCATGCTAAAACAACATGGTGGAATGAGCTTCAAAAACTTGCATGCCTCTAATGTTGCTAGACTTGGTAAACATGGGTGGAATTTTGTCATCAAGCCCGATAGTCTTACCTCTCGTATTTTCAAAGCTAGATACTTTCCGAATACTGATTTTCTCAATTCAAAACTTGGTCATAATCTTAGTTATTTATGGAGAAGTGTATGTAGTGCCAAATTTGTTGTCAATGTGGGTACAAGATGGAGCATTGGTATGGGGGCAATTATCCCTCTATGTGATTTCCCTTGGGTGTTGGACGGTCAGGTAACTCATAAGCCTTCAAATGCTTTTGAGTCTATATCTCAATTATGTGTTTCTCATTTCATCAATTATGATTTGAAGACTTGGAACACTACTCTCCTTAATGCAACTTTCCAAGGACATATAGTTGATGCAATTCTTCACACTTCGTTGATTTTTGTCAGTGCTTGCGATGACAACAACAAATCGAACTACTGCAACATCATGTTTTCAGGGGCTGTAGTCCGTAAATCAGCAGGAAGTTGATGTGTTTGCAACGACTATGTGGAGCATCTAGAAGCATAGGAATAACAAGTTATATAACCATATTACGGAGCAAAATGTACATGTTTTTAATAGAGCCTTGCATATGTTGAAGAATTGGAATTATGAGCAACAAGCAACACTACAACATGCACAACCACAACAGTCTTGTGCTATTGTAGAGAACATAATTGCATTGTGGAAAAAATCGACAACGAGGCGATATAAGTGTAACGTTGATGTTTCATTCTTGCAAATTTCAAATAGAGTAGGCATTGGTATTTGTATTCGCGACAATGAAGGTCAATTTGTAGTCACTAAAATATGGATATCACTATTTGCTTTTTTGACATGTGAAGCAATGGGGTTTCTCCTTGCCTTGGAAGTTGGAATGGATCTATGAAATCCAATTGAGACGTGGATTTTGAACTTGACTCCAAAAGCGTCGTCGACTTCTTTCATAGTCTCAAGAGAAACACCATTGAATTTAACGCCAATGAGGCAACTCATACTCTTACTCGGGCAATCACATACTTAGCTAGTAAACACGTCATTATTGACATCCCTGATTGTATTCAACATATTATCATGAATGAAATACTTTAAGCTCCTTTAAGTCAAAAAAAAGTTTGAGACACTTTTCTCATTTTTCTTGGCTTGAAGGGTTTCATTGAAGTCTTTAAAATCCCTAAACACTATCCCATCATCTCTTTTACTTCTACATATAGAAAACCACTTTTTTCTAATGAATTTTTCTTTTCTCCTCCTTGCTACCCAACCAAAAATTACTAGTGAGACTCTCCAAATTATTGCATATTCCTTTAGGTATAAAAAAAGGAGCGCATCAAATAAGTAGGGAGGGTTTGGGCTACTTCTTTAACAAGGATCTTATGCCTAGCTTGAGAAAGGAATTTTTCCTTTCTATCCATTAAATTTCTTCCAAAGTTTATCAGTTAAATCCACAAAATTCACATTTTTGGGAAGGCCAAGGTACTTATTGATTATGCCTACCCTCTTATTTTATAGGCTTAAATACCTCTTTGACCCCTTAACTTATTTTAAAAAGTTCAGTTTAGTCCCATAACTCTAAAAATTAGTCAAGAACTTATGTTCGTTAATACAAGTTGTCATTTTTGTCAATATGACACTAACACCATCAACTATCATCTTCTTCCTCGGAAAAATCTTACAACCAAAACCCATAAAACATAAAATTTCAACAAAAATTCAATTTTAAACACCAACAAAGAAAACTCAAAATCACCCATCAATCATTAACGAGACTTATTCCAAAACATCTAAATATTTAATCTCAAAACCCAAACTTATATTTCATAATATCAAGTTGGTCTTTTTTCATTATACTTTTCAAAATTAATGCTTTAAAGTTGATTTTCTTTTTCTAGTAAGTTTATTTTTATTTTACTTTATCAAACAACCACCACATTCATCGTCAACTACTGAATAAAAGAAAGACACCAACAATTTTGTGTTTTCAAGAAATTATAAATATGGGTATTTTAATATGTTGGGCTTGTAGTATTCTGATTTGTGTATTGGGCTTAAGTAGTCAAGCTAGTAAAAAGGCTCAATTGTTAATAGTCTGTTTTAGCTAGTTAGCCAAGTATCAGTTGGTTAGTTTAAAACAATTAGTTAGAAGCTTATAAAATGTATAAGTCAAATTTTAATCATTCAGTTCAATTCAATAAAATTGAGAAGCAATCTTATTAATTTTTGCCTTTACATAATGTTCTTCTTGGTGTGGTTGAGTTGTGGGTTTTGAATGTGTTAATTGTCATTTATGTATCTAGTTAGTTTGTTCAAATTGATTAAATATGAACAAGGGATTATAATAATAGAAGCTTCTAAACATGTCAGATTTTTTATACGAAGAAGATGATAATTAACGGTGTTAGTGTCATATTGACGAAAAGCACCAACGTGCATTAATAGACATAACTTAAAGGACCGATTTCACTAATTTTAAAGTTATGGAACTACACTGAATTTTAATAAAAAAATTAAGAGACTAAAGAGATATTTAAGCCTAATTTATTTTCAGCTTAATTGCAGTTTTGATCCCCTATTTTCACTCATTGACGAAATAAGTCTCCTTATTTTAAAATCCAACAGTTATAGGCTCTCCCTCCGATTTTATAACAAAAAATGATGACGTGACATATTTTAAACAATGTCACATATGATATGATATTGAATGGTTACTACATATGAATTGCAATAAAACCCTCTAAAAACTTCAGTTTCAAAAAATTATTCATTTTTAAAATTTAATTAATTAACATATAAATAATTAATGCATTTAAATGGTTCAACCTCATAAGCTCCCACTTCATTTAAAACATATCAAATCACTATTTTTTTAATTATAAAATATAAGAGTAACAAAAACTATCATATTTTAAAGTAAAGAGATCAATTTTATAAATTAATGAAACTTAGAGAACAAAAACTGTAATTAAACATTTATTTTATTCTAAATCTCCCTTTTGTTTATTTTATTCTAAATCTCCCTTATGTTGAAAGCTATCTCTCACTTCTCCAAATTAATCAGTTAGCTTGATTTCTCTTGGTAAATGTCCAAGATATTATGAATTTCCTTAGCTTTCTTTATGTCATTGCTGGAAAAAAGGTGACTATCAATAGCATTAAATATTTCATCAAAAAAACAAAATTTCAAAGAAATGGCATAAGCAGTAGGAGCTAACTATATTCCATGAATAACTCTATTTTGTATGGCTTTAATTAACAGCCCTGGAAAAAAAATTCTACACAAATAATAAATAAATAAGGGATAAGGGATTACATTGTATCAAATCCCTTTGAGGCATCAATAAAGCAGGAAGACCATAGAATCTTCTGGGTCTCACATTGGGAAGCATGTCCAGCATAACAGGCAAGTTAACAAGCATTATATTCATACTTTGATCTCAACTCAGAGGCTATTATTCCACCATAGGGCAAGGCCTCCAACTTTACGCTTACCTTCCCTATCAAAGTTGACCACCACCATGTTGTCAATATTACCAATGTTTCTAAGATACACACTTAGTTTCCGTTTAAAATATCAAATCAGAGGAATTTAAAGAAATCAAATTCTTTAGGGTTGTAAGTATAATAAGGTTTTCCAATCCGTTGACAGTTCCATGATATGATTTTCATTATTGTCGACCAACTTGTTATCACGCACTACCCACTTAATTATTCGAGCATGGCTACATGTCTGTAAGCCATGGTTTATGGCCAGTTAGGATTAATTTTGTCTATAAATATTAGTATTTGTAATATTTTTGACACACATATAATCAATCAAATAAGATTTTTACGCTATCTTTATCCTTTATCAATTTTACTTTACTTTATTCATTTTTTAGTTTAGTATCTTAAACATCCACACCGTACTTAACACTCTTTGGAGTAGTTAAGGAACCCATAGATGAGGGATATAGTTCATTCCTCAACATAATTGTTTGAAGTAAAAGAGAATCAAAAGTTAAGAATAGTTAGTCATTCCCTCAACGGATTCTTATTCCCAATAACAAATTTTTCATGCCCATTGGGACACTACAGTAGCAACTACCTTTGGCAAATGCACTTGTGTTCTAGCAAAAGTCTCAACAACATTAAACGATCATCATCATCATCAACAACAAAGAAGTCAAACCAACACATGTCTAATGATCCTCCTCAAACGTTGGGAATGCCTACATTTGTAGTTGTTTCTAATGCTTCTAGAGAAAAAGGGGTTGATCCACTTGAGCAATTAATGGCTATGACCAAGTCTTTCATTAACCAACAAATTGACATAGGTATAAATGACATCATGTATCAAGTGTCTCAACAACTTGCTCACATTATTAAACCTATGGTTCATAATGAGGTTCAACAAGTTAGGGAGTTGGAGATAAGCGAGCCAATTCATGTGACAATTATGTCAGTTCTACAGTTCAAGGGAACCAAGGTCAAGTAGGCTACCAAAGTCAGCCAATCGTCGAAATGGCAGGACCTTCTCAGGTGCAGCCGAATCCTATACATCAGATACCTTTTATTCCTTACAATTCTCATCGTAGTAATTTTTCCACGGTTAATCCTAAGGGGCACCCTAGTGGCAAATGATACATATAATCAAGCTAACCATCAATATGGTCAGATACATATGACTAGGATGCCACCTGAAACATTGGGACAAATTGGAATGTTGTTGATATCTCCCTATGACAATATTCAATATGCGAACAACATGTCATACGCAAGAGGACAATCCTTTGACCTAGTAGTAGGAATATCCAGACCAAATGGGGATTATCCCTCCCAACAACCATGGGATTATTACCCACTTGGATCGGCTAATCCTACAACACACCTTCCACAATTTGATGTACCTACACCAAACCCGGTGAGTTCAATTCTACGAAGAGCAAACATGAATTATAATGGTGAAAGACCATGGACTACCAATCCACTTTATCAGCATAATACACAAATGGTTCCAGGGACTCCTGTAAGAAACATTGTACAACTTTACCAAGAACAACAATGGGGGAACCTACCAGCTCAGGTTCAGTTTCAACAAGGTCTCCAGAATCCCCCATAGAACCCGTGGCGCCAGCCAATTGCAGTTGAGACCAGACTTCTTGAACAATAATTGTTGGATCTCAACCTCATAACTGATACTATTAAGAAATACTTTTGGGATTTAGCTGAAACCCATAGATAGGCCTATGTATAGAAATCCTTATCCTGAATGGGTAGATTGATTTGTGCCTTGGCCCAAAGACTTATAATTTATAACTTGTTGCTTTGATAAGTGTTTTTTAATTTGCTTTACAACAATTTGTTTTCATTATTTGTTATTGAGATTTTTCTTTGTAGTAATTATTATTATTTAAAAAATTACTATCAACATATTATTCACATTATATTATAATAAACTATATATATATATATATATACTCTTTTTTAGTAAATACAGATTTAAAATTACTTTTGGTAATATAATCTAGAAAAAATATTTAAACATAAACAAGTTACATTAAAGAAAAATCAATTTTAATTAAAAGTAAATTTACAAAATAAAGTTTATGGTTATTTATGCTTTTGATCATTGACGTTTGGGTAAATTTTGGTTTAAGTCATTTGAAAAAAAATTCTTTAGATTATGTCTCTGTGATATAAAATTTTCATTGTTTTCGTCCATGTCAGCATACCACGTCATCTAGCTTAAATGAGTAGATGACATCAGAGACTAAAACAATGAGAATCTTATATTACAGAGACAAAATCTAAAGATTTTTTCAAAGGATTAAAACAAAAACTCGTTCAAATGTCTGGGACCAAAAGCATAAATAACTCTAAAGTTTATTCAAAAGTACATTTGCAAACGTTAATCCAAACTCACAAATCACCATTTAGCTATCTAAAAAAAGGAAATACCTATCTTTCTCCAAATGCGAAAGACTTGTACTCATCTTAAATTGTGGAAAATCCAATATTTTATATTTTCATGATTTTGGATGTAGATGTTATACTTTGAACATTAAGGATTCACATGAAAAGTTTGACTTGTAAATCATTTGATTATAGTCTAATGACTGGAATAAATATAACACACTTAGGGTTTACCATCCGTTGGGTTTGGGCGGATTAAAGTCTAATTTTGCCAAACCATCTAAAATTAAGTCTGCAATATACAGTTCATGTGGTTTAAGCGATTTGCAGGTCATGTAGGTGAGTTGGTTTGGGTGATGAGTCTTTTATTTATTATTATCAAATTCATTTTTTTTAATAAAAAAATATATTGGGATTTCAATATTTTGTCAATGTTTGGGTAGTTTTTTTTTATCAAACAACACATTTGTCATACTGGTGGTGTGATGATTAAGTGAAACTGAAACACTCACTTTGTTCTGGACCAAACTGAGGTCCACCTCGAATTAGCCCCAAGCCCAATATCTCTTTGTTGGCTATATAAGTCTATTATTAACTCTTAGCAAGGTATGCCTTAAACCCTAACATCCACCTCAAACACATGCTAATGTTGAACATCAGAGTGTTTGCAGGTACACCCCACCATGGGATCTCTGACATCAATTTTTCCACACACTTCGGATTATGGCCAAGCACCACCGTCTAATATCATTCTTTCACAAATCCTCCATTACCACTGTGAGTACGAGTTCTGAACGAAACACACCCTAACAAATATAAGTTTTTCTACCTAGAGTTTTAAGTGAAACAATCAAGTTCGAGTAACTGTTTTCACCTAAACCCGACCACTCAAACTCATATATACCCACATGTGGAAACCCGTGTGACCTATGACCGACTATAACTCGCCCGCATATCAAATTGGCTTTTTTGAGTGGCTTGGGTTTAGTTGAATCAACTAATTTTTCTCAATAACACATATTACAATACTAAATTCCAATAAGAACATATTTCACAACAAGGAATACAAAAACAACAATCACTAAAATTAAAAAGTAATATATATTTATAATGACATATCAAAATATTTTACATGGACTTAATTCATAAGAAGGTACATTTATGAATTGATTTTTTGTTAATAAGCAAAACTTTTATTAAGATAACACCACAAGAAAGCATAAAGCATGCTTCAAGTAAACATGTATTCGAACTTTCTTCGGCAAAAAACATCATTCAATCTTTTAAGTTGTACCGAAATAATAAATTAAATTTTTTTTTATGAAATTAGTCATTTATTTTTTGTTGTGTAATAAGCTAACCTTTTAAGTTTGTAATTTTAACACTGTTGATTCTAATTTTAAACCAGCTAAATTGAAACTCAAAATTCTTTTTAGTTTTTTCATAAACTCATGTAATTCTTAAGAAATTTTGTTTGTAATAATCATAAGAACATAAACTCTCAACTAATTTTCAGAAAAATAATTAAATGAGAGAAAGTTCAAGTGAGAGGCATTTTACGGCTCTTGATATTAAACGTGAAATTCTCTTAATCTAGTTCATGAAATCTCATGAAAATTTATTATATTGTTCTTGATATGATCAATATCAAAACTCATAATAGAATTTTAAAAAGCTTTAGCTAAAAATGATTGAAATGAAATTCTAAAAATAGTTCAATAGTGCCACTTTTATTAAAAGGATTTACTAATATATTTTGCCACTTTCTTTTGATTAAGTGAATTTGAACATTTTTTGACTAAGTGAATCTAAATTGTTAATTTTTTTAAAAGTTAATAATATTTTTAGTTCATACAAAATTCAAATTTAATAAAAAATAAATTCATCACAAAAAAATAATTCCCGATCTTTCTTATTTTTGTAGATAAAACATCAGTTTCATTGATGTCAAACAGATACTATATCATGAAAATGAGAATAATCGTTAACATCTATTTTTAAATAACCATTTGTTTTCTTTTAAACATTTTTCTTGATTTTTACAACCATATTAAAATTTGCCTTAAAAACATATTTAATTGCCTCGTGTCTTAACTCTTAACAGTTAACTCTCCCAACCTTCTTGACCTGGAGATATCTATATAGCCATTTAACGATCAAAAGAAAAAAAAGAGAGCCATTTCCTCTCCAAATACAGACGACCTCTACTCCTCCATCTCCCTCCTAACCTAACCCTTCCTCGCCGTTAACATGAAACGACACCGTTTCCCTTCCAACCCCCACTTCACAACCTCATGACTTTTCCTTCCCTCTTCACCCCCCTTCGAATTTCCAAAACTATCCTTATTACCCACTACACCACTCTCACACCCAACAAAACCAACCCTTGGTTCGTCAAAATCGTTTCCACACTCTTCCTTCTCTCCCCAAACTCATTCAACCACGCATTTTCCCATTACCTCACTAACCACTTAACACCTTCACTCGCATTAGACGTTATCAAAAGACTAAATAACCCTCAATTAGGTTTCAAATTCTTTCAATTCACAAAGCAAAAATTGAACCTCTCTCATTCATTTTGGACTTACAATTTTCTTTTGAGATCCCTTTGTCATCAAGGTCAACACAATTCAGCTAAACTTGTTTATGATTCCATGAGGTCTGATAAATTATTGCCTGATAGTAGATTGTTGGGATTTTTGGTTTCATCATTTGCATTTTGTAATAGGTTTGATGTTTCAAAAGAGTTGATTCATGATGCTTTGTGTAATAAGGTTGATGTTAATGTTGTTGTTTCTAATAACTTTCTCAACATTTTGGTCAAATGTAATAGATTAGATGATGCTGTTTGGCTTTTTAGGGAGCTTGTTAAATTGAATTTGAATATAGATACATTTACATTCAATATTTTGATTCGAGGTTTTTGTGTTGCTGGTCGAATCGATGAAGCGTTTAAGTTTCTGAATGATATGAAAAGTTTTGGTTGTTACCCTGATGTTGTTAGTTTTAATACTGTTATAAATGGTTTATGTAGAATTAAGGAGGTTGATAGAGCGTGGGGTTTACTGAAAGAGAATGATTTTGCTCCTAATGTTGTGAGTTATACGATATTGATATCGGGTTATTGTAAATTGAGTAAGATGAAGGAGGCTTCTTGTATTTTCGATGAAATGGTCAGGTCCGGAATTAAGCCTAGTGCGCCTATTTTTAACGCACTTATTGATGGATTTGTTAAGGCGGGTGACATGGCTTCTGCATTAGGAATACATAAGAAAATGATTTTGTATGGTTGTACTCCTGATGTTGTCACTTTCACTTCGTTAATTGATGGATATTGTCGAGTCGGACAGGTGGACTATGGTTTGGAACTTTGGCGTGAAATGAAAGCTAGAAATATTTCTGAAAGTTTGTATACTTTCTCTATTCTTATCAGTGCTCTTTGCAAGTGCAATAGACTACAAGAAGCTCATGAGCTTCTGAGACTATTGAAGCAGAGCGACATCGTTGCAAAGCCCTTTATCTACAACCCTGTGATTGATGGTTATTGTAAATCTGGAAATGTCGATGAGGCTAATGCAATTGTTGTAGATATGGAGGAGAAATGCAAACCTGATAAACTTACATTTACTATTCTTATTATTGGACATTGTATGAAAGGAAGAGCGCCTGAAGCGATTCGTATCTTTTACAAGATGTTGGCCACTGGTTGTTCCCCGGATGACATCACTATTAGAACTTTAAGTTCCTGTCTTTTGAAGTCGGGAATGCCGAATGAAGCTGCGCACGTTAAGGAAACACTATTTAAGAATCAGGATATTTTATTGGAAAATTCTTGTCATCAAAGTTCAAATTCAGATATGCATCATTGTCTTTATTGAAGTGCTACTGCAAATCAGTGGTTAGGTATTGCCTTTCACTGTTTTCCCTTGAGAAAATAAACTCATCAGTCATCAGGAAGCATGTTACTATTTTATCTAGATTATTGGCAAGGGAATCTGAATTGCTGATTACCCCAAGATTCTGCTGATGTTGTTGGACCATGCAGGTAAACATGCTGCATCTTGTTGCTTTTTTATATTTGGAGTTGGTTTATTATGCAGTTTTAGTTGAATCTTTTGTTTGTTTTGAAGCATATTGAGTTATTCCTGAAATAGAAATAGAAGTGACTGAAATATGGAATGTTTTCTCATTGAAATTTCCTAGTATAAAATATTAAATAGTGCTGTTAAAATATAGGAAGATTATTCTGAGGATGTACGGTGACGGAAATATTTGTGAAAGTTTAGGAAGGAGATTCCTGGGCTTTTAAGGTTGGTGATATACAAGAGAGGTGATTGTCTGATGGAATTATCAAATCTTGAGTTTGTTCAAACTCATAGACTTTGGATAAAAATTTACTGTATATTGGGTGAAATTTTATCAATGGATATATTTTAGTCCTTTTTGCTTTTCGGAGAAACAAAACTTACATTAGCATGAAGAAACTATTTCCAAATTTTTCTTCCATTTCTCTTTATTCTGAATTAATCAGGGAAATATTGTTTGATCTGTGAAATCATCCTCCTTTCTTGTAAGGCATTTTATGGGAAAGGTCTATAGGGTATGTGCAAATGTCTCTTTCTTCTGAACTCATTTCATAGTTTTATTTATTTGTTTATCATGTTAGGTGGGTTTAAACAAAATCTTCCTTGCATTCTAAAAATGTCTGTTATGTTATATTTCTGTATAATCGAGAACTTGAGATATAACCTCAACTCACATCTTCTTTGCCATTAAAAGTTGTGCACAAAATAAAACAATCCCTGCTTGAGGAACAAGTCAGTTGGCTTAAGAGCTGATTAAGTTCTGCATAGTTAAATCCATGGAAGTTGGACTAAAGCATAATGGAGCTTAGATATCATTGGACTATGCATCAATACATGGAATTCAAATTATTTTTCTAGATTCAAAGGCAGCTGCTCTTTATTTTTCATTTTTCATGCATATGATGTCATGTGACCATGGTTTTATTTTGGCTTTAAAATTATACCTGGTGTGCCTGAAATGCAAATAAATTTTCTACCAACATTTAGAAGAAATTCACCAATTATTTTTTACCCTGGCTTATAAAGTGGCATTGTCCACCAGATATGGGTTAATCTTGTTACTATAAGAAAATGATTTGAAATTATCCAATAGAATGTTAGTCACATTCAGTTCTTAAATTGAATTGATTAAGTCTCTGGCACAAGGCATCAAAATTTGATTATTTGAGTATTTGTAGAATTAGTTGTGTTTTCCACTAGTAAGCCTGGCATTGGTATGATGGTATCTTGAGTGCTACTATGAATTCCCAACTTGTTGAAAGGATGCTATAAATCATTGATACTCTATTTTTATTGTATTTTAGGTTCATGGACAGTGCATGTCTATTTGGTTTTGGTAGTACTTGGAATGGCTGGTGTCATGCTTCAAAATCCTTGACATAACACAGATGCAGGGAATGTGCTAACAAGCATGATCCTTGCTGGTTGTCACTAAGAATTAAGAGATATGGTTTGTCACTAAGAATTAAGCGATATGGTTTGTCACATGGAATGAGATTTCATGCTTAAGTTCCACTTATCAAGCGATATGGTTTGTCACATGGAATGAGATTTCATGCTTAAGTTCCACTTATCAAGTGCCAAACCACTATGTTTTAATTCCTTCTTCAGATGAACTTGGTTTTTCGGCTTACAATGCATTAGGGTATTATACAGATAAAATAGTTGTTACTAAGAAAAGAGTGATACATGACCCCCAAGGAATATTTACCATTTTCTAAAATTGTTAATTATTCAAGACTGTATAAACTATAGAGTAATGTGTATATGAAGTAACTTTTTATTTACATTTCATACAGAAATCAAGCTTCTGTCTGAGTGTTATATTGGTCTTTGCAAATCTATCTTGTGAGCATAATTTTAATTTTAATTGATATTATACTTGGTTGTTTAGAATTATGTTTTGACATAATTTTAATCAATTTTAATTAATGTTCGTACAAGTAATAGGACATTTGTTTTCAGTGTTTATTGTACAAATCTATAAAAATAGAAAACAAAATAAAAACAATGCGGCGATTTTGTAATTAAAAGTAAAATAGAAATTGTTTCTGTTCGTAAGCTTCTAAATAACTTGTTTTGATAACAAAAGGCTTTCGAACATCTTTTTAGCTTCATATATATTTTAGCTTCATATATCTTTTTAGCTTCATATATTTTAGCTTCATATATATCTTTTAAGCAATATTGTTAGGCTGATTCCCCCCACACACAGCAATTTATTGGATTCCATATTCTAGTAATTAAAATTTGCCTGAAAAATATTACCGAAAACGTGATTTTGGTTGTGTTTTTTTACTAGTGAGTAAAATTGGAGGACTTGAATGAACGATTGCCATACTGTCATACGGTTACTGTGGTGAAAATTCAGGCCCATAGATAGTTTCGCTGTGATGGATGACTGACCGATAAGGGTCTTGTTTTGCATTAGGCTGATTAGTTTTAAGTTGTGCTACATTATAGTAATTCACATTTCATTGGCTTCACTCCTAACTAGGCTGTAGATGGATTGGCCAACCCAACCAACTCGGCCAATTCAATTCAGATTGAAAAAAAATAGTTTGGTTTGGGTAAATGAGTGTGAATGGGAAATCTTGGTTTCACAAAATAGAAATCCGCTCAAAAAAATTGAGTATAAGTGAAATCAGACCCAACTCATTTTACTCAGTTCCTACAAGTTATTTAGTTACTTTAAGATGATGCACTTTAGTTATTTTGATATTTACAAGTATTTAATTATTTTGATATTTGCAAGTATTTTATACAATTTTAGAAATCTTGCTACTTTGGTTATATTAATACTCGTAAGTCAGATGAGACTTGGAGAAATAATACATGGGAAGTATAGCCTAGCGAGACTTGAAGAAACAATACATGGGTTAAGTCTGGAGAGACGGAGTGAAGAATATGCAAAGTCTGAAGAAGTTACGAATACTCAAAGTTTAGAGAGGAAGAATGAAGAACTAGAGAGGCTGAGTTAGGAATCCTCAAAACTTAGAGAGGCTAAGTTAAGAATACTCAAAGTCTGAAAAGTTTGAATTAAGAATCTTTAAAGTTTGAAGAGGTAGAGTCAATAATCTTTAAGAATCATTCATTAATAGTAGATGAAGTCCTTCAAATTAAGAAAGAAAATATCGTTGCTAGGAGATGAATAGATGTAGCAACCAGATGGTTGTGACCTAGTATAAAAATCATTGTAGGTTAATTTTCCTTTTTTCTTTCCCTTTTTACTTTAAATATTCTTCATGTCGTTTCTTCAAATGAGTTTAATAAAATGTTTTAGTTAAAATGAATTAAAGAATGATAAAGAACTTAACAAAAAAGTTATAAAAGGAAAACGCAATTCAACCCATCATTTCTTGTATTTTTCATCACCTTCAAGTCCACTCTATTACGTTGAAGCAATACTACATCCAGTCTTGAGATGTAGATGTGATACTCAACCGGTCCATTCTAGTACGTTGAAGCAAGGCTACATTTGGTTTTGTAATGTAGAGGTGATACTTAGTCGATTCACTCCATTACATTGAAGCAAAACTACATTCGGTCTTGTAATGTAGATGTGATACATAGTCAGTTCACTCCTGTTAGTTTGAAGCAAGATTACATTCAGTCATGTGACATAAAGGTGATACTTAGTCAATCCACTCTATTACGTTGAAGCATGACTACTTTTGGACATGTGATGTAGATGTATACTCAGTCGGTCCACCCTATTAAGACATTAAGAAAATCCATAATTACTGTCCCCGACAGCATCCACAATGTTTTCAATAAATGAATGCATAAAAAGAGACATTTGACCAATATAAGGAATGTTTGGTCTTAGAATTGTATTAGATGAGAGATTCCCAATACATGCGCTTTTTTTCTTGGGCATGACGCCTTCTTTTGAGAGACTGTACAATTCGGATGTAGTGTATCAACATGCTCCCATGAAGCAACACACATTTAATTGACCCATCAGTTGGCGTAGACCTAACATTCTTTGGTGCGCCATTTGTTTTTTCCTTGTTAGCAGGTGGATTCAACTACATCATTTATGGGAAAGCTATTTGACACATTTACTCCTTGATATGCCGTTTCATACCATAATCCGCTTTGTGAAATCATTCCTCAAATACATATGTATCTAAATTAATATACTATAAATGAATTTCAGATAACTTAAAATCATTCAATTTTATCTTAAAATGTACTTGAATCTCTTTCCACTCTGTTAGAATAGAAATTATCTTCTTTTACCACAACATCATCAAACCATAATTTCTTCCAATGGATGTTTATCTAATCTAGTCAAATAAGTATATCATGAGTTATTTTCTCAGCAATTATACAATCGTATGAAAAATCGTACATTTTTCTAATTACACAACTACATTTTGTATTATCCATATAGCACATTTCTTTTCTTGTGCTTCTGCGCAATGAATAATATTCAATCCAACTCTTAAAATTTTAAACACTAACTTCAAGTACAAAACATTGGCTTTTGTATTTGTGACCTTAAACACTCAAACTCATTCCAAATGAGGCTTGTATCTCAATGAACTATGTTTTCATTATAGTGTTCATCGCTTCCTAACCCTTGATCAAATCACCTTTACTATCCAACAAATACATTTTCAACCTACCGTGAGCAAATTTAACTCTATTTGTGGTTGTGTTACCAAAGTGCAACAAACGGTTTGTCCTTGCACTTACAATTTTCTCCTTCAACAGATCAAATATGATACTTTCGACATACTTGAGGAAAGTTGAAATTTTTTACACCCCTTTATGAACTCTACAATGGCATCAACATATAATTCTTCTAAAGGAGAGTCTACTACAACGTCCCAAACCATCATTATGATGTCCCGTAATTCTTTTGCCTTGACTTGTTTTGCATTTGCATCCACATATTTGATAGTTTTTATCTTGACATCAGACTTGCATCCAACTCTCACATTTTTTGAAATATGATACCGACACAGTAAAGCAATAGAGGTTGGAATAAATTTGCAACAACATTCATTAGTGTGGTATCCCTGTCAGTGACAATTACCTTAGGCATATTGTCTTGAGACTTCAACAAATTACGACACACCTCTAGAACCCAAGTGAAATTATCCTCCTTTTCAAACTTGATAAAAGCAACCCCGACTGAATATGTCATCTCTATCGAAGTGACACCAACAATCTAAAAAATAACGACATTTGGTATTGATTGGTTTTATAGGTCAAATCCATCAGCAACACAAAAGAAAAAATGTTAAACAACCTTGTTTAATTGTAGTCACAGTTTCATTTCTTCTGTCTTCAAAGTCATTAAAATATTATTTTATGGGACCATGTTTCTTGTCATATCACCAACAAGTTTCTTTTCTTCCATATTTAAACGACCAACAACAAGATGACCTTTTAACTTTGGATGTATCTCATCGTTGTGTTTCCTAACACAATACTAAGATACAATTCTATGGTTGTCAAAAAATAACCACACAACTTGAATGGACATTCACATTTCCTCGATCATGTGTCTTTGCATTTCAACTTTTTCTTGGCTCTTTTGTACACACCACCTCTTTCGCAAAGCAAAAAAAAGAAAATCGTTTTCTTCTATCAAAACCATGATCAGATTTTGTTATTACTATTGAAAATCATAATTTAGCTGCTTCATAACAAACTCAAACAATCAAATCATCTCGAGAGGTATATTTCTTATCTGTAATAGTTTTTTTCTTCCAAATCAACATCATTCACCACTTGTTTAACAATGTTCAGTTTCTAATCAGCAAGCTCAACCATAACTACAAATATACCATGGCATTTCACAAAACAAAGAGAGACACAAACAATTAAAACAAAAACAAAATCTATTTTGTAAAACAAAAATTGTTCGATAAAAACCACAAGCAGATGCCTGCATCTAGTAGTAGTAAATTCCTGTAAAATTAATTACTGGATGCGGGAATAGTAGTAACAAATGCATGTAAAAATCACTACCAGATCCCATTATCGGCAAATATTCAGTACAGTTCTGCAAATATTTTTACGAGCCGAATGATAATGAAGAGGATTTTAGAGCTACATTACCTTTGCAATGAATGAAAATAGTGTTGATAGAAGAATAAATGAAAGAATGGTGTATTGAGCACAAATTTCAGGTGAAAAAAGTAAGGATTTGAGGTTGAGTGTTGAAGAAGATGAAATTAAAAACATCTAACATGATTTATATAAAGAATGCTATTGGAATCACGCTTCTGTTAAACTATCGACTTAGAAGCAAACTTCTAGTGAAAAGTATTTTGGGGATATTATTTATATAACATACGTGAACTTAGTTACAAATATATTATTATGATGAAAAACATATTATTTTTGTAGATGTAAAGATATTTTAGGGTGTCTACTATCAATATAAGAAACAAATATACTATGAAAACTATAGTGTTTTCTATTTAAAATTTGATCTTTTTGTTTTATTTAGGGATTAAATTTTAAAATACTTTGTTGATTATTTCAAATAAAAGAAAACTGCAAAATAAAAGTGCATATAAAAACCTGCACACGAAAAAAGAATGCAAAAAAAGAAAATTTTGCACGCAAAAACAACTGCACAAAAAAAAAAATAAAAAATGAAAATCATATACGTAAAAGTGAAATAAAAATATTCCATATAAAATTACAATAAAAAAATGCAAGTGAAATGTGATTATTATCAACGTAGTTGATCTATAAAGTAAATGTACCACCAAATATATTAATGAGACAATAATATAATTACACAAAGAAAAATTTAAATTTATAGTTTTAATAAAATTAATAAGTAATAAATATAAAAATAAAAGAATAAATATTTATTAGTCTTTAATTTTTTTCTTCTTTTTCTTTCAATTTCAAATACTATTAGTAAACATTGAACATATATTCGTCAACGTATAAAAAATAACGTGGGACAATTATCGTCAATGATAAAAAAAAATTATAAAACACTATTTGTTATAGAAAAACACGTGACAAATATTTATGATTCATAAATATTAAATAAACATTGAATAATTACTTGACATTAATAAATATAAAAAATACTGAAAATATATTTGTAATTAATAAATAAGATGTGATTTTCAAAAACAAAAAAGTGATTTTTTTTATTTAAAATCTACACAAGATATATGTAAAAAGGTATGTATCAACTTGCATTCCACTTGTTTCTTGCTGCTAACCATTAAAAATAAAAAAATATAAATGGACAGGAGGGGAAAAGAATTTCTCATAAAAAATTAAGGGGAAAGGAAGAAAAGCGTAAGGATTAGTAGCAGTAGCTTCGTAGAAAGAGTTGTTCGCGGCAGAACGTAATTCCCACGGCAGAGACCATAAGTTTGCACGCCGAAGACTGTGTGACATAATCGCAATTCGCGAGTAACTTCAAGGGCAGAAAAGGGAACCGCACCCAAGTTTTTCAATCGGACACAGTAATCGTGTGCTTCATCATCGCCGGCCTGGAGATCGTCTCATTCAGCGACCATCATCTCCGATCCTGTTCCTATCCTACCTGCCGGCGATCCTACGCACGGTTGCACGCGATTTTGACAAATATCATCAGTGTGATTTTTGAAATGGACAGTGATAATGATTTCACTTTTTGTCAGGTAATTGTAATGCCATTTTCTGCACATTTATATCGTAGCTCTTTTTCATTTCATTTTATAACCCTATGATTTTGAAATTAGATTTTTTCTTTGACAAATTTTGTAATTAGATGTTCATTCATTCACTTGAAAGGAGGAGTAAATTCTCAATTTAGTCCTAAGTATTAGTCTTTTTTTGTTGCTCAATATATCTCGAGTAGAAAGCCAGAGACTAATTTTGTTATAGATATTCAAATTAGTACTCGAATCATCAAAATAGCCCTAGAAAGATACTACTTACTATTATAAAAGTATCTGAAAGATATAACCTACTGGCAACATAGTCCCTAATCTTTATTTGGGTTTTTCGCTAAGTTGGAGATCAAAATGACAGCGCCCCACATTTTCAGGCCTTAAAATGGCGGCTTACCCTATAGTTTTTATATGAGAAAAAAAGGGACATACATTGTAAGCATAGTTTTACAGTGACATACTAATCTAATGAGCTTATGTGGAAATATGATATTGGATGTTGGTGAAAAACTATAGACTATTAATTAAACTCTTGTTATATACTTAGGTAAGTAGGAGAGATAATAATATTTGAGAAATTAAATTGGAGGTTTACACTTTTGCTTTGCAAACTAAAGCCATGCACCCTTGTAATATAAAATATGATTCTGTAGGTCAGTACACCTGTAGTGGAAACAAACAAGCTTGTTTCAGATATTGCTGATATTTCCATAAAGGAAGAATTTTCAAATGCAAGTAGTAGTGATCACAATAATGGTGGTTTCTTATGGAAGAATGGTTCACCCAATGATTCTTCTAACTCCATAAAGGAGGGTACAGTTGGTTCTTTGTCTTTCAGTGTAATTAGCACGGCGAATGAATCAACTAATAGTGATGCTAAGAATTCGTCTCAGAAGTTGCCAGAGCAGAAGAATTCTGTTAAAAAGCCAACTGTTCGTGCCAAAGTTCCTTTTGAAAAGGGTTATAGTCAAATGGACTGGCTCAAGCTTACTCGAACGCATCCTGACCTTGCAGGTGCAGTATTCTGTTGACCCTTTTATTTTATTTTTTTTTAAAAATCATCTAATTACGTAGAGCTTTTTTCTTTTGACAATATTACTTACTACTTAGAGCTTTCTAAGACAACAATACTTGAAAGAGTTGAGAGCTATTGGTTGATTATTATAGTTGAAACTTGAATATAAGCTGCATTCTATCAGTTTCTGCACAAACTTGCTGCCCCAATTTTCAATCCTTGTTTACAAAAAGCCGAAAGTTGGTTTCTTGCTCCCTGTTTTTTTCTTCCCCTTAGTCGTACTCCTTTTGTTTTTCTTCAATTTAATATATTATATTTCCTTTTTTGTAATTAACTTGTAGCTTGTGTATAGTTAATTCCATTTTTTATTTTTTTTTTACTTTCATTTTTCAATTAATGGATGGGCTTTCCCTACTTTTTTGGTTTTAAGCTCTGCCAGTGCTTTTCTCTCCACTCTTCCTAATCAATGTTAGCTTTCTTTTGAAAGAAAAAAAACTTATTTTCTTCTTTCTCATTTGTGTAAGTTATTTCTATTTCAACTTATAGTAATTCTTTTACTATACTGAACTCCTTTGTCTGACCAAAAAGTTGCAGACCATTTATATGCATATATAAGAGGTTACTTGCACCCCTAGTTGTTTTTTGTTATTTAGTTGCCATTTGCAAATAGTATTTTTACGTCAAGTTTTTGGTAATCACTTGTTTCTGTGAACTTAATGGTTGTTGTCACTACATTTTTTAAGAATATGAGGTGATGCAATTTATTAACATCATCTATATTGATGCAGGTTTAAAAGGACAGTCCAACAGGAGACTAATTTCTATGGCTGAAGTTAAAAAACACCAAACAGAAGGCCAAATGTGGACTGTATTAAAAGGCCGTGTTTACAATATATCTCCATATATGAAGTTTCATCCTGGAGGTACAGCTATCAGCTCAATCTGCAATTTCATTTATGGAATTTTATTATTCTTGTTACTGATTTCATTAAAATTATATATGCATTTCGGAAAAATCAGGTGTTGATATGTTGATGAAGACAGTGGGAAAAGATTGCACATCTCTATTCAGTATCCTTTTTGTTATTTCCCTACTGTATTATTTGAGTTTGTGAGGCTATTTCATTCATTTGTTTCTATTAGTTTAATGTTACCATTTGACATTGAGCTTTTAGTTTCTTCACTCATCCATGTGTCAATCTCTCTGAATAGTTCTCCGTGCATGCATTGCATTTGATGTGCTACTTAATGGTAAGATGTTTTCTCGTGTCTTAATGTTCCATCTGAGGAATTAGAATTATGACCAAAATTTTATATTATTTTGGTAAATTGGAGTTGAAATTTGCATAATTTTTTTGAGATCAATGTACCTACTTAAGAGGTGTTTGGTAAGTGCAGATGGAGATCTTAGTTTCCCAAATGCTTGGAATCATATTTATAAGATTCCAGAGTCTTTTATGCCTGATCAACACATGTAAATTCTAAATTGGTTTCAAAGTACTTGTAGGGCCAACCTTGGGACACTTTGGGGTCGACCTGGTTCTCCCAGGTTCGATTGCCAATGGTGTCGAAGAATGTTTGGCCAGCGGCAGCCTTGCTATGTGTTACTGATTAGTCTTTGCTTAAAAGTTTTGAGATGTGGTGAATATGTGTAGTTGATTATTTCCATTTTACGCTGATTATTCCTGTTCTCTTGCTGTTGCACTTGTCATGCCTATGATTTATTTTCTGCTAATGTTCCCTGGGCTTCATCCATACCCCTTACTTCACAAAATTTTGTTCTTGAGTTATTTCTCGCAGCTTTATCCTTAATCCCTTTGTCAGATAAATACCATGCTTGGGTTAACGCCGAATTCTTACTGGAGAAATGCCTTGTGGGTATTTTGGATGAAAGTCACTGAAGAAAGAACAGTTTTATTCTGTAATAATAAATAATCACATCACATGAAGCTACCCTTGGCTCGAGTCAGTTTTACCTTTTCATTGGCTCTCTTCTGACTTCTATTTATTGGCCAGGAGACATCATTCAATAAAGAACAAATAAATAAATTCTATACCTACACTTGTTTCTGTTTAAAGAATCTCAATGGGAGTTTGTTATACAATTATGGATGAGTATAGTTATTCTGCTATCTGGAATTCGGATTTTGTAACATTTTCATAAAGTTTTTTGACTTTGTTCACTAATGTATACTAGCTAAGGTGATATTCCTGTATGTGTATTTGTCCATGCTGATAATGTTTATAGTTAGAGGCAGAGTGTAAGCAATGGCAAGCTGCATGCCTAATTGCATTAATGCAATATTTAGAACGTTCATTTGGAACATTGCTGATTCTAGGCATTTATTTGACCTAAGCATAGTTCACTTGGGGAAAAACTATGTTACTTGTGAGCAGGCCTGAGCAAAATGAACATTCTTTTAAGAGTTCAATTCAATGGTTATGGCAAAATTGAAGAACACTGGCATCTTCAGTCATGGGAACATAATGAATTTTATACCCTTAAGAGCATGTTTGTTATGAGAACAAAATCAATTTTACACAACAGATTTGGATCAATCAAAAAACACCATCTTATATTTATAGAATCAGTTCCACTATACTGGAAGAAGTCCTGCACAAGATGTGTAGAATGAGTAATCAATCACATTTTTTACACCTAAGTAATAAATCATTACATTGTTTTGGAAAGATGAGTTCTAAGAACTAATATATAATCAAAGCTTGTTTTACAATAGAGTTTAATTGTTATATATTGTTAGTGTCAATTTTTTATATTAGCAGTACATTACAACAATTTATAGACATGATTTTAAAAGTAATTATAGTATACTTACGGAATTTTTTTATGAAATTTATTTTGTAAATTTTTGTATTTTTTTTATAAAATTTATTCTATTAGTTTTTAAAACCAAATGAAGTTTATAATATTATATTAAATTAAATGCACTTGGAATCTATCTATTTTGTCTCATACACAATTTGTTTTCCTATTTCATTTTTGTTCTACTTTTAAATTTATGATTTTGGTTTCTCAATTCTAAAATGTCTTCCTTGTATTTATATCTTTTATAATAATTCAATATAAAATATTTTAAGGAATTTTTCTTCATATCAAACTCTCGTGTTTATTTTTAATATGAGATGAATCTTCGTCTCTATGATCTTGTGATTTTTAACATGGTATCAAAGCGATATCGTTGTGCCGTAAATCACAACAATTATGAAGATGAAGAATTTGTTTCTGAGTACAATGAAGAAAATTTCAACGAAGAAACAAAGAATGTTTTTCATAATTTGCACAACAAGAATAAAAAATTAAAGAAAATGCTCAATGTGCAAATGTTTTACAACTCTATGTGCAAATTTTGTGATTTTGATTGTGCATTATTCTTTAGTCATCTATCCTTCAAGTCAGGAACCAGCTTCATTAATTTCCATTTTTTCATATTGAGTATGTTTCATCCAAGGCTTAAGCTCGATAAGTTGATTTCGACAACCATTATGTTAACACCGTACATAGCGGTTGAGCAAACTAATCTGACATTTGGAACATTTATGTCATACTTAAAATCTAGTGTTTGATTCTGGTGGAACAAATATGTTTTTATGCTCTCAGTTCCTCTCTAAAGTAGTTCGATCATTTCCATGAAATACGTTTAAAGCGACAATTTCTCTCCTTTTCCTTGCAACGACCTCACCATTGAGTCACCATGATTTTCTTTCATCGATCTTTGTATTCGATCTAGGAGGAACCTTCACGGACTATGTACAAACAAATGCGATAGTTTCACTTTTGTCTGCATTGTCGTAGAAATGCTTTTGGAGACAAAGTCATCAATGGAGATGAACTTGCTTTTCTTGACCTTGGCTTTCGCGAAGAGTGAAGCACAAATACGGCGGTGTAGTGTATACCAAAAGCTAAAATCCTATAAAACACAAAAAAAATGAACAAACTTGGGCGCTAAATGAGCAATCACTCCTGAATTGTATGACCTTAAAGTGTTTTAGGCCAATAAAATTGTGTTGGTACTGAATTGCTATTTTTCATTGGGGGCTTGCCATTTGTTTTTTATTGGATTTTTTTACTTTTGTAATCCAAACTTAAAGTTAATTTTCTTAACTTGATTTTGTAGGAGTCTATTATGATTTATAATTTTGTTAATAGTTTTATAGATTAATTAGTTGGTTAAAATGGTTTATTAGTTTGTTAAATTTGAAATGTGTTTTCCAAGTATGGCTTTTGTATTCTTTGTGTTTGTATTTTTTAATAATCATTCCATATGAATTATTGGGTGCGTTTGTTTGAGTTTACATAAAAATAATTTTTGTTTTAAATAACTTAGAGATTATTTCTAGAGATTTTTAAAAAAATGATTTTTTTAACTCCCGTTTGTTTACTATTATAAAAGTATTTTTTTAAAAAAAAATGATTTTTAACCTATATGTATACAATTTTGTAAAAATAATTTTTTTAAATTACAAAATAACCATAAAGGACATAAAAAATGATTTTCAAGAAAACATGTTTGTTTAAAAAAACATTTTTTAAATACATGATTTTTTTAAATACACATATGTCTCTCTACTCTCCATCTCTATCTTCCCCTTCAATCTCTATCTACTATCTCTCTCACTCTCTATTATATCAGGTCTCTCTACCTCTCCTTTTTATCCCAAACAAATCAAGGAATTTAGGTAATTCATTTCATAATTTTCAGATCCTCATGAAAAATAAACGTATAAATAAATCATCATGAAAATATGCAAAACTTACTAGATGAAAACCTAAATGAGGGTCGAATGTAAAGAGAAAATGCAATTAATGAATTAATGTAAATTGATAGATAAAAACTTATTAAAAATTAACGGAGGGCGATTTGAGATTTGCAAAAAAAAAATAATAGGGATAATTACATCATTTTCCCTCATTAATGAATTAAGTTCCGTGTTTTTTAATTGTATGTCGTCTTTCTCTCTCATCTATAGCAAGAGGCGAGAAGCTACTATTTTTAGCAAAAAAAAATGATTTAAAAAAAAAATCTGAAACCAACACCTTTCAAATCCTACAAAATGATTTTTGGTTTGAAAAAATAGATTTTTTCATGAAAAAATCTGAAACAAACGCACTAATTATAAGAAAATTTTCCATATCAAACTCTTAAATTTATTTTCAATATTTTGATATTCCTTGTTATTTTTTTTTCTTTATATATACGAAAGGTACCAAATCAAATTATAAAAAGAGACAACATAGTTATAAAGGTAGTTTCCAAACATTCATATTTGAAATTAAAAAAATTCTAATATAAATTATAGTCTACTGTTGATCAGTACTTCAAAAATATTTAAAATTCTAACAATCATATATGTTGTTTATTAGAAATAGACATTGATGATTAATTTTATTTTTATGATTGAGATAATAATTTAAATAATATTAAATCTATACAAATATGAGAAAACAAATATATATTTCATATTGAATCAACATTAATTAGTCACTATTTTATTCATAAATACAAAAACAATTATAAATTATTACTTCCGAAAAGTAACATCATTAATTTTTCAATAATTTTTAAAAATTGGTCAACTATGGACCACTTATGTGAATTATTGTATAACTCACCTTTGAAACCATATATTTTCTTTGATAAAAGGAACCATACATTTCTAAACAAGCTTCTCTATTCACTTTAACTCTCAAAATGTTTAATCAAAGCTACGAGGATTGTAATGTATTGAATGGTTCAGTGGAGTGAAGAAGCGATAAGGCTTCTGAGTTTTGCAGCTTCGTGGTTAAAAGGCGATGACGTGGATGGTTAAAAGTGACATAGATAGATCAGAAGAAAGTGGGAGTTCAGATAGGGTGTGGATTGATCATGATAAAAATTGGTATGACCTTTTGATCCAATGGTGAATAATATTTGTCTATTGTACACTGAACTAATAATGACTATTGTGAAACATATTATCACTTTTAGGAACGAAAGTCTAGGAATATTCTTCCTAAATGAATATCGGAAGAATAATTTAGGAATTTTAAAATACTTTTCATGCTTCTAAGAACTATTGTGAAACATATTATCATTTTTAGGAACGAAAATAAGTGTTTATTCGTTGTTACTACAAGTATATCAACATAGTTGAAATATCCTTGGTTATTGTGATGCTTTTGCATGTATCTTATGCATAACACATACTTCTCTTTTGATATGTAAATAAAATAATAACAAAATTTACACACAATTACAAGATACCATATTTAAATTTGTGACATGGTGTTCCAGTATACAATATAAAGAACAATACTTACTGTCAAAATATGATTGATGTTCAAAAAGTGAATGATATAATTATTGATCGGTTTCCTTGAAAATATAATTTAAGTTTTTCAAAATTATATTTAAAATAGATTTAAGAAACTAAAGAAAATATAATCAAACTAGTGACATCTACAACAACTTTTTATATCTATTATTAATTGAATAAATCCATAGATTAGTCATTTAAATATCACTTTCTTTTCAACTTAGTCCTAAAATATATAAAAATATTAAATAATTTTTAAAAGGTATATGAAATTTCACAACTTTAGTTCCTAGCTATTATTAAGAGGTTACGGACTAACAAG
>JBBPBQ010020323.1:29401240-29442981 GCA_037974755.1 Cicer yamashitae
AATTTTTTATCTCTATAAATGTATTATATTTTATTTTTAATCTCTCTAAATATTTCCTTAAAAAATTGTCTCTCAAATATTTTCTATCAATATCTTTAGTCTCTACTTTTAAGTCAACTCATATGTATCATTTTAATTTTTAAATAATTTTTTCAAGCATATTTAAAACATTACTTATAAGAATCTCCCTTATAAAAATTTAGAATTTTTTAACAGAAGATGAATTAAATATGAATTTTTAAATACTAAAAGCTTCAAAAAAATTATATTTCATTCATCCCTTGTTAAAAAATTCTAAATTTTTGTAGAAGAGAATATTATAATTTTCTAAACATGCATGAAAAAATTCATTCAAAAATTCAGATGATACACATTAATTCATTTAAAAGTAGAGACTAAAATTGTTGATAGAAAATATTTGAGAAACTATTATTTGAAGAAAAATTTAGAAGAACTAAAAATGAAATATATTATATTTATAAGGGCTAAAAACCTATTTAACTCTTTTTTTATATATAAATCATAGTTATATTGTTTTATTATATGTTAATTACCCTCAAAATAGAATGGTACAAATGAATTTTTTTCCGAGTATTCTAATGAATAGGTTCACACATCTTAAATGTGCGCAAGTCAAAAATCACGAATTCAAACTTATGTTTCTACGTATAAATATCTTTACAGCTACCAACTGAGTTATACTTAAGAGACGTTACAAATAAATTTTAATTTATTAATAATAAATACTATCATTTTATCGCAAATCTTTATGTTTAAAAATTAAGTATTTTTGAGAACACATATATATATATATATATATATATATATATATATATATGAAAGAAAAAAAGGATTTAATTTTTGACAAAAAAAGGAAAACTTAGCCACCATATGGTACATATTATAGAGAGGAAGATGAATCGTATATTATGCTCAATGTATTTAGAATAAAAAAAATGTTTCATGAACACCTGCTTTTTTTTACACTTGTTATACTTGATTCATGGTATGCAATAGTTAATTCAATTGAGTAGAAATAGATGTCTAATTTAAATTACATTAAAAATTGTGATTAATTATACAATTAAGTTAATCATATTTTTTGTGGTGATTCAAATTAATTATCTACCCAATTGAATTAAACGCTTTTTTATCTGTGATTAACTTGATTTAATGCTGAGTGTAAAAAAGATAGGTGTCCCCGTTACTGTTTAGAACATATAATAACAAGAAGAAGAAAGTTGAAAGGAAAAATGAAATAATAACAAGAAGAAGAAAGTTGAAAGGAAAAAAGAAAAGAAAATCATTTCCTTGTAGAGTATTAGTACAACTATCAATTATAACAACTTTTCTTTAGAAGAAAGTAATTAATGTACAATATATATAATAATGAACAAAAAACATAATACTAATATTAATTAATCTTAGGAACAAATAAGCATTATGATACATCTTCTAAGTATATAAAACCTTCCTCTACCTTCTTTAAGAAGAGCACCCATTCTTTTTCCCATTAGTCTTCTTTTAGATACTCTAATAGTTTCACTTTCTACCTTCATCTTTTGATCTCCATGTACCAACTTGGAATTTTGGTTGTTTCCTCTTTGCTCCAAATAGTGCATTTTATAGGGAATTTATGTTTCTCTCTTTATGCTCTCTATCACTTTTTTGGGGTGCTTTGTAGTTTCAACTTGAGGTGATGATTAAATTGCATGAAAATAGAGGAAATATATATAAAGTAATAAAAAGGGGTTTGTGGTGGTCCTCTTCTCTTGGCTTTTTTTATAACAAAAGTTTAAGGTGAGAGATATAGTCCAATCTAATATAATTTTTTTTCTTCAAAATCATCGTATATACACTAATAAAATAATTTATATTTTTTTTCATTTAAATGACATTAACTGAGATCAAACACACATCATCTAAATTCAATATCTACTATGTTGTGACTGTAATAAAGATATATCCTCTTGGCTTTCCTTGGTCCCCAACGAAGAAACCATATGTGGGGTTGTGGTGGATCATATGATATGTCTCATTTATCTTACCAAGGAGATCCACTTTGGGTCCCAACACTTCTGGCAAGCTTCAATAATAATAATAATAATAATAATAATAATAATAATAATAATAATAATAATAATAAATTAATGAATATTCAAAATCATACAATTAATACACTCTCTGTTTCTCCTTTCTCAATCTCTTCTTTTTATTTGTTATTTTATTTTTATCCTCATAAGTTTATATTGACTTTTCAACAAGGATGTTCAGGGCTTTCAATTTTATCTCCAATAAGTACTAATTCAGCGCACGAGATTCTTTTCAATCTTAGAAGTCCATCGAGTTTTAATATTATTAATTAGATTTAAGTATGCAGTTAATTTATGTAAAATGCAAAAAAATTAATTTTTGTAAAATAATTTTTTTATTTTAAGTCTATGTAAAATGCAAAAGTTTTCGTTTTAGTCTCTAATGTTTAATACCGATAGTTTTTTAGCGGTTAAGTAATTAATATTTTAAACTTAGTCTTTGCAAAATACTAGAAATTTGATTTTAGTTTCTGCAAAGTAAAATATGTTTTAGTTTTTGCAATGCAAGAAATTTGATTTCAGTCCCTATATAATAAAAAAAATTGTTTTACTCTTGAGTATGATTTTTATAATAAATTATAATTAGTGTCTTATATTATTATTAATTTTATTTAGAAGATATTAAAATATATTAATTTTAGTTAATTAATGAATGACAAATATTTATCCCGTATATGATTATATGTTTCACCATTTTCTTTAACGATTCATTTTCAAACAATGTATTTATTGTATTACAATTATTCTCATTTTTATGTCGATGATATTAATGAAATACAAATTTTATTGCCCTAAACTGTGTTTTATTTGTTCTATTTTTTTAATATAATTTTTTTTAATTGTATTATTTATTTTCATACAATTAAAAAAATGAAACATAAATTTGTATATAATAAAAAAAGAAGAGAATGAGAGTGACACAAAAAAGTAACTTGTTTAAGTTATAAAACTGAAAACACATATTCCGGATAGTTTTAGAAAGGAAATTAAAATTATGATTTTTTTTCTTTCTTAAATCCTAACTCAATTGGTAAATGCTGATCGGTTAGACGTCTTGTTTGGGGGTTCAAACCCATGACCTTATATAAATACAAGCATCCATATGACTATGTCTGTCTGCTATTTTTTTATTGTGTTAAAATCTATTTATATTTATTGAATTTTTCTCTATATCATTTATTAGATTTTTTTAAAATAAATCTGTGATTGAATATTATTTAATTGCAAGAAGAAAATTAATTAAAAAATGTAAATAATGGAAAGAAAAAAAATAATAGAATGATAACTCAAATGAAATAGTTTTTAGAAGTTGAGTATTTGTTGACAAAGAAGTTAAGTATCGAGAAATTAAGATTTAAAAAAAAAACCGCAAAAGACAATTTTGTAATAAATAAAATAGACTATACCAAAATGATGTATTGCCTTTATTATTAGTATAAATATAGATATAGATAACTATAATTTTCATATTTTTCTTCTTCTGAAATTGAGTCGCAAAAGCTGTTGGAAGATACAATTCATATACGCAACAAATGTTTGTCTATAATCAATTAGTTAAATTTAGTTTTTTTTATGTCTTCTAAATAAACATGAGAATAATTATAATATACTAATTATAAATGTATTATAAAAACTATCCACGAACAAATGTTTATCAATAAAGAATTAAATAAAATTATTTTTTTTAATAACATCTACATAAAAATAAGAACAATTATATTACACTAACGATAATTTTTTTACCCTGTTTGTTTGGAAATGAGTCGCTAAAGAAGTTGGTGAAACATATAATCATATACGAGATAAATGTTTATCATTAATAAATTAGTCAAAATTAACATTGTTTTATATATTATTAATACAAATTATAGTACACTAATTATAATTTATTATAAAAACTGTACTCGGGAGTTAAACAAATTTTTTTATTATATAGAGACTAAAATGAAATTTCGTGCATTTTGCAAGGAGTTAAACAAAAACATTTATTTTGTAAGGATTAAATCAAATTTCTTAGATTTTACATGACTAAGTTTAAAGTTATTAATTACTTAATTGTTAAAAAACTAATGGTGTTAAGCATTAGAGACTAAAAAAAAATATTTGCATTTTGCAGAGACTTAAACTAAAAATTTTATTTTACAAGGTCTAAAATCAAATTTCTTTCATTTTGCAGGGACTAATTGCATATTTTAGTCTTTTAATTAATACTTTATTCTTATTATTACTACTTTCAAACAAAAAATTCCACAAATAAAATGGTTAAACTCAAGTGGTTAACGAGTATCAATTAAGGATAAATTGTTCAAACGTATCTGAATTTGAATCTTAGTTGGAACGATCATTAGTATAACTTTATTTACCTTCCTATTGAACTTCGATTTATTATAGTACATTTCATTAAAAACCATACATTAAGAGAAAAATAAACAAAAAGTTTCACTCACACACAAATGTATGAGCGTTGAAGCATCTATTCTTAAAAGATATAATATTACACAAAAACTATTTAGTTTTGATCAAACTATATGTCAAGAAAAGAAAGCTATAGGACTTCCAAAGCCTCATCGAGAGAGAAAATTTGTATGTAATGGTATTTGAGGTGCAACACTAAGGCTCTGTTTGGATATTTTAAAAAAAGCGAAATGGAATGGAAAAGAATGAAGTAGAGTAGAAAGGAATGGAGCTCAATGGAGTAAAATATTCAATCCATAGTTTGGTTATTTGATGACAGAATGTAACATAAAAAGTAGAATTATGTCCCATACACTCCAAATTGGAGGGGAAGAAATGAAGGGATGATGGAATGAGATGGAATCATGTTCCACTCTATTCTACTCATTTTTAAAATATCTAAACAATAGAATGTCATTAGTTACCACTCCATTCCACCCCATTCCATTATATTCTATCAATCCAAACAAAGCTTAAAGGACATGGGTCAGGAGGAAGTGTTTCAACAAATCTCTATGCAATGAGTTTTCTAATTTAATGTAGAATGACTTTCAAATAAGCATGATGGAAAATGCAAATCCTTGCTTACTCCTATGCATCCTACTTGTACTTTTGGGAAAGATGAAACAAGTAAGAAGCTAGACCAAAGGAATATACATAGGTATGATTGGATCTCTTCTTTACATGACAAATTCAAGGTATGATATTATGTCCAGTGTAAGCTTATGTGCTAGGTTTCAGTCTGATCCTAGAGAATCACATATTAACGTCGTTAAGAGAATTTTCATATATATGAAAGGAACTACTAGTCTTGGTTTTCTTTATAAAAAATCAAATTATAACAAGTTAATAAGTTTCTATAAGGCTAACTATGTTGGAGATAGAGTTGAAAGAAAGAATACTAGTGATAGGTGTCAATTCTTTGGAGACAATCTTACATCATGGTCAGGCAAAAGGCAAAGTACAATTTCCTTATCTACTATAGAAGCAAAATACATCTCAGCAATTAGGTGTAGCACTCTTATACTTTTAGGTGAATATCAACTTGAAGATTATCATATAAAAAAGAGTAACATTCGTATACTTTGTGATAATATATCAATTAAATGTTTAACCAAAACCTATTTTTTTATTCATGTGTATATTAATAAGTGGTTGATATTCTGAACCTGCATATTTCTTTAAATCACGAGTCTTGATTAGGTTTTGAAAACGAGAAACAGGGTACAACACACATGAATATTTTTGATACATTATAGTTTCACCTTTTTAGAAAATGAATAGTTTTTCAAAATTTTCTTTCCAATTTTTTTTTTTACAAAACTAATACACTTGAAACTTTTCATACACTACTCACTATTCCCATACTTTAGAAACCTCTCATTGTTATCCGAACTCACTATAGCTTTTCCAAGTTTATGTTGGAAATAATGATGATAATAATAAGAGCTAGTTGGTGAGAATTGAAAAATATGGAAGTCCCACATAGGAGGAATGACACACACTAGTAGTATTTATAAGGTGGAGGTATGACAATTGGGATGTGCCTCAAGGGGTACTCAATTTTTCAAAGGGGTGATAACACACGCAAATAGACCACCACATGCGCGCAAGCCGCCGTCCATTCGGCCGGCTCGGCCGAAGCTTGCACTTGGGCTAAGTGGTGTATTATTTTTTAGTATATGGAAAATTAATATGTACTTATTTTTTTAAAATAAATGCATGCGTTTTTCTCTCGTTGAGACGTTGTACACGTATCTGCCCTCAACCGAATTCCTTACTCGAATTCACGCATCAGTTTGCCCCAATCAAAACCTAGCATTTTTCACGTTTCAGTTTTTTGTAGTTTTATGTGGATTCGGTTTGATGGATCGCACATTTTTCTCTCCTTTAGTTGCAGAGTTCCTATATAAATAGAGGACTCTGCTTAGTTGGAAAAGCACACCAAAAGTTCTTCTAAAATCCGAGACTTTCCTCTGCTTCTCCTTTTCTGCTTCATCTTCTTTTCTTTCTTTCGAGTGGTCATATTATCATATTACGAGTGACAGTTTTTACCTGCCATATGGAGGGTGTAATTCTAGAACGGTTTTCAACAGTGCAGTAGAACTCCGATACAGTTTGTTTAGGTTGTTTAATCGTGAGGACTTTGTGGTTGATAGTCTGCCTTTCACAGTTAGGACAATACCGCGAAACGTCTTAAAGAGAGCGATCTAGTCCGTGACTCAACCCAATAATATATTCAGTGGCATAACTTTATTTTCAAACAGTTTTTTGAAACTCAAAAGCAACAATTTTAATACACTTTGTTCTGCCATGTCTACCGATGAAATTACTAGGACAGGTTCTTCTGCTTTTGATTTCAGCAATAACCGTTTCGGTTTGAGGGATGTCACTTCAAAATGACGGCAACAAAATATTTCATTTTTGTTAACCTTGAAAAAGGTTGCCAATGTTCTAAAGGATGACATTCCTATTGTTCTAGAAATAAGTGAACAAACTTAAAAAGATAAGAAAGCTGCTGAAGTAAACCAATGGGAACATAATGATTACTTATGTAAGAATTATATTCTTGATGGACTTGCTAATGATTTGTATGATTACTACAGTTCAAACAATATTGCTAGATAGGTTTGGGATGCTCTAAAGAAGAAATATGATATCGAGGAAGCTGGAGCTAAAAAGTATGTTGTTAGCTGCTACCTCAAATATCAAATGAATGATGACATATCAGTGGAAGCTCAGTCCCATGAAATCCAGAAAATAGCGTATGAGATCATCTATGAAGGTATGTTCTTAAATGAACAGTTTCAAATTGTTGTTATTATTGACAAAATGCTCCCTGCTTGGAAAGATTTTAAAGATTCTCTTAGGCATAAAACAAAAGAATTCTCTTTGGAAAGTCTGATAATCCGCTTCATAATTGAGGAAGAATCTCGTAAGTAAGACCAGAAAGATGAAGTTCTTCTTGTTTCAAATAACAAGAAGAAGAAATTAATCGGAGCATATATGAAGCCAAAAAACAAACAACTTAAGAATTAGAATCCCACTGTAAAGAAAAGCGACAAGAATGGGAACCCTCCAAAGGTCTCAATTATAAGGCAGCAACCACCTCCTAGAAATGACCCTATCCCCCTATTTCTCTACTTTAGATGTGGGAAAAAAGGTCATATGGCACACAAGTGTAGTGACAAACCAAGCTCTACTCAGCAGGCTAACTTGACAAAAGAGCAATTCATTGCTATGATAACTGAAATCAACATCGTTAATGGATGGTGGATAGACACTGGTGCCTCACGCCATGTCTGTTATGATTGTACTATGTTTAAAATATACACTACTGCTGAAGATAAGAAAATGTTGTTGGGAGATTACCACACCACTAATGTTGCCGGTATTGGGGATGTGAACTTAATATTCACCTCTAGAAAGACCTTAATTCTGAAGGATGTGATGCACACTCCAGAAATAAGGAAGAATCTGGTTTCTTTTCTTAATAAGACAGGGTTTACTCGGTCTATAGGGGCAGATTTGTTCACCATTTCTAAAAATGGTATCTTTGTTGGGAAAGGGTACACCATTGATGATATGTTTAAATTTGAATGTTGAAATCAATAAAATGTCTCCTTCTGCTTACATGTTGTGTGATTTTAATATTTGGCATGCTAGACTCTGTCATATGAACAAACGTGTGCTTTCAAACTTAAGTAACTTGGGTTTAATTCCAAAGTTATCTTTAAGTGATTTTGAAAAATGTGATTTTTGTAGTCAAGCTAAAATAACAAAAAGTTCACATAAATCAGTAGTTAGAGAATCTAAGCCATTAGATTTAATAAACTCCGATATATGTGAACTTGATGGGACGTTAACAAGAAATGAAAAAAGTTATTTTACCACTTTTATTGACGATTGTTCTAACTATACTTTTGTATATCTAATGAAAAATAAAAGTGAAGCGTTTGACATGTTTAAAATCTTTGTAAATGAAATTGAAAATAAATTTAGTAGAAAGATTAAGAGATTTCGTAGTGAAAGAGGAACAAAGTATGATTCTAGTTTATTTAATGAGTTTTATAAATTGAAAAGAATTATACATGAAACTAGTACACCATATTCGCCTGAAATGAATGGAAAAGCTAAAAGAAATAATATAACATTTATTGAATTAGTTGTTGCTAATATGCTTAACTCTGGTGTTGTATCTCATTGGTGGGGATAAATTATATTGACTGTTTGCTATGTGATGAATAGAGTTCATAAATCTAAAAACATCTCCTTATGAGATATTGAAGAAAAGACAACTGAACTTGTCTTATTTTTGAACTTGGGGTTGTTTGGCTTATGTCAGAATCCCTGATCCTAAGCGAATTAAACTCGCCACTAGAGCATATGAATGTGTATTTATTGGGTATGCAATAAACAACAAAGCATATAGGTTTAATGACCTAAATGCGAATGTGATCATAGAGTCAAATGATGTTGACTTCTATGAAAATAAATTCCTTTTTAAATCGAGAAATAGTGGGGGCAGCGAACCAAGTTACATTCCTGTGACGAGGAGCGCTGAAAGCAAAAAATAAGGCAAAACAAAAACTCGAAGAAGTAAGAGAGTTAGAGTTGCTAAATATTATGAACTTGATTATACGACCTATACCTTAGAAGAAGATCTTACAAATCTTCAAGAAGCCTTGTCATCTTTGGATGTAGATTTATGGTAAAAAGCTATAAACGATGAGATGGATTCTCTGGAGTCTAACAGGACCTGACATTTAGTAGATTTTCCTCCTAGTTTCAAACTGATAAAATGTAAATGGATTTTGAAAAAGAAACTAAAACTCGAAGGAATTGTTGATAAATACAAGGCTCGCCTTGTAGCCAAAAGTTTTAAACAAAGAGAAAATATAGATTTCTTCGACACTTTTTCACCGGTCACTAGAATTACATCCATCAGGGTACTCATTTCACTAGCTACTATTCATAACTTTGTGATACACCAAATGGATGTCAAAACAACTTTTTTAAATGGTGACTTGGAAGAAGAAATCTATATGGAACAACCTGAAGGTTTTGTGATTCATGGACAAGAAAACAAGGTCTGTAAGTTAGATAAATCTCTGTATGGTCTTAAACAAGCTCCAAAGCAATGGCATGAAAAGTTTGATAACTTGATTATACCAAATGAGTTTCAAGTGAATGAAAGTGACAAATGTATTTATTACAAATATGTAAATGGAATTTGCACTATCTTATGTCTCTATGTATACGATTTGATCATATTTTGTTCAAACGTTCATACTGTAAATATTGTGAAATCATTGTTATGTAACAACTTTGATATGAAAGACTTCGGAGAAGTGAGTGTAATCCTTGGAATATAAATTACTAGGTCAGTAAAGGGAATTTCTTTGGATCAGTCTTACTATGTTGAAAAGATCCTACAAAAATACAAATACTTTGACTGTAAACCTGCTTGCACACCATGTGATCCAAGTGTGAAACTTTTCAAAACACTAGTGAAGGTATTAGATAAACTGAATATGTGAGCATCATTGGCAATCTCAGGTATGCCACTAACTGTACTAGACTCGACATTGCCTACGTCGTGGGACTATTGTGTAGGTTTACCAGTAGACCTAGTATGGAGCATTGACACGCTATCGAAAGAGTCATGAGATACCTAAAAAGAACCATGAGTCTCAGATTACATTATCAAAGGTTTCATGCCGTTCTTGAAGGATACAATGATGCTGATTGGAACACCTTATCATATGACTCTAAAGCAACCAGTGGCCATATTTTTAGTATACATGGTGGTGCTGTATCTTGGAATTCGAAGAAACAGACTATATTGGCTCAGTCCACTATGGAGCCTGAAATGATAGCACTAGCTACTGCTAGTGAAGAAGCAAGCTGATTGAGATGCTTGCTAGCTGAGATCCCTTTATGGGAAAACCTATTCCAGCTGTGTTGATCCACTGCAATAGTACCACAACTATTGGAAAGATTGAGAATCGTTATTTCCCTGATAAAAACCTAGCATTTTTCGCGTTTCAGTTTGCTTTGGATTCGCACATCAATTTTTTACCTCGGTCTAAACCTAGAAAATTTAGGAGTGCAGTTTTCTATGGATCCGGTTTGATAGATCGCACATTTTTCTCTCCTTTAATTGCAGAGTTCCTATATAAATAGAGGACTCTGCTTAGTTGGAAAAGCACACTAAAAGTTCTTCGAAAATCCGAGACTTTTCTCTGCTTCTCCCTTTCTGCTTCATCTTCTTTTCTTTCTTTCGAGTGGTCATATTATTATATTGCGAGTGACAGTTTTTAACTGTCATATTGAGGGTGTAATTCTGGAAGGGTTTTCTACGGTGCAATAGAACTCCGATACAGTTTGTCTGAATTGTTTTATCCTGGGGATTTCGTGGTTGATAGTTTGCCTTGTACAATTTGGGCAGTGCCGCGAAACGTCTTAAAGAGAGCGACCTAGTCCACGACTCATCCCAGTAATATGTTTGGTGACATAAATTTATTTTGAAACAGTTTTTCAAAACTCAAAAACAGCAGTTTCTCTATAGTCTCTCACCAAGTTTCATCATCATCTGTAAAGGTCCTAGGCTCCAAGGACTTATCAATTTTACATGAATCAAAGGTGATGGAATAAACCTTAGTGGTCTTCGATAATAGTTATAGACTCTTATTAGAAGAAACATATATGAGAGCATGAAATCAATTCATATAATGCACTTATTTAGTAAAATTAATCACGTAGAAATTTTTTATCATTATTAATTAAACAATTTAATGAAATGCACATATCATATTATAAATCATAAAATAATTCAACCATTTGACATTGATATTACACGCTACTTTTAATTAAGCAATTCACAACAACACATCTTATAAACATTGATTCCCACTACCTTACCTATCCTTTGGAATACTACATAGAGCATTGGAGCTCAATGTTAACTATTTAATGATTGATGTTAATCAGTGTTATGTTAATTATAAGAGTAAAAGTTTTCTTATTCTTTGTCTGCTTGAGGGTATCCACCTGCCGAGTGCACCCTTTGATCTCCCTCCTCTCCTATTAACATTATCCATTTTTTTTTATCTCACATAGTTTCTTTGCTCACCCTTATAATATTTGTTTAGTTAGAAAATATAATTAAATTGACTAGCAAGTAAAATAATTATTTAAAAAATATTACCATTTGAAGTCCTAACAATATTAACAAAAGAGACTTAAATTGTTTGCTACTAAAGCGATTTATTTTGGTAAAATGAATTATTTTTCATCATAGTTTTAAATTATACTCACATCGCACCTTTCCATAATTTTTTGTTTTTGTTTTTATAAAACCTAGAGTGAAACTCACATAGATATTGTAGAGAAATATGATATTTATTATTCGAAATTACATTTCAATATATCAAATATATTCATTATCTTTTACCATTTAAGTCGTGCGTATCTTTTCATATTTACTTGTGATCATTAAAATTTATGTGTATTTTCATTTTATATATGTGGCCCTAATTTTTATCAACTTTATTCGACATATTGAGATACTAGAATTGACCAGCTGCATATATATGTAAAAGGGGGGACAAGTGTTAATTTTATCAAAACAAGAACAGGGGACAAGAGATCAAGTGGAGCCCTACATGTACATGAGAAATTGCAAAATTATACAGAACTAACCTACTAGTCCTTCCAAGTTTTATTTATCACACCATTTATATGGAATTTGATAATATTATAGGACTATAATAAATTTCATCAATTGAGTCTGGTAAATATAATTCAATTGATAGCAGTAAGAATATCGTTATGCATAAATCTAAGTTTAAACATGTAATTTGTCAATTCTCATGCACGTGTAGATCTAAGTATTAAGCTATTTACAAAAAAAAAAAAAAAAGGAAACGCTTGCGTGTAACAAATCTATCATATAGACTTTCCTCGTAATTTCATAATTTATAATTTAAATAACTAAATATGTTGTCTAAAAAACAGTATCTTAAACACCAAAAGTTTCTCCGATTGAATACTAGGATCCGTTGAAATCATTACAAATGTATAAGGTTTGTTCTGGACTCAATTAAATAATCAAACTAAATCTTAATTTTTAATCGTATTAATTTAACTAAGTATACAAATTTGATCGAATATTTAACAAACTAAATAGTTAATTAACGAGTAGTTAAAGCAATATTTTATTGCATGTAATTTATAACTTATAAATTATTAGTTCGTATGTTGCTCCAAATATACGAGCTAATAATTTATAAGTTATAAATTTTGTTTGATAATAATCATTTATAATTTATGGTGTATAATGTTTTTTATAAATTAATTATATTTTATTATTTTTTCTTCTAATTTTATTTTTATTATTGTAATTAATATTTTTTACCCTTTATAATTTGTTTATTATAATTTTAAATAAATAATTCTAAAAATTGATAATAATTTTAATAAATAATAACTTATAGTCAATAATTTAAAATAAATAAACTAGCTAAATAAATAAAAGATATATCTGATCAATTAATTTATTATAATTTTAGATTATTAATAAATAATTAATATTTTGAAATAAATTTATTTTAATTTAAAATAAATAAATAAATAAATCAAATTGATAAATTTTAAATTAATAAAAAAATATGTTCTAAATTACTACTTTTAAAATATTTTCACCATTAATTGATAAAATTTATTTTAATTAAGAATGTCTTTTTATGTCAATTTACATTTTTAAATTAATTAAACCATTAATTTGACCAACCACTTAATTAATTTAAAAATTATCAACTTTAAGCTATCAGCTAATTTTAGCCCAACAGAACCCTAATTATTTTTGTTGCATTTCAAATTTTTAAACCACACACAACTTTTCTTGGCTGTGAAGAAGCTTCCTGTTATTTTCCTACTCATGGATTCCATGGATATGAGCTTTTGACTTTGAGGAGCCATTACTAGCCTGTGGCAATGACATGCGTAGGTTATCACTTACAACTATATAGGATTGTTTGTGGAATGTAATATAAAACGAGTCAATTTATTTCATAATAATAATAATAGTAACAATAATTGACGTGCGTACCTTATCACTTACAAGTTTACAACTATATGTGGATGTATGCGGAGAGCAACTCTTACGTCTCCAAACCGTAATTCTAGGTTTTCATCTTTTTCCTTTATTAGAGAGGGGATGGTTTAAAACCATTTTTTTATTTAGAATCACTTTTTCAAATTGTGAATTTTATTTATTTTATTTAAATAAGTAGTTTTTACACAAGTTTAATTTTTCTTTTGTATTTTTATTGTTGTGATTTTGTCGTCTGAGTGTGACGCTTTTAGATTTTTTCGTCTCAGTGCGGTGTTTGTTATGATTCAAATTGACATAGTAGCTTTGATCGATTACAGATTTCAATCAATGACTTCAATATCGTCAACATTACAGATTCGAAGACATAAGTATTTTAGACACTTGAATTTTGTCATATTTGTAGTCATGTTGCGGTTTTACGCTATTAACTTGAGTATTGTGAGTTTGTTCGCATATTCATCCTTTATGTTTTTAGCAAATTTGAATTTGGGTATTGCATTGATGTATTCTACAATTTGAATCAATGAATATTTTTTCTTTTAGTAAAAAAATAAATTTGGACACACATAAAAAATAAGTGTATTTATTTTAATTATATTAAAGTTATATATTATTTAATTATTATTTTTTTTCTACTCTTTTCATATGTGTTTAAATAATGTATTTAAATTCTTGCGAACATACAAGTAAAAATTTATTTCATTTGTCTATGGTTGGCTGTACCACTCTAGCTTAGAATTACATTATGAGCCTTCCTAACTAAGTGATGCAATCTACTGTTATTCTTGTTTCAGTCTGTGATTAGGTTGAGAGGTATTGTAAAAATTTTATTTGGGGCTCTACTGCAAATAGTAAGATATATCACCTTTTTTCTTGGTCTACTATTTGCACTCCGAAAGAAGAGGGGGTCTTGGTTTTTGTAGTCTGAGGATGGTTAACACTAGTTAGATGATGAAATTGGAGTGGAATATGATTATCAATCAAGATGCCCTCTAGGTTCGAATCATATGCTCAAAATATAATTGTGGTAACTTGACTATGCCGTACATTTAGTGTGGGTCCAAAGCTTCTCATATTTGGAGAAGAATTACGAAATATTGGCCTAAAGTGGAAAATGGTATTTCTTGAGTTATTAGAAATGGCCACTCTATTAGGTTTTGGCTTGATGATTGGGTCCCTAGAGTTAGTAAATTATGCGATCATGCAGTAGCCATTCCTCCATATGTTGTGAACTTTCTTGTTAGTGATTATGGTGTTGAGAATGGTTGGAACTGGTCCATAATTAATTAGGCCCTTCCTATTAACAATTGCACAAAAGTTGCATGTCTTATGCCTCCCTTTGCAAGTTAGGATGATTTTCCTATATGGAAATTTTCTAATGATGGGTTTTTCAATATTAAATTTGCATATTGAGCTTTGTCAGCATATGATGCTACTCCTCATGAGCCCTAATTTCAACCTGGTGTGAAAACGAAATGGACCTATTAGAATTCTTACCTTTCTTTTCTTTGGAAGCTTTCACACGAAAAACTTCTATCTAATGTCAAAAGACACCATCGAGATATGTCGGATACTGAGACTTACATCAGATACTCCCAAGCTCCGGAAACCATTATGCATGTTCTTAGAGATTCTGATGTGGCACATAGTCTTTGGGAGAACTTTATTACTATCGAGGATGAGCAATGAAGTTCCTTATTTAGCATCATGCTTCTCAATGGATTGACTTTACACTTACGTTAACTGATGTCGACTCGATTCGAGGCCATTGCCTTCAAGTGTTTGGAGTCATGGTAAATATGTTGTGGCTGTATAGGAACTAGTTAGTTTGCTCAGGAACACCATTTGATCCTAAACACTTTTTGCATTATTTTAATAGACAATTTTCTTTCATTCATCAACATTTTCATCTTTGTCCTCCTTCCTTAATTAAGGGTAGTAAGAAAGATTAATGTTAAATAGTATCCTCCTGATGCTAATTCATTCAAGCTTAATATTGATGGTTATTGTCACGACACAACAGGCCTAGTTGCTTGTGGAGGGTTTATCAAAGATTATAGAGCAATTTATATTCACGATTTCTTCTGCAATTTTGGTCAAGCTACTTTCGTGTTAGCTGAACGTTGGGAGTTAATTCATGGTCTCAAAATGACTAGTAATTTGGATTGTTTGACTAATATTTTAGTGGGAATAAACTCTCTTACCGAAGTCAACGTAATCCCTTTTAACTGAGAAGATTGATTTCATGATAACAGTGATAATTGTTAATGTAAGTGAAATTTTAAAAGAGATTCTATAAAAATAAGAAATATTTTTTTAATAGAATATATATATATATATATATAGACCTGCAAATGAGTATAATCCAAGTGTCACCCTCTCATAAGACAATACAAGTGTGTCACTTTCTCCAATAAAAATATATATCACCTTATAAATATTGTAACTTTATTAATTAGTTAATAATTTAATAAATAAATTATTAAAATTTCCAAAACAATCATCATCTACATACTAAATCATTAATGCTTGCATTGAATGCAACTAATGTATAACTTTAGGTTGTAATTCAAAATTAAAATAATACAATAAAAAAATAAAACTTTTACATAGTATTAATATACACGTTCTATAAAAATAATGGTATACCACATAATATAGTAAACTTTTAAATTTCATATGTTTTCAAAGTAAATAAAATAAGCTACAGAACAAAAAATAAAAATTTAAATATGATTAGAATAAAAAAATAGACAATTAATGATGTAGCTAAATATCACTAGAAGGGAGGTTGAATAGGGATTTTGCTGTTTAAAAAATTTCTCACGTGTTTTGAATCACTATCGTCTCTGAGAGGATGAGAATCAAAGGATAGAAATTTAAGCCTTTAAATTTGAGCTGAATAAATGCAAGAGTGAGTATAGAGGAAGACACACACAACTTTTATACTAGTTCACCCAATGATTGCTACGTCCAATCCTCACACACTTGTGAGTTTTTATTAATGATCAAACTAATTAACCTCTCACAGAGGTTGGTTACACTTTGTGTGTTCTTTAGCCTCACCAAGCTTACAACCTTGTTTGTTACAAGTTAAAACTATTTCCAAGTGTGACTCACGTGGAAATTACAAAGTGATATGAGTTTGATATTTCTCTTTACTTAACACTTTCTAAAAAGATATTTCAAAGATCTAGTGTAAGAATATTGAAAGTATAAAGAGAGGATGGAAATTGCTTTTGATAGCCTTTTAGAATCTTGATCTTTTTATGAAATGTAGTTGTGTGTTTGATAATGAAGAGCTCCATGCCTTTTATAGAGATCTTGTGATGCTTTTTCCGTCTGTCAAACACCTTATGACCGTTGGGGACTTTAATAAAAAAGTCCAAGGTCTTTGATCATAATTACAGAATTGCCATCCAGCTGTCGTTGGACTGATGTAGTCCATCATCGTACAGGAGGTTCAAACCTCCTAGGTACTTGGACATGAGCTGTCGTTTTCCCTTTTCATTCTTTAAGACATGTAAGACTCTATTTTTGTCTTTGTTAGCTACAACCTTTATGTACGTTGATATGTTGGGTCGTTTTCAACATTTGAGAATGATGTGGACTATAGATCCATCCTCTTACATCGTACAGGCCGTCCTCGTACCTCGTACAGGCCATCCTCGTACATGTAAAATCTGGCCTCTGACCTCATTGTTTAAAATGCTTTATTTATTCATTCTTTGATACTGATTTATCTTCTCTTCATGACTAAAAATCATTGTTTCAGTGATGATGAATAGTTTGCAACTTTGAAGGTTCATCCTCTTAAGGGTTCATCCTCTTGTCTGTTTATCCTACAGTTTTGAAAACTTGATGGATTGAGTCAAAATTTTCTCCTTTTTATCTTAATGATGAGTAACCTGTTTTCTAATATGAATTCACTCAAAGTATAGATTAGTCATTAACCACAATCATAATCTTTTAAGCAATTTTGTTATCATTAAAACCATTTGAGAGAGATTTTGTCTCAACAATTAATACAAGGGTCTAAATATATATACAAGAGCAAAAACATAAAATTAAATAAAAGAAATCCTAAACTAAGACTCTAATTGTGATTCGATATGGCGATTTCACTCTATATTAAATAGTCAAAGAGTAATATGAATATACTCTTCAGTTCTTCAATGCTAATATTTGAAAAACATCACTCCTTACAAAATAGTGAATTATAAAATCTCACTAATATAAAATTTATAAAATAGTTTATAGATATTGTCTAGCTATGCTAGTGTGCTAAGCATAGAAAAATTCTCTTGTCGGTAATTTTTTAAAAACTTAATTATAATATATACACACACACACATACATATACACACTTAATTTTTAAGTCCGCGAACTACTCCTATAAAGTGTGAGTAACATGAGATATACTAGTCTATAAGTAAGGTATGTTAGATGTCATAATCGCAAGAAGCGTCTCACTCGTTGTTTCTTACTAGTTCTCCTTTACTGAGGAAAATTTCCCCCTTTTTGAGGGCATACAATGACCTCAAGATATCTGTGATCTTTTTTACTGAAGGCTTTCTTTAATATAATTACATGATTCATTAAAATAATTTGTATTTGTTAAATTATTCTAATAACCTTGAGTGTATATATATGTATAATCACAAGTCAAACAGAGAATATAAGTCATACAAGTATACTATCAGCCATAACAACACATAAAATGCAACATATAAATTTAAGATAATTCATGAAACTTTTATGTGTGATTTCAAATGTTTCTAAGTTCCTAAATAAAGCACAAGACATTAGGTAACTGAAACTAAACCAAAATACTCACGAAAAACACATGAAAAATAGTCTTAGGTTGATCATTTTCGCCTGGCGAGTCTGTCCCCTTGTTTGGCAAAATTTAGTAGCAGCGGAATTGTTTCTTGCACTACTTAGCTCACCTGAGTTAGCCCCTGATCGTCTGGCAAAGAATGTTTGAGTTCAGCACCATCAAACTAGAAAAAACAACTCGTTTTCCCATTTCAAAGCTCCAAAACTCAAAAGTTTAACTCAATCCCCAATTTCTAACATGGCATCAATCCTAAACTAGATTAGTAACACTCAAATTTAATCTACAAAACATAAAATTCACACTCAAAAATCAACACAACATGCATATCATGAAATAACCTTTGACTTAGATCATTCAACAAACACATTACATGCAAGACTTAGAAATTGACATTAATGAAATGAAATAGAAAAAATATTTAGTTAGAGTTCTATGCTCCCTTAAGACTATATGTAGGAGATTTGTGGTTTCTCTAATTTGAACTTGATTCCCCTCTTGGGTAGTAAAGCCTAAGTTGGGTCTTGAGCTCCTCATTTGATTTTATAGTGAAACCCTAGCTTTCTCATGTCTTTCTTTTATTATTTTGTTCAATTCCTCCTCCCTCATGATGTGAATGAAGGTAAGTTCATTAGGTGGTTGGGTGATACACAAACTTCTCATTTACCTCATTCTCTCTCTCTAGGTGGTGGGACATTTCCAATTATACCCTTAATTCTAACTAATGGTCAGTCAAAATAATGCTAAGTTTGGTCTTGTAATACTAATATTAATACTTAAACATTTTAGTTATATCCCTAATTTCTTAAGTGCCTCACTCTTGAAATTAACCAAACTAAAGCATAACAATGAGAATTAATAATAAAGGATAATAACAACAACATTAATTCAAGGATGAAATCAAATCAATTTCAAAAAAACAGTAATAGAAAATAATATATTTCAATGTGGCACTCTGTTGTCATTGTGCAGAATTTGGTGCTTAGTTGACTAGTTATGTAATTAGCTGATTAGTCGTTGTTTGCTTGATTTGTAGTTTGCTCAATGGATAAGATGATGTTTAGGCTAATTTTCAAGACAATAATCCCATTTTTTATCAAGAGATTAAGTTGAGAAAGGGACTCTATTTCTCAGTTGCGGGTTCCTAAACTACTCAAAAGAGTGTTTAGTGTTGAAGGATGAACTATTATATAAGGTTGCATGGAAAATAATAAAGGAAAACAAAAAAGGTATGTACAAACTTGTTTGGTAGATTGTGTGTTGAATATAAACTTTATAATGGGTGTTTATGGACTTAGAATAACTAAGCAGCCTACACTAACATTATTTGTCACAATATTTTGCTCACTAACTACCATATTTTATCATGCAAGGTAATGACTAATACCACTAATGTAGGTAACTACTCTATAGGCTGAGATAAAGTGCCTTGTAGGATAAGTTATTTACTTCCATATCAATCAACTACTTCATTCCTAAGTCTTCATGCACGTTCTGGATTTAGTCAACTAATATCTTGCTTATACGGTTTCTTGCTCATAATATTTATTTGAGGACAAAATTGTACTTGTACGGTTGATTGATTTGTTGTCATATACCTATGTTTTCCACATTACTATTTTGAGGGAATGAATGGTTGAACATATTTTTGTCACTCAAACTGGCTTTGGAGTCAATTTTATCTTATTTTCTCTTTCTTTAACCACTTCCTTTATCATGCCACATATGTAGGAAAATGGTTATATGACATTTTGACTTAGTTAAATCTATGTTTCAACCTCTTGGGCTCTCATTAAACATAATCACGACCCTAATAAGATCTATTAACAATATTCAAGGCCATTAAGACTTGGTATCCTTATTTGTCCGTTATCCGACAAATGATTTAGTTATGCATCAGCTAATTGCGATGCAACTGTTATGAAAATACTTTTAATATGTCGTATAATAGTCTCCAAATACATTTAGACTTGGTAGTCGCGTTCACCCGTCAACCATTTTAGTTGTCAGTCGATTCTACATAAGTTGATTCCAACGTTAATTGATTGTGTTGTAGCTGATAGCTAAATGTTTCAACCTAGTGGGCAATACATGATTTGACTACTTATTTTTGTGTGTAAACATATACCCTGTATCTTTTAGCTAACAACATCAAGAGGAAGTTGAGAGATGTATGTTTGCCAACTGAATTATACTTGACTCTCGGCTAATATGATTTTGCTGCATATAGAAACTTGATATTCTGAATTGAACTAAGATTGCATATAGTAGACTTACAATGCGTGAAAGGCGTTTCTAAATGCCCCTAACTTTTGAATGGTCCAACCGACCTAGGAAACTACGACATCATAAAGACTCATGGTTTGCAAAAAGTAGTGTTACGCTACCAATTTGACATAACTAAAAGTCATCACGCTTTGTCTTCTTTAATGGATGAGCCTTTTTGTTTCCATTATCTCACATCGGCTGTTTTCATTTACCTTTGATGTTGGAAATGGTTAGTCAGACACCAAATCATTTTAGAAAATGAAGTTAGGAATCAATGTTTAATCGTTCTTCCAACTACATTGTTGTCAACATTTCTCTTAAAGATCTCGATTGCCATATTAATGGATATCATGTAATTAGTTGCCTAATCAGTATGTTAATTAGATTCATTATAATCATCATTACGGATTATTTCATGCTTAGATCTCTCAAGCTCATTCTCTTAGATGAATTGTTCAATCCTAGATGTTTTAGTTGCTAGCTCAATTAAGTTTGAATATTCATAGGCGAACAACTCTTGTTTTAGATGTAGGATCATGTTATCCATAACCAAGGCAACACGTTCCTTTTTTTGGAATTTGTGATGTGCTCTTGCAACTAAGTTTTTTGAATCTTTCTTTGAAGTCAACAATTGTTCCATCCTCTCGTTGTTTCAAATTCTATTAAGTCGGTTGTTGTAACTTCACATTACGGGTTACAGAACCTCTCATGGAAGACATTTCTATGCCTTCCCAACTTACCACTAAATCAAACAACAAAGAAGAATACCAATTGACGACCAATTTTGTCAATGACAAAAGAAGAAATAACGTCATATAGTATTTATTCTACCACACTAAGCAATAAATCTACCAACATGTTCAATGGTAAACATGTCACCTTCGCTCGAGAGAGATGTTAAACAAGGGGGTCTCAAGCTCACTCGACAATGGTATCATTTTTTCCACCCATTCAAAATATGACGTTTTATACATAGGCTAAACTAAATGCCTAAGTTGTATGCCGAAGTACCTTTGCATAACCTCGATTATCATGTACGGGTCTATTTGTTGAGTAATAATTGGTATACTCTCAACCATTATTGGAGTTAGACCATGTTGCGTTATTGGCATTTTTCCCTTTGAAGAACATTTTGGTACACATGTTCTTGCATGTTTGGAATGATCGTCTATTTAGCTGTAGTAGGTGGAATTTGCGTCCATGGCTACTCTGTTGCATAACCACCAAGATTCTCATTATGATCCCAATGAACACATGAATAATTATTCAAGAATAGTGGAATATAATTATATGGCGGCTCTCTATCATAACCATTAGCTATTCACAAAATCATACGAGGAGGATTCGAACCCACATCACCATAGGGTGGCAAATTTGAGACAAACTGATAGAATGGTTGATTATACGAGGTTGGTAGAAAATTATCCCATGGTTGCTCTCTCATACAATCACCAGGTAGCTATTTCCCAAAACACTATAAAAAACTAGATCTTTGATTGGTGGCTTGTAACGTCGTGCCATAAGTCGAATCATTTTGCATAATGAGTAGTCTTCAAATTTGTTCTAGTGCATTGTTAACCATATCATTCACTACCATTTTCCCCTCAAAGGCAAGTAGTAGCAAACATATTCGACAGAATCTTTGGTGAAGATCTTACTTGAATAAAAGTTCTACCTGAACACCACTCACCTGAATAAAGGTATTGCCTGAACACATGGTTGCTCTTGTTGTGGTACTGGAAACGTGAATGGTGTGTTCACCTTCATGGTCCCACTAGTTGTGCCAATTGTTGTCGTTGTGGAAAATTTGATGTTTAGCTGACTAACTGTGTGATCAACTAATTCTTCGATGCTTGTTTGATTCGTCATTTGCTCAACCGATAAGATAATGTTTAGGCTAATTTGCACTTGAGACAATGATCCTCTTTTTGATCAAACGATTATGTTGAGAAATTGATTATATTTCTCAACTACGGGTTCCTATTCGTTGCTTTTTTGATTCGTCATTTGCTCAGCTAATAAGGTGATGTTTGCACTAATTTGCATTTGAGACAATGATCCATTTTTGATCAAGCGATTACGCTGGGAAAAGGGACTTTGTTTCTCAACTATAGGTTCCTAGTCTACTCCAAAGAGCGCCTAGTATTGAAGGATGAACTACTATCTAAGGTTGCATGAAAAATAAATAAAATCAATAAAGGAAAATGAAAAACGTTTAAAAGAATTGTTTGATTGCTTGTGTGTGTTGAATATAAGTTTTATAATGGGTAGACTTATAATAACTAAGAAGCCTACACTAACATTGCTAACCATGTTTTTTCCCCACTAACTACCATATTACATCATGTAAGATCATGACTAACACCACTAATGTAGGTAACTACCCTGTAGGTTGAGTTACAACCCAAAAACACATTGTAGGCTAAGTTATTTACTTCCATATCAGCCAGCCACGTCATTCATAACGCTATTATTAAGGGGATAAGTCTTCATACCAGTTATGGACTTAGTTAGCTAATATCTTGCTCATACGATTGAGTTGAGGGAAGAGTTGTACTTGTACGACTGACTGCTATGTTGTCATCTACCCATTTTCTCCATATTCCGATTTGAAGGGAGTGAATGTTTGACCATATTTTTGTCACTCAAACTAATCTTGGAGTCGGTTTTATTTTCATTTCACTCAAAGTGGTTATATAGCATTTTGATTTGGTCAAATCTATGTTGCAGCCTCTCATTAAAAATAATCATAACCCTAATAAGATCCAGTAATAGCACCCAAGTCCATTTAGACTTGGCCGCCACGTTTGGCTGTCAACTATTTAGCTATCAACCGATTCTGCATTAACTAATTCTAATGTGTTTTAATTGTGTTGTAGCTAATATGCAACTACTTCTAATAAGGCCTATGACAACTACTACTTTTTTTTTTTTTTTTGTGTAAACACACACCGTCACAAAAAATGCAATTTCACATGTTAGTCTCTCGAAGAATCCCTACAACAAAATCCTATGTGTTACAGTATCATACAATTTGTTTCTCAATTATTAAAAAAAATTATTTCAAATACAGGAAAACTAGTGCATCCTTTCATGCGACTATCAATTCTTCAAATAAAAATATGATAGAATATAAAATAACTTATATGAAAACTAAATATTTCACGTTCACACATCACGAGATGATATAACTATTTTTTTATACTAATTTTCTTTATAAATTGTTTTACTTAATGATGTTCTCATTCATACACATTTGAAAATATATAATTACAATTTTAAAATAATACAACTACAAGCCTCAAATATTAGGTCATCACATCATTCCTTTTATCAAATGACATTAATTGCAATTTTCCAAATTTGAATTTGCTTTTAAATCATTCCCAACACAATTATTTTTCATCAAAATTTGGGTTAGGAATTAGCATTCATAGTTATGTTCATATTTCCATAATTAGGGAGTTATATATATATCATCAGCTCTTCCCTCTCACTTTTATCTCATCTTTCATTTATTTCATTCTTTATGTATTTTGATTTCAGTTTCCTTTTTTTTATTTTTTATTTTTTTTATTTGAGTTATAGATCACAAATGTCATTTGTTTTTTTTAGGATATTTGATATATATTTTTTTTTGTATTTTTTGATATATTTTTTATATACTTACAGATAAATAGAAATGGACGTGCTTCCCAACCCTAAGCAACTTTAGTGCTCAACCAAACAATACTAAATTTATCAAACCATCCTTCTTTAATTGAATTTGTATTTCTTCCATTAATTTCTTTTCAATATTGCTATAAGTTTAAAATATTTTCGTGACTGCACTTACATGAGTTAGTATTTGCTCATGATCTTTGTTAGAGTGTCTTATAATAAAGGATCGATAAAGTAATAGAGGACAAAGACATGTAATAAAATAAACCAATAGCATATATGTATTTTATAGAAGAGTTATATTTCACTATTCATGGCACATAGTGAATGACTAATTAGTAAATTGAAACCTCTTTTGTTATTTTTATAAGAAACAATTGAGTTAAAATTTAGTCAATAAAAGTTTATGTATTTAGTTTATAATATAAACTAAATACATCAATTTTTGTTGACTAACTTTTAACTCAACAATCTCTTATAAAAAGAGGGAGTATTTGTTTTTAATATATAATTAATTGGTTTTAACATAATATACTTTTTTATAACAAAAGTTTTAAGACCAAATATTCATTTGTGCATTGCACAAATTATTTACACTAGTCTTATATATAAAGGTGAAGTTAGTATTATTTGTAGTTATTTTTATAAGAGATATTTGAATCAACAAAAATGGATGTACGTATTTGGTTTATAAAATACACTAATCTATTAATTTAATTGTCTTTTATAAAAGAGACAAAAAACGAGTTTTATGTTGTTATATATAAATTTGGTGGCCAAAAATAATTTATTAAAAAGTCAATACCTACAAAATATATTTATTAAAAATCACAGTATTTAATATATTAATTCTACTAATATTATATATAGGATTAAGTATGGTTTAAGTTCCTATAAATATTCAACATTTAAATTTTTTAATCACTAAATTTTTTCTTTAACTTTTAGTCTCTAAAATATTTTTTGATTAGCAGTTTTATTTCCTAAAAAATAAAAATAAATCGAAGATTTATGGGAATGCTACCAAATTTTAGTACACTTTAAGTGTTATAATAGAGATTTCTACAAAAATGAATTTAAAATTTGATTTGTAGGTCTAGTTTTCTGATATTTCGGTCTCTTTAGCTTTTGACACTTACAAAATTATAAATATCTATTGAGCATAAAAAATATTAAACCCTTATTAATATACATATATATATGGAAATACTTAGCTAAACAATATTAAATCCAATACTCAACTAAACAATATTAAGCCCTTATTTAATTAATATCATGTTACGTCTATATCAAATATTCAACTAATTAATATTCGTCTTGTAAATGTGTCGGTTTCCACTCAATCTTGATTTGTCATATTATTCCGTACTTTAGTTACTCTTATGTCTTAGGAGTATGCACGATATATCGATAAAAGAACATTGAACTATATATAATGGTTTGGAGTTCGTCTTTTTCAAAAGGTTTAGAAAAATTGATATAAGATAAGTTGCAGTTTCCTTAATTCTAAAGAATTGTTCCCCTTATTTCTATAATCTTAACCAACATCCCCTATCTTCAAGTTATCCGAAGATATTTTCTTAAATGTTTGTGTTTCTACTGTCATTAGTTCAACTAACTAGATTGACTCACTAAATTAGCTTCTGGTAAATTATTCAGTTGCTAAAATACTTTTGGGTGTTAACCTAAAATTATAACTACATGCTGTTATAATAGGGTCGTGCTTTCTTAATGACTTTTACAGCTACACCAATTTCAAAACTTAGTTAACCAGAGGGAATTCAATCACAAGTATATGAGTTAAGATGGCCAATGTCGATATAATGATTTGTATGAACCATATTGACACCAATAAGCTGAAAGGCTCAGTTTAGTTTGGTACTGATATAATATTTAACCGCATGCAAAAACGATTCCATATATATGGGTCCCAAACTGTAATAGATAGTGACACAACATGTATTGCGTGGTGTAATTAATAAATAAGCAAAGTTGTGAAAGGAATGAAGTCCAACGGACCCCCACCAAAAATGAGTTCTTTTGTCCCTTTGAAAATGAAATAGAGTAAAAGATACTCTTTTTTAGGTACCAACGATGTCAAACACTCCCTATTTAGGGAGAGAGAGAGTACGAAATAGAGAGATTTCCTTGTCGTTATAGCACAGTGTTTCAAAATAAGCAAATAAAATGAAGTTTATATTTTGACCATATATATTCTATCGGCAGTGACCACATGTGAAGCTACAGGCTAATCCTGAATCGTCAACAGTATACAAACATGAAAAGCTGCATCACCACAACTAAATAGTGATCAACTAAATGGACTAGCTCTCTGACACTTACCATGACAACTACAACACGTTAATTACTGCTTAGTTTTTTATATCATCATTTACATTTACCATTTACAAATATAATTTTCCCTCTTAACCTACCTGTATCCAAGCCTTACTCACTTCAAGTTCCTTAATGACCAAAATTGACAACACCAATCTCCAGATCTATTAATTAAATTTTGGTTAAAGAAAGGAATTTACGGTACGATTCATTGATATCTTTAAGTAATTTCTCATTCTCCAACTTCTTGTTCTGTATCTCCACTTCTGGTTAAGCAGCATTAACTATATATACCGTTTCTCTTTCTGTTTGAATGAAAAACGGAATACAGAGAGGCACCAATATAGATAAGAATGTCAAGAAAAGAGAGATGAGAAATAGTTTAATAATGTAAACTTTATCTTATTATATTATGACTACATTCGATAAAAATTACTACCGAGAGGATTTGTTATGCTTGGCACACCGACATGGCCGGAGAACATATCTAAAATGTTTTATAAATTCAATGTTACTGAGATTTCGTAACTCACTATGTTGTTGGGGTGATGTTTTCTAGGTGTTAGCATTGAAGAATTAAAGAGTATATCCGAATTACTCTTCAATTATTTAATGTAGAGTGAATTTGCGATACCGGATCATAGTCATATAGTACAAAACTTTGTTTAAAGAATGCAAACTTTCTCTTATTATATTATGACTATATTTGATAAAAATTACTACTGAGATGATTTTTCATGTTTAGCACACCGACATAGCCGGAGAACATCTCTAAAATATTTTATAAATTCGATATTAGTAAGTTTTCTAACTCGCTATGTTGTTGGGGTGATGTTTTAAAGATAGCATTGAAGAATTAAAGTATATCCGGATTACTCCTCATTTAAGTATATCCAAATTAGAGTGAATTCGTGATACCGGATCATAATCATAGTCTTAGTTTTATGATTCTTTTAATTTAATTTATGTTATTTGCTTCTATATGCGTATTCTTATTGATTGAGTACTTTATTTAAGTAATTATAAAAGTGTTTTATTCAAATTAAGTTTTTAAAATTTTATTCTTGAACTTCGCAATTTATTTTACTTTGAAATCATTTGAAATTTGAAAACTTAACTTTAATTTTATTCTAAAATTAGGGGTTACATAAATAGTTTTCATAAATGATCAACACAATTCAAATCTCACTTTTCTTGTGTTTTTCAGCACCTTTATAATTTTATTAGAGCGTTGACTTTCTCAAAGATTTGATTAAGATATTACTATTGTTCTTCTAATCAGATGATCAACAAAAGTTTTGACTCATAGTTGATTTTTTTCAGAGACAAACAATCATATTTGCACTCTTTTAATTTTTGTGTGATTAAAGGATCATTCATTGACTTATATATCATTTTCTTTGACTTGGATATGAACAATCAGACGTTCGTTGCAATGTTCCTTATTGATATACAGTGATTTGTTCTGTTAATAAACATTAATCATGCATTAGATAATAATATTCTTCGTGTTAATTAACACTCAGATTATTAAATTTAATTTACTCATAAATTATGCTACCTTAAAATAGATAGTCATTGATATATAAATCTTATCTTATAACTTAATTTGCACACTAGCAAATATAATTAGGAGATAATAGTTCTTATTGTTTTTGTTATCATCAAAATATTAATTAAGGAATTGTAGTTAAAATCACTTTTACACTAACATTCTTGTCATAACATTCTTACCATAATATAACCCGCACGTTGCGCAAGTGTAATTTGTAAAATTTTCTTTAAATGTAAATTTTTAAAAAGTTTGAAGGTGATATTTATGGTGTATAAATGTATGAATCCGATTAGAAAAAAGTTTCAATATTTGTAAGTTTCTTAGTTTATAAGAATAATGGTTGTATAACAAAAGAATAAATAGAATGGAAACAAATGAAAAGTTTGTAATAAAATGAATGATTTTCACTATAAAATATATGATTAAAAAATATGAGAGATTGTTTGTATACACAATTAAAAAGATTAAAATAAAATATGAGTGATTTTCACTCTAAAATATTATTAAAAAAAGATGAGTGATTTTTTGTATACATTTTGTTTTGTTTTAAACATTCAATCATTATAGAATACTTTCTTCGTATAAAAAATAGAATATATATTTTGCAAGTATTAATTTTAGATATATTTGTAAGAATTGGTTTTTATATGATCATTATTTTTGTTTTACTTTTTATTTTAAGTACTATTATTTCTTTATTCTTTGCTGAGTAAATGAATGAACTACAATTTCTTATATTTTATGTTTCATTTCCACTTAAACTTCCGATAACTATTTCTTAATTAGAGGTGTTATGCCACATGTTTCTTTCAAAAATATTTTGATTTAATTATCTTTTTTGGAGGGTGTATATAATGAACAAACTCAAAGTATTATTTTTTACCACATAAACACGAAATAATATTGGGAATGATAAGACATCAGTACTTGATTTTGATTGTTTTTGCCGTTAATTGAAACTATGATATGATTTTGGTTAAATACTTTATTTTGTATCCGAGCACTAATAAGAGAAAAATGAACACAAATTGTATATTACTTTGAAAATATTTAATGTATAATTTAACATTTTTATTTTTTAAAAAATATCCTTTGCTGTTTTTTTTTTTTTGCAAAGGCTTGCTAATTTAAATGATTGTATTTCAATTTTTTTATTTATTTAATTTAAACTTCATTGGATTGTTTGTGCATAAGTTTAATTATTGATTTTTAATATGTGATGGTTATGTTTTTATATATTCTTTTAAAATATTGTGATGTAATTATAGGCAATGAATTAAAAAAGTAAATTACAATTAAATCAAATTTGTAATTAGAGTTATATTTTTTATTGTTGGTTTTTTAATTATAGATATATAGACAAAAAAAAATTAATAGAATAAAAAATAACAAATGAATGAGAGATGACACATCATAGAATAATGTGGCAAAATTAGTGTTACATGACATATAAAGATGTGACATGTCGACATAATATTTTAGAGGTTTGTTTTAATATATTAGATTTATTATATTGAGTCAACTATCGGTTCTTAGAAGTTATCTTCAGACTATTACTAGTTACTAGATCTTGTATTAACTTAGATAAAACAAAGTGTCTCGTATGGCCATACCACATGTGAATGGGTAGGTACAGTTTTCGTCATCCCAATTTCAACAAAGTACATAAATTTTCATGAAATCAGATTTCCTAGGTTTCGCATTCACACAGTCGAGATACCGCTGATTGTCTAATTTCGATCTTAAGATAAAATAATCTAACATAAAAATTATTTGTATATGATGTTTGATCTTAAGGTCATGACGTAAGTTTTAAATTGCAGTCGCGATGTGATCGTTAATATTATTGAGAATAGCTTTCAAATAAACCACAATTGTATTCACATAATGATCACAAAGACATCAAAAATCTTCAGATATAAGCAGTTCAAATTGAGTCACAAACCTTTATAAGCAAATAATAAAACCTGATAAATAAACATTAATAGAAAATAATTGATTTATGTAACCCATCGTATTGTTTGTTTAGTACTGTTCCACTCTATGCATATAATATACATGGACTTTTTCATTGTTAAATTAGGAAATTTAAATGATAATCGAAAAATTGTTCTATAATTTGAAAATGCTCTCCTTTAACCAACAAAGTATTGTTAGTATAGCTTACCATATTAGTCACTTAAATACAGTTTAAAAATTAGTTGAGTTGGTTGTTTGTTATTGAATTAGTTAATTAATCCATTCTCTTGTATAAGGCATTAAAAGGCCAATGTTCATTGAATGAAATTAGTTTTGTGAAACCGCTTTCTATTTTGCCACCCTAACACGTGGCATTAGAGCTCCAGTTGGGGGATAATAGAAACCACAGGTTCTTATTTGCATGTGAGAAGAGAATCAGTGAGTTTGCTTGCATCAAAGGGTGCAAGATCAGTGATTGGAGTGAAAGTTGTTGATTATCAGGCATGACAAAAGGAGATTGTTCAATGTGTGATCCAGAGACACTATGATAATTGGACAACACTCATGGAAAACCTCCTTCGGTCGAAGGAGTATTGGACCTTGGTGGAGAGTGGTGAAGGTGTAGACACGAGAAGGGGGGTTGAATTGTGTTTGCCAAAGTTGATAACTTTTTGATAATTTATAAAAAAAAAAGTAGTTCGGTTTTGGTGACTTACTTGGAGTAGAAGCAATCGGATTCAGAGGCAGGAAGCAATGAAAGCATAAATAATTTGACACGTAGATTTATCCTGATTCACCATTAACTTGGCTACATCCAGTCCCCTCATTCAAAAGGCTTTAATCCACTAATTCAAATACCTTGAATTACAAAGCACCTAACCCTCCAAGCTAGTCTTCCCAAACAGCCTGACAACCCCAAACTTTTGAGGAACTAACCACCTTGATCCTACAAGTCAAGTATTCTCCTAACAACCTGACAACCCCAGATTGAAGAAAGAACTAAACCACTATCGGGTTGGATACAAAAAATTGAAATTTGAGTAGTTACTTCTAAAAAGATGATAATAATAATAACTCTCACACTCTAAGAAAAGAACACTCAGAAAATATTTTTAACTTGAACAAGTTTTTCTCTCTTTGAACTCTAAGACTACTCTTTTCTGCTTTTCGATGATTTTCTTCTTCAGCCTTGAGTATCTATTTAAAATACTTACGTTTTTGATGAAGACAAAGACCAAGGAAAGTGATCAAGATGCAAGCTCAAAAAGAAGTCAACAATCACGTCAACTATTGTCATATGCTAGAAGACTTGTAATTTAAGGTACTTGGTGCAATCTAATATTGTTATATTTCAAATTCACATGAGAACCTTCTACTTTAACATATGCATCAAAAGAATTTTCAAAATATCAAAATGCATGCACAATGTTTGAAAATCAAGTTTTTGACAAAAGTAAAAGTTGTATTCGACTACATATATGTGTAGCCGAATACAAATGAAGTCAGTAGCAAAAACTGCACATTTGTATTCGACTACAACATCTTGTAGCCGAATACAAACACTAAGTTAGTGGCAAAATCTTCAAACCTGCATTCAACTATAGGATATTGTAACCGAATACAAATATCAAGTTAGTGGAAAAATTCAGTCATATGTATTTGAATACAAGAATGTGTGTTCGAATACAAGCTTGAAAATTTGAATTAAAACTAAACGTCACAGAGGTGTATTCGACTACACTTCAGTTGTAGCCGAATACAACTACGAAGCAATGCAATTTTTCAGTTCAGATTCAACCTGGATCATTGCATATGTTCATCAAACCTTTATGAACGATTGCCACTGATCTGAAGTGATGTCTAAGGAGTATAAATACTTCATAGATTTAGAATTAACTTCAGAACCTTAAAAACCTTTTTGAAAAGTTTAAAGATCCATTAAAAGTCAAACTTTCATATTTCAAGTGCACATGTTTTACATTGTCATATCATTGTAAAGGTTCTTTGCTGCACTTGAAGTACAATAGTATTGGATTGTTATCATTGTACAAAGAAAGCATATCAACTGTTATATTCTCTTGCTTTCAGTCAAAGTCATTATTGCGAAAACCATGCAAGTTATTGTGTAAATTGAGGAAAGTGGTGTACTTTCTTCAAGTGTTGTAAATTGAGGAAAGTGGTGTACTTTCTTCAAGTGTTGTAAATTGAGGAAAGTGGTGTACTTTCTTCAAGTGTTGTAAACTAGGATAGTGGTGTGCTATCTTAGGGAGATTGTTGGGAGTTTGTAACAGTGGTCCTAGGGTGAGACTTGTACTTATTCTAACAATAGTGGAAAATCTCTTGTGGTGTGCAAGAGGACTAGATGTACCCTTGGTTGTAAGGGGAACTAGGATAAATTGTTGTGTTCTTTATTTTTCTGCCATTTGCTTTTTACCATACACTACCATAGTCAGAAAAATAATCCATTAAGTCTCTAAAAACTAGAAAACTTCTATACACCTAATTCACCCCCTCTTAGGTGCGCCTCTGTACTAACATCTATTTATAGTTAAAATTTGGGATTCAATTTAGTCCTTGTTTAATTTTGAATTGTATTTTGTTCAGCTTGCTTTTGTAAATTCTTCAAATTGATTCTGTTCATTTTTTGTTTAAATTGAGATTGTAAATTCTTGAGATTGATTTTGTTCGTATTTTGTTCAGATTGCATGTGTAAGTTCCTCAGATTGATTATGTTCATATTTTGTTGTAGATAAATATTGATCAAATCTTCTTCAAATCTTAACCCTATCTTCTTTCATACTCTTTGAAGTCAAATATATTGTTCTCATAAAATACTTTTGTTATCATAAAAACTCTAAGTATAAAAGTAACTTGGTTCCAACAATCTCCCTTTTTATTATGATTACAAAACTTGTATTTTTTATAACAACTTTTCTTTGTATTTCTTTGACTCCCTCTAACTTAGGGCTCCCCCTAAGTCTAAGTATCATTTTCTCCCCACTTTGTCAAATATCTTTCTTCCCCTTTTGTCACCAGACAAAATGATTTGAAAGTGAGACTTTTTTTTTCTTCATATTTTTTTTTAAAATTCTTTTAAATTTTTTTACTAACATGAATATAACATATTACAAGAAAATATAAAAACTAATGAAAAACTAAACTACTTTGAAGCTATCACAACATCAGTCAGGTATGAATTAAGGTTTAGGTTTTTCTTGATGAAGTCAAACGTATCTTCGGGTAGTGGTTTGGTGAATATGTCAGCCCATTGGTGTTCAGTGTCTACAAACTGAATGTTTAGTAGCCCTTTTTGAACAAAGTTCCTAATGAAGTGGTGTTTGATCTCTATGTGTTTAGCTCTAGAATATAAGATATGGTTTTTGGTTAGACAAATGGCAGAAGTGTTTATCACAATAGATGTGAATGTTGGATTCTAGGATTTTGTACTCTTCAAGTTGATGCTTCATGCAAAGTAGTTGAGAACTGCAGCCAGCTACTGAAATGTACTCAACCTCTGTTATTGACATTGCAATGGTGTTTTGTCTCTTACTTGACCAAGATATTATGTTGTCACCTAAAAAGGAGCAGTTGCCACTAGTGCTCTTTCTCTCAAGTTTATCTCCAGCATAATCAAAATCACAATATCCACTAGGTTTGTACTTAAGAGATTTCTTGTAGAACAAGGTAAGGTTGGTAGTGCCTTTTAGGTATCTAAGGATTCTCTTAACAACAGTTAAATGTGATTCCTTAGGGTCAGCTTGAAATCTTGCACATATACGCACACTAAACATGATGTCAGGTCTGGAAGCGGGAAGGTAAAGTAGGGATCCTATCATTCCTCTATAGGTATTTTGGTCAACTTTTTCCCCTGAATCATTTTTTTCAAGTGAACAAGTAAGGTGCATTAGTGTAGCCATTTTTTTTCCTAAGAAGCTCTTTTGTATATTTAGTTTGATGTATGTATATACCTTTTTGACTTTGCTGAATTTGTATTCCTAAGAAGAACTTATGTTCTCCCATCATACTCATTTGAAATTCAAGCTGCATCAATTTAGAAAATTCTTGGCAAATAGTGCCATTAGTAGATCCAAAAATAATGTCATCAACATAAATTTGAATAATAAGAATGTCTTCTCCTATTGATTTTCTAAAAAGTGTATTATCTACTTGTCCTCTTTCAAAGTTATTTTTAAGCGAGAAGTTACTAAGTCTATCATATCATTCCCTAGGTGCTTGTTTTAGACCATACAGAGATTTCCTAAGTTTAAAAACATGATTTGAAAATTTAGAACTTTCAAAAACTGGGGGTTGTTTAAAATAGAGTTCTTCACTTATATAACCATTTAGAAAAGCACTTTTAACATCCATTTGAAATAATGTATGTTATTATTTGCAGCAAAAGAAAGTAGGATACGAATAGCTTCTAACCTGGCTATTGGAGCAAATGTCTCAGTGTAATCAATGCCCTCTTGTTGATTGTAGCCTTGTGCGACAAGTCTTGCCTTGTTTCTGACCACTTCACCTTTTTCATTTAGCTTGTTTCTGAAAACTCAGTTGGTTCCAATAATGTTCTTATTTGGTTTATCCAGATCTTCCTTCTGACTTATCTTGACTGTTCCTAACTTGATCAGATTCATCCTTTGAAGATTTATCATATTCTTCTGATTTGCATGTATCCTCTGATTTTTCAAGTTCTTCTGGTTTGTCTGCATCTGCTTCCTCTGGTTCCGGTAAACCTGCACTATCATCATCTTGCTTTGACTTTTCAAGGTCAAGCTGTGTGTCATCAAATTTAACATGTATGGATTCTTCCACAGTATGATTTTCCCTATTAAACACTCTATAAGCCTTAGATCTTTTAGAGTATCAAATGAAGGTACACTTTTGAGATCTAGATTCAAATTTACCAAGGTTATCTTTAGTGTTAGGCTTTTTACCAAATTGCTTAAAATAAGAGATGTTAGGCTTTTTACCTTCATAATTCATATGGTGTTTTATTCAATATAGATCTATTTAAGACTCTATTTTGAATATAACATGCAATATTAATTGCTTCTTGGAGTGATCAATAATTTCTTTCTACAACTCCATTTTGTTTGGGTGTTCTAGGAGAGGAAAAGTTGTGAGAGATTTCATTCTCATCACAAAAACTTTCAAAGAACTTGTTTTCAAATTCTCCTCTATGATCACTTCTAATTGTTACAATCTTAAGACCCTTTTCATTCATTATTTGTTTGCAAAATGTGATAAACACTTTATGGGATTCATCCTTACTTCTTAAGAATTTTACCCATGTCCACCTAGTGTAATAATCTATTATAACAAAGCCATATTTATTTCCACTTAGAGAGGTTGTTTTCATTGGCCCAAAAAGATCTATATGTAAGAGCTCAAGAGGCTTTGAGGTAGAGACTGAGTTGTTAGGAGTAAAGGAGTTCTTTGTTTGTTTTCCTTTTTGACAAGCTTCGCAGACAATTTTAGTCTTGTAACTAAGCTTAGGTAGACTTCTAACTAGTTGAAGTTTATTCAATTTGAAATTAATCTAAGGTTTGCATGACCTAATCTTTTGTGCCAAATTAGTTTCTCTTAATTTACTGACATAAGACACTTAACCTCTTGTTTCTCTAGGCTAAACATATTTATCTTATAAATGATGTCTTACCTCTAACCTGTAAAGAGTACATATCCATCTTTCTGACTAATTTCCCTGCATGCTTTTTGATTGAATATAATATCATAATTATTATCACTTAACTAAATAAATTATGCTTAAGACCTTTAACAAGCAAGACATCTTTAATAGAAGGGGAAGTACAATTACCAACTTTACCTTGACCAATGATTTGGCCTTTTTGCTTTCCTCCAAAAGTCACTATTGCAGTTTTGCTCAGTGTTAGTTCTTGGAACATAGACTTTTCTCCCGTCATATGTCACGAGCATCCACTGTCCAGGTACCATGATTGGTGTTTTAACTTGGTTGCTGAGTACATCTGCAACATAGACAATTTTGTTCTTAGGTACCCAAATTTGGTTGGGTCCTGGTTTGTTAGTCTTGAAAGGTTTCTTGTCTTTCCTTGTATTTAACATGGGACAAGAAAAATTTGAGTGACCTTTCTTAGAGAAAACAGTACACAAGATATCAGAGGAAATAGGTTTAGGTTTAGTTATAGTTTCTTCAAATCTATACCTCTTCTACCATTTCTATTAACTCCATAAATCATAGAAACATATTTGCTTCTTTCCATACCATTAGCAAGAAAATCTTGAAATACTTCTTCATGCTTATCAGAGTTACATGTGGTATTTTCAATTCATGTTGAACTATGATTATTTTTCAGAGTTACATTTTCAACCTTATGTAAGTGATGAAAGTAAATGGCAGTAAAGAAATGAACACAGCAGAATTATCCTGGTTCCCCTTATGACCAAGGGTACATCCAGTCCTCTTGCACACCATAAGAGATTTCTCTACTATTGTCAGAAAATGTACAAGTCCCACCCTAGGACCTTTGCTACAAACTTCTAACAAATCTTCTAGGATAACACACTACTATCTTAGATAAAACTATTTAAAGAAAGTACTACTTTCTTTTTACAAACAATGTGATTTGATAAGGGTATAGGAATAAGAAAGAGGTAGAATGATAACAATCCAAGATTGCTTCAAGTAGTTTGAGAACCTTAGTTAAGGATATGAAAATGATATGCAAGTACTTGAATTTATGAAAAATGACTTTGAGAAAAATTCAGAAAAGTTGTTCAAAGTCTTTAAAGTTGTGTAATAGGATTGTTGATGTTGAATCTGAAGTTATGGTGTATTTATAGTCCATAAACATCTCTTCAGATTCGTGGCTATTGATCCAAGAGGTTTGAGGAACAATTGCAATGATATAGAATCATTTCAGAACTGAAAAATTGCATTGCTTCAAGTTGTATTCGAATACATGATGTATGTATTCGAATACACCTCTTTGTAACGTTCAGAAAATTCAAAACTTTTCAATGTGTATTCGAATACAAGATGGTGTAGTCGAATACAGTTGTATCAATTTTGCCACTGTCTTGCTAGTTGTATTCGACTACATCAAGTTGTAGTCGAATACAGATGAGGGGCTTTTGCTACTGACTTAGCAATTTTCATCTGTATTCGAATACACTTATGTTGTATTCGAATACACCTTTGTATTTTGTCAAAAATATTAATTTTAACACTTTGTAAATGTAATTTTGACTTTTTGAAAATACTTTTTATGCATATGCAAAGATGTGAGGTTCTCATTGTATTCGAGCTATGGGTTGTATCATTTACCTTTACATTTAAACATCTATTATGAGAAGATTATTAAGTTATCAATAAGATTTTTGTGGACTTCTTCTTTTTGAGCTTGTTGCTTTGATCATCATCACCGTTGGTCTTTTGTATAATCAAAAACATGTATTTTACATTCTCCCCCTTTTTGATTATGAAAAAACCTTTGTTGTTGTGGAGAGATTGCATCATATTAGAATTACTCCCCCGTAATTTATGCGGACTTTGGATGATCAAATGAATACGTTGTCGAGGACCTACATTTATGTTTACAGACAACAAAGTACCACATTTTCTCCCCCTTTTGACATGATCAAAAAGAAGAAGACAAGCAATAATATATAGAAAAATCCAAGTAATGAAACGGAAAATGAGCATAATAAGCCAGATAGAAGAGAAAGATGCATAAGACTGTAGATAGTGTCACATAATCCAAATAAACGAGCAAACCAAATAGAGGATTTGACAGATTTAGGAAAAATGGGTTTTTAGGGTTTTGTCTGAGAAATCAGATTCTGAATGGAGATTATGAGTAGAAATTGATCTTGTTTATAAGGAATAAGGCTTGGGTAAGTAGTTGCAAGTGAGAGAAGTTGAAAATTTTGGAAGGGGTGGCTGTATTCGAATGAAAGAGAATGGTTGTATTCGAATACCTAATTTGAAGGTACGTTGAAAAACTGGAGCAGCTTTATATATGACTGAGAAACCCGAAGGTGTATTCGACTACATCTGTGATGTATTCAAATACAAGTGTATCTGGGGAATTTGTATTCGACTACACTGATATTGTATTCGAATACAAGAAAATCTGAAAAAATGTGTATTCGATTACCTATAATTTGTAGTCGGCTACAGTTTCGAATTTTTTTGGAAACAGGAATGAATTTTACATACAGAGTATACCAAATAATGCATAGAATCACAAATGAAGAACAAGTAATCATATTCAAGAATAATGAACCATTAAGAACTCAATTATATCATCCTATCAAGAGAAAATTTCAAATCTTGAAAATTAATGACAAAGTACCTTATTTTTAAAGATCATCTTCACTTAAGACACCAAGTTCTCTTCGAATTTTGTAAAAGGAGTCTTTAGGAAGAGGTTTTGTGAAGATGTTCGCTAATTGGTTGGGGGTATCCACAAAGGTTACTTCAACAGTACTAAGTGCAACACATGCTTGCTTCTTACATGACCATGATACGAGTGCATTTCCTAAGACATGACAAGTGCCGCTTGTGCTTTTACGATCTGTTTTACATCCTGCATAATCTGAATCAGAATATCCAACGAGACTACATATGCTACATTTCGGATACCATAGTCCTACATTGATTGTTCCTTTCAAATATTTCATGATTCTTTTGACTGCTACAAGATGCGATTCTTTAGGATCCGCCTGAAATCTTGCACACAAACAGACACTAAACATAATATCTGGCCGACTGGCCGTTAGATATAATAGAGATCCAATCATACCTCGATATTTTGAAATGTCTATAGAAATACTGGATTCATCTTTATCAACTTATATGCCGGAACCCATGGGAGTCGCACTTTCCTTGCAATTTTCCATTTCAAATCTTTTTAGCAATTCTTTGCAATACTTTGCTTGATTTATGAAGATGCCATGCTTGAGTTGCTTGATCTGAAGGCCAAAAAAGTAGTTTAATTTTCCCATCATGGACATTTCAAATTCTCCTTGCATCATCAACGAGAATTCTTCACATATGTCATTGTTTGTTGATCCAAATATGATATCATCAACATAGATTTGGACCAATAAGGTGTGACCATTATTTCTTTTTCAAATCCTCTTTCACATAGGAAAGCACTCAATCTATCGTACCAAGCTCTTGGAGCTTGTTTTAGACCATAGAGAGCTTTTCTTAATATGAAGACATGTGAAGGATTCTTGAAGTCCTCAAAGCCGGGTGGCTATTTGACATATACTTCTTCATTGATGTATCCATTGAGAAAGGCACTTTTCACATCCATCTGAAATAATTCAAAGTTCATAGAACAAGCATAAGCAAGTAGTAAATGTATTGCTTCTAACCTTGCCACTAGAGCAAATGTTTCGTCAAAATCAATCCCTTCTTCTTGATTATATCCTTGGGCGACCAATCTTGCCTTGTTGCGAAGAACTATGCCGTTTTCGTCAAGTTTATTCTTAAACACCCATTTTGTACCAATGATGTGTTTATTTCCCGGATTAGGAACAAGTTCCCATACTTTACTTCTTTCAAATTGGTTAAGTTCTTCTTGCATGGCAAGTATCCATTGATCATCTTTTAGTGCTTCACCAATTTTGGAGGGTTCGATTTGAGAAACGAATGCCATGTTCAAGCAAGCATCTTGTAGTTTAAGTCTTGTTGTAACTCCTTTGTTGATATCACCAATGATGTTATCAATTGGGTGATCTCTATGGGTCCTCCATTCCTTATGAAGATTATCATTTTCCTTTTCAATGTTGACTTCACTTTCTTGACTTGGTTGATCAATTTCATGTTTTTTGCTTGTATCACAACTTTCAATGTCATCATCATCATAAGAAATAACTTTGTCCTCTTTCAAGGGGTTAGTTTCATCAAAAGTTACATGCATTGATTCTTCAACGATTAAAGTTCTTTTATTGAAAATTCTAAATGCTTTACTAGATAATGCGTAGCCAATAAAAATACCTTCATCTGCTTTTTCATCGAATTTTCCATGGTTTTCTTTACCGTTGTTTAGCACAAAACACTTGCATCCAAAGATGTGGAAGTGAGAGATATTGGGCTTTCTTCCTTTGTAGAGTTCATAAGGAGTTTTCTTAAGAATCGGCCGAATGTTTACTCTATTTGAAACATAGCATGCTGTGTTTACGGCATCTGCCCAAAAGTACTTTGGTAGACTTGAATCGCTTAGCATAGTCCTTGCGAGTTCTACCAAGGATTTGTTCTTTCTCTCGACAACCCCATTTTGTTGAGGTGTTCTAGGTGCAGAAAAATTGTGGAAAATTCCATGATCACTTCTAATTGATACAATTTTGGATGATTGTTCATTTTGGACTAGCTTGGCATAGTTTTTAAATGCTTTAAAAGCTTCGTTTTTACTTGCTAAAAATAAGGTCCATGTGAACCTTGAGTAATCATCAACAATCACTAGTCCATATGAGTTTCCACCAAGACTTTTGGTTCTTGATGGACCAAACAAATCCATATGTATTAATTGAAGTGGTCTTGTAGTTGATATAACATTTATAGGTTTGAAAGAAGTTTTTGTTTGTTTACCTTTTTGACAAGCGTCACATAATTTATCCTTTACAAATTTCATTTTTGGTAATCCAACAACAAGATAATGCTTGACCAATTTGTTTAAATGATCCATGTGGATATGTGCGATTCTTTTATGCCATAGCCATGCATCATTGTTGTCGCTTACTAAAAGACGTTTCATTTTTAAGGATAAATCGTCAAGATTAAGTATAAAAATGTTTTTGAAACGCTTACCGATAAATTGAATTTCATTTGTTGCTACGTTTTGAATGATGCACTCATCTTTGTTGAAGGCTATCTTGTATCCTTTGTCACATAGCTGGCTAATGCTTATGAGATTGTGCTTTCGACCTTCAACATATAAGACATCTTAAATTGAGGGGGAATGGGATGTTCCGACTTTTCCAATGCCTAAGATTTTTCCTTTGTTATTATGTCCATAGACTACATATCCTTTGATTCAAGAGTCAAGGCTGAAAATTTTGTTATATTACCCGTCATATGTTTGGAGCACCCACTATCTAAGTACCACATATTTGAGGTACTTTACGTGCATACCTACAAAATTGAAATGAAGTTTTATTAGGTACACAATGTGCTTTGGGTCCTTGATGGTTAGTACCTTTCTTTACCCACACGTAATGCCCTTTTGGAACACTAATGTTTCTCATATGACAGACATTAGGTGTGTGACCATGAAGACCACAATAGGAACAAGTAGGAGTAAATTTACTTTTAATAGCATATGTATGAGATTTATTTTGAGTAATTTTCTCCTTATAAGAATGACCTTTTTGTAAAATTGTAATTTTTCCTTGATTGGATTGATTACTCGCTTTGACAAAAATGGTCTTATTCAAGCTTGGTTTGTCAAATTTCGAGAATCCAAG